>JARJLG010000040.1:0-525883 GCA_029448575.1 Mycena maculata | reverse complement strand
ATAAAGAGCCATAGAGAGGTCCGATCTGTTGGCTAAAGGCACTACGCCTCTAGTTACATAGTAAAGACTTGTCAGGTCACCGATACCACGAGGGTCAACGGCCTGGGGAGCTGCTGTGTATTTATGCGTAATTCAAAGTCCAACCATTCGATCGAATTGGGACAGAGATAAAGTGTTATACCAAGGACATACACACACCATCCATTCTGACTACAAATTACACCTGAGAAAGTACACTACTGGAGTTGGGCATCAACGAACAAAGGAACCTTTGCTGAAAGTGGAACACGGCCCGAACAGTCCGGCAGTAGCCGACGGATCAATCCACGGCATGTTTGATATTCAACGCTTAGACCGAGGTCTGGATTGGGTAGCGCAGTTGTTGCCTAGGGAAGATTGATCCACTAGCTCCATCATTCATGTGCTGGAGTAGTTTATCCGTTTTCCCGCACCACAAGTCATACTATATGACCATTTAACCGTGATTCTGCAGAGAGGGCTAGACACGGGTAAAATCCACAACATAATATGATGCCATCTCTGGGATTAGAATCAAATCAGAACATAGGTCTCGGAACAAAGTATCTATTTAACCGTTTATTTATCCATTTGTATTCATTGCGTGCTCATTGCTAATTATTCATGTACTATTTATATTTTATTAGTCCTGCATGTTGTGTCACTCGTTTGTATAAATACAGACAGGTTCAGAGAGGGAAGGAGTGAATTCACCCCTTCTTGCTAGACGTACTCAGCTCAGCTGGTATTGTCGCTTGGGAAGCCTTGTATTCATTCGGAGTACCTCTTGGAACTTGTAAAGTTCTTTTAGTTATTTCGGTCAATATATTGTTGGTTGTTGGATCACATCTCGCGCTAGGATCTTAAGGAAACAGAACACGGAACAGACTCATAAGGGTTTCATAAGGGTTTCGCAAGGGTTTCATAAGGATTTAGGCAAACGGACTTGATAGAACAAGGAACAGAATCATAAGGGACCGAGAACACTGAAAGGATAACAACGTCTAAGGACTAATCCACCCACCACACGAGATAAAACACCTCTTGGCACCTTCTAGACCTCTGTTCCAGGATATTGATAATGCCTGCGGGCCATTAACTTCGGGATTTAAAATACGCCTGGGAGCAGCACACCCTCGTTCCCGGCCTGAAACGGGATTAACACATCCTTGACGAGCATGCGGAGCGCGGTGACGGTGAGCGGGTCCTCTAGATCGTCGAGATAGATGTGACATGCGACGAGGGTGTCGAGCATCCCATGTACCGTCCGTGTCTCGCGTAAGAGACCCTTCTCGGCTGTCATTAAGCGCAGCTTTCGCCCGTCCAGAGTCTTAGTCCGCTGGAGCGGTGCCGCAGTCGAGATGCTAAGCAATCTCAGTTAAATTCTTCACGATGTAGGTCCAAAGTGGCCGCACCTGTTCATGGCAGAGGCATCCCGATTCGAATCCGACTGGATCCGAACAGCATCGTGCTTGAGGTCTCTGTAAGCGTGGATCCGTGTGTCCAGGTAGGTAGCATAGCGCTGCAAGTTCTCCGGCGCCGTAGACCCTGCTCCGAGACTACCGTGTGCTGCTGACCACCGATTAAGAAGACCATCCTCCCAGCTTTCCGTCGAGACATTGCTGAGCCGTAAGACCTGCAAGCCACTGAGATACCCCAGTACATTATTCGTAGAGCCATTCTGAATCATCGTATGCAAGATGATGAGCGCCTTGAAGACCACGATCAGATTGGGTTCCCCGATGAGCGAAGAGAGAGCCTTGCAGACATTGTAGATGGCTCCAGCCTCGTCCCAGGTGGCTGCAATGATACGGTCGAGGTATTTGTCCTTTGGCAGGGCTACCTTGGGTTTGCAGGCAAGCTTCACCACTTTCTCGTAAGATCTTGCTGCACCAAAGTGCAGATAGGAGGTCCTGGTGCCACTAGGCGCCACATCTGAGTTTGGGGCCGGTTCCTCTTCAGTCTGCGCAGTCTCATGTGAGAGGCTCCCAGTAGTTCCCGAAGATGTGGATGACGATGCGGCTAAGCTACTGTTTGTCTGGTGCCCAATGTTGCTCTCCCTGGCATCTATAGAGCTTGACTTCCGATGAGCTTGATCCCGGGATATTGAGCGAGAACTATACATACACCTCCACCAGTAGATCAACTTCTACATCGCGGTAAAGAGTAGGTAGGAGACTGTTCAAAGGCTCGCTGGTTGCACGCGTATATGCATTGGGGAAAAGGTCCGCAGACCGCGGCCTGTAGTCCGGTCAGAATTGTACATGCACTGAAATGAAGATGATGCCCACTGTCATAGAAGCTGAACAACCTCGAAGAAGCTCTCGTTCCAGGGCTCGAGATGTGGCCTCACGGAAGAACGCTCAACTGTCTCTAACCAATCCGACATCCCTGTCAAGATTCTGTTTGCCAGGCCATCGATTCCATCGTAATCGAAGAGCAGCTGCAAATTCGACTCCCATACGTCGACACTGAGATCTTTGAGAATGCCAATGACCTTCAAGCACAATTTCGTCGCAACGTGGCCATGTGCCCCCATCTGGATCCAAAATCCAGGTAGTGCAAGAATGCCATCCAGATAGCACATACAAAGTAGCAAGGGGCTGTCGGGATTAAAATTTTGGATATAGGGTGGGGGGGGGTTGAAAAAAACTTTTGAAGGTACATTTCAAAGGAGCTTCCCAATGATCCAAAATGACTGTAAAACGATAGTCAGAGGGTGGGCGATGTTTCTGGGCCCTCAAAAGGTCAGCAGTAGAGAGCGTTCCCGATTGGGAAATATCACGAGCACGTGCCCACTTGATCTCACCGAAATATGCAAAGAAGCTATTGTATGATGAACCTTACAGATCTGAATTTAAAGGAATGAAGGGAACAGACTCAAATCAATACTGGTGGACACTATTTACACCCAGGAACAAGAATTTCATCAGAACATGAGAGATACTATATCGCGCTGGGATCCTGGCCACCTAAGGGGTTTTGAGCCGATTTCGATCTTCCACCGGGGCTTTTGCCAAGTTCGTGGGCCCTAGTCAATAGGTGCGCATCCTGCGAAGAGAATGAGCATATTTTTGATAATTTGGGTGTCATTTTGAGTGTCCAAGGAATTTAATTTTCAAGCATTTCCTGAAAAGGTAATTGACATGGATCCTGGCCACCCTCAAAAGCCCATTGTTGGCAGCGAATGAGGGCCCACACTGTTTACCGTAGTGCATATGGGATTCATATAATGTATTTCAGGCACTTATATCATACATTGGGCCTCGCAAAAGTGGAGTAGCGAAGGCATTTTACAAAGGGCTCGGCGGCGGAATCCATACTGTCATCTAAATTGGGCTGGTGTGCCAGTGGTAAGACTCTGTAGGCCAAAATAAGTTATAGGGAGGTTTATTGGAACCCAATGGACCCACTTGAATGCATATCTCTACTTGCAAGGTGTACTGTTGAGAACCCGACATTTAATCTTTTTTCCAGCATCGAATGGGTGATTTTCTATCTGCATTCATATTAGGAGGGAGGCAGAAGCATTCAAGTGTTGTATTATGGAGGATATGCATGCCTTACCTATCATAATGGATGCTGCAAGGTGTTGGAATTATAGTCCTGAAGAGGCCATCGGTATCTCGAATTTAAGAGTGTGACCGTTGAGTTTCTGTTCCAATTGTGTTTGTGAATTTGATCACAGAGAGCAAGTCCTCGGGCAGATATTACATACTCAGAAGGAAGCCCCATGATCGAGCAGAAAAATGAGTCCCCAAGGTCCCAGATCCCCGGCGTATTGGTTGAGAAACAGGCGAAACAGTCGCTCGGGGTTATCAAATTGGCGTTCTCACCCTCCGGACCGCAATCAATCCGGGCACAGCTTTGGATCAACTTATCACTTTCAGTTGAAATTTGGTCTCAAGGTGCGCAATGGGTCATATTCCATCATGCAAGTACAAAGGGGAGATATTATATGCTCCAGTGTATTATACTTGACCTGTGGCCAGCTTCCTAGTGTGGCCAGGATCCTAGTCACTGATAGTACTATATGTTTCACTTGCCATCCATGTCTTGAGGCCCAAAGGAGGATTTGTAGAGAATTCCAACATGCTTAAGAATTGTCTGGGCACACCCAGCAATGAATGGGAGCAACCTTCCACTGAATACGATGGTCGCGATAAAGGCACACATGATACGGGTGAGCGGCCCAGCGCTAGGGGTGGGGATATCCTTCCCTATATGGAAGGAGGGGAAGGGGGGGGGGGGGGGAGGGGTCTAGAGGGAGGTCGAAAAAAACTTTTCGACCTGATATCCGATTTTCGAATCCCGACAGCCCCTTGCAAAGTAGTGATGTGCCTTCAAGCCAGAAGCCAGGCTGAGCCAAGCCAGGGTTTTGTCAAGCCAGGCCAAGCCACACCTCTGGCTTGAGCTGGCTTGGGCTTCTTGCCTGAGATTTCCCAAGCCAGGCCAGGCCAGGCAAGCCAGAGCTTCATTTTCTTGTCACAAAGGTGGGTTTGTGAAGCTGGAAAGTAGTCTGAATGCCATCCAATGAAAATAATACTTCTTTGCTAGTTTGAAATCCATCAGAAATTATTATTTCAACCAAGAGCTTTGAATCAGGACATCCACTGTCGGAATATCAAGTTGAAATGTGCCATTATTTCCCAGTGAAAGCCCGAGAGGTGTTCCTTACAGACTCCTAGTCATGAAGAATCACTGATATGGCATGTATAAGTCTTATACAGCTCGAGAAATCACTCTTCAGCGATCTCGGTCGAAGCCATGGCTCAAGCCAGGGCCAGGCCAGACTTTCTGGCTTGGGCTCGGGCTTGAGATTTGTGAAGCCCAAGCCAGATGAAGCCAGGCCCAAGCCAAGCCAGTACATCACTAATACAAAGGGCGCCAGAAAAAATATTGGCAGCATCCCTGCGCGAAGAGATTATAATCAAGAGCAATGAACAGACCAGCCTGCGCTTACTCATGAGCAATCAATAATCTTTCTATAACACTGTTTTTGGCATCACACTTTGTGAGCTCGAGGGTGGAAGGGCATTCCTCTAGGATGGTGGAAATAATGGTATCCGAGAGGCACACCACAGCAAAAAAGCGCCAGAACTGCCATTTTTCGTTGGCGAGGTCATCATCACGGTCCCACAGTGCCGAAATTGTGTGCGCATCTTTGGACAGATTTGAACCCCATTTCATGTGCTCTGACAAGAGGAAGAGTGACCGCAGTCCCGGAAAGGACGTGGCAAGTCTGACAATGTGCTCCAAGGCTCGACCCTGCATACTCAAAGTTTTGCACCTGGGCGTTCGTCAGTTCCAGGGACCAGCACATGCAGGGACATTGAACAAGAGCTCGCGCACGGGAGTGTATATTTTATGAGTCTAGAACAACTCTCAACCAGTTGTGGTGGGATCTCCACAAACCTCAAATGTTGTTCTCGCATTCTGTCCCGAAAGTAGGAGGTGATTTCCTTGGCTACAGCATCGGGGCCCAAGCCTAGGAGGTGGGCCAGGTGATTGGCCCTGACCATGAGGGCCTCTGCCACGACTGAGATCCCCTTGTTCACTCGTCGCCCCGGACCGCTAAACACTGTCAAAGAGTGATTGCTATTGATCAGGGTAAGCACCTGTGCATCTGAAACCATTGGCGATGGTGTCGTGCAATGAGGTATTGTGATGTGGCAACTGTAAGTCACCGAAGAAAGGAGGACAGAGTGGGCTGGAAAGCTCGCAACGATGGCCAAACTGAAAGCCTTGACGCTTGCATTTTAACAGCTCTTGCGCGCCCGTTGACAGCAGTGCCAGTACACTTAGATTATTATAGCCGGGGGCCTCGTGACTTCTTACCATCACCATCTTGGTGAGGCGAGATGCTGTGAGCTCCCCCCATCACAGCACGCGATGAGGGCTGCAGCGTGCTCCCTCCCGCAAACCCAAGCGGAGCCTCCTTGCGGAGTAGGGCTTACAGGGCCATAAAATTAGCATACCCCGAGCTACATAAAGCCTTACAGCAAAAAAATAGAACTGTCATGACAAACGTGGAAAAGACGAGCCAGACGGAACGACGGCGACATCCCACGTTGATGCTGAAGACTTCCCTCTACGAGTTGCGTGATGCCGCCGTCGAGGGGACAAACCCAGGAAACCCCCACCAAAACCAAAACTGCCACATACACCCCAATCCGGCACGAGGCCACGTACACGGCTTCATCACCCTGGGACTGCGCTCATCTCCTGCAGCGACGATCGAGGTACATAGAACTCGTACCCCCCCTGGAAACTACTGATGCTCGTCGTAGCGACACTGGACTCTGGAATTACGCCCCCCAATATGACTCTGCCCCCAAAAGCTGTGAAGCAATCCAGGGACGATCGACAAGCGTGAACCGCTGACCACAGTGAACGAGAATCGCCTGCGCACCGCTACCAGAACAAGGGCACCCACCCAACTGCACCACCCATCCACCCCCTCTCCCTAGCCTCATTAATAGGCAACGCCTATGGCCCTGACAACAACGAAGACTCGCCCATTGACCACGCTTTCTTCCGCCCCAACTCCCCGTCCCCAGCCCCCAGCGCTTCGCCGGCCCCGCACTGCCCGCCCTCTCCTAGCCCGTCCATAAACCACTCCCCAAGATCGTCTCCAGCGCCAACCCGTTTGATGCGCTCTCCCAGCCCGTCTGCCTCCGCTGCGCCAGCGTCCCCTACTGCCACCCTCACTGCCCTCCCCAACAACAACTACCCTATGGACCTTGAAAACACCAACGAGGAGGCTCGAATGGCGTACCTCGCCACTGTGTCCACCTGTGCTGCCGAGAACCCGCACCGGCCGTCCCCAATGCATGACCCCGCCAACCTGCAAGCCATGCCACAGTACAACAGGATCCAGGCCAATGATGCCGCCTGGCCCTCCCCCCTCATCCCCGACCATGTCGCTTTGCAAGGTGTCTCCACCAAGCACCTGACGGCCATCGCCGCTAAACCACAGGAGTTCCTCGCCGCCATGCTCTTCTGCTACGGGGCTGATCTCGCCGAGAAGCACAAGAACGTCCACAGCGAGGTCCTCGCTCGCCTCGAGGAGGTGGTCGGCAAGGGAAAGGTCACCCTCCTCCACCCCTGACCTGAGGACACCGCTGCGCTGACCCCCAACCACAGAGCCGGGAGGGCCGACAAGTTCGGCCTCCTATTGCTTGGATCATCCGCTGCAGGAACGCTGAGGCGCGGAAGCTCCTCACAGACCAGGCCACCTATGGCTGCACCCCGACCATCGGCTTCCACATCACCATCTTCAACCCCAAACTCCTCTCTTGGTGCGCCAAATTCTGGGCGACGGATATCATGGATACACCCATCGTCACCGGCCGCCGCCTCTGCTGGGCAGTCCGTGAAGGGATCCGCACCACCTCCGCCCTCTTCAGCTCCTTTGACTGCATGACACAGGGGGGAAACATGTGTTCATGTGACCAATGCTTAATCAACTTCGGCGCAGCCTTCGAGGCATGGTACCTCCCACACAAAGCCCAGTCTACATCCTCTTTGCGAAGCCATGCACAGAGGATGCAAAGCTCTGGGACGACTTCCGCCATGCGCTACACCAGCCCTGGACAGAGGACCTTGAGGCATTTTGCCCCCATGCAAATGCCGCCGTGGGCCACAACATCTGTGCGGACTGTAAGCTTGACTGTCACCCGAAGTTCAATTGCCCCTTTACATTTCGTGACAAGTCCTGGTGGGGACCAAAGGGCCTCACTTAAGCGCTCAGGGACCTGAGGGGTGGAGGGGATGATGACGATGACAAGAGAGATCGCTGGGGTGCGCCCCGCGGCTATGCTGCACGCGCATGCGAGGCCGCCAGTAAAAAGTCCGAAGCCCTGCACTGCCCCATGCTCGTGCACGCCAGCCTTACATATGTTTTCTATGCCACTATACTCTCTCTCGGACAATCCAGTGCGCCCACATATGTTACGTGTACCGTACATACCTCGTCTTCCACCTGAAAAATGATAATACTGATTATCGGGAACCGAGTGATCCTGAGTCTGGGCTCAGAAGAAGACACCTCTAACTTACTAGGTGCGCAGCCCGACTCTGCTTAACTTTACTGGCTGCTCCTCACAGAGTAGGACAGGACGTAGGGAAGGGTAGACACGTGGTGGAGACGAAAATGCGACTCATCAGGAAACCGACTAGACGCTGACTCGTCAAAGCCGCGCAACAACAGTGGACGGGGGTCCGCCAGCCAGCAGTCCTGGCATGCACAAACCAGAGTAGGGCGCTCCCAAGAGGCGTCCTCCGAGGAGACGAGCAACCCCACTGGGGCGGGATATTAATGGCTAGCAACTATAGCAAACTCGCTAGCTAATCCCGCCCCCAAATCTGCTACTACAAACAACGAAGAGAGTGATGCTCCAAACCCAAGGTACGGGAATCTACCAACTGACAGACTAACTGGCATGGTAATCGCAGACTTGGGTCCCGGAGGCGGCAGGAGCTCCGCCACTGACTTCCGCCTAACTGATGATGCTACCCGTAGCGGAGGCGGACTAATGGCTGAAACCCACCCTCTTTTGGGCCGGGCCAATGCAACTCCTGGAGCAACATGCCTCCAGGGGGCGCCAGCATGAGTGTTAGTGCGCATCTCACGCACGGGCCGAACCAAAGGCCCCAACCCCGTCCACACGACAGGGACCCCAAACCTAGGGAGGCCCAGCAACACAGTGCTGGGCTAGGGGACCGACCCCCCGATGGAGTTTCAACTCCAAACGACAATGGGCCTTGTGTGCCATCGCCACCACCCACTGATGGTGATGAAGATGATAATGGGCCACCACCCCCACCCCCACCCCTGCTGGATGATGATGACGGCGACGGGCTCCCCTTTGGAGACCCTGCAGCTAACCCTCCCAGGGCACCAACCCCCCTGGACATGACCAGAAGGTTCCCTGGCCTGCCACGACGGCGAACGCTTGGAGGCAGAAAAAAAAAAAGAATCAAGGCGTCCCTCATGATCGCCTCTCTAAACATCCGGGGCATCGGTAACCCAGCATCCGAAGCACAAGTGGTACCATGTAAACCAACTGTGCAAGGACAATAGAACAGGAATACTTGTTGTAGTAGAGAGCCACCTCAGTGTGACCCAACACGCAAACATCCAAACACTCTTCGGGAGAAGGCTTGAAGTCATCTTCTCCAAAGACCCTGTCACCCCCCAATGCGAAGGGAGTAGCATTTGTAATCAACAAAGACCTTGTTAGTACTGACAATATTCGCACCTGGGAAATTGTGCCCGGACGTGCGATGATGATAGAGGTTGAAACCCATAAGGATGAGAAGGTTGTGATACTCAGAGTATATGCACCAAATACGCCGGGAGACAATGCTAACTTCTGGCAGACTCTGCAAGAATACTTTGAATAGAACCCTGCCGGGCCTACACCAGACATCATGACTGGTGATATGAACATTGTGGAAGAAGCGATAGACAGGCTGCCAGCCCACACCGACTCGGAGGCAGCCACAACACAACTCGACCTGCTACTCACAAAACTGAGAATGGTAGATGGATGGCGCAAAATGTACCCCACCAAGTGTGCATATACTTACTCACAGCAGAGACCAGACGGGACTGGCTCCCACTCGAGAATCGACCGGATATATATTCGGAGGGACAAGTACATCGAGGCATACAACTGGCAGATGACATCGGTGGGGGTCTCAACGGACCACCGCATGGTGTCGGTCCGTGTCACACAAGAGGCTGCTCCAACGACCGGCCCAGGGCGGTGGGTATGGCCGAAACATATCAATCGAGACAAAGTACTTGTCAAGTTCATCCATGAGAGAGGAATGCAGATACTTGCAGCAGTCGAACGAGCGGCACGCTGGCCGACACACGACCCAGAGAACTATATCCAGATATTGTGGGCAAGGTTCCAGTCAGACATTAGAGAAAAGGCACGAGAGCGTGCAAAAATCCTGATCCCACAGGCTGAGAGGGAAATAGCAGCCCTGGAGAGCGATATGGAGGCCTCCCTGAACGACCCAAGCCTTTCTGAGGAGGAAGTCATGCAGGCTGCAGCCATCTACACGGAAAGGTTAGCAAAAAGCCATATAGTGAAACATAAAAAGAGCCGAATCTCTGCACAGATAAAGAATCACGTCGAGGGTGAGGTGATAGGGCATTACTGGTCAGCAGTAAACAAATCCAAAAAACCCCATGAGGTCCTGTGAAGGCTCCTAAAGCCCGGCCATGACCCACTCTCAGACACAGTCACCAAATGGGAAACAGACTCCACCCGAATGGCGAACATTGCCCGAAACTACCATAACCGAATCCAGAAGAACCGCAGAGATGTGACGCCAGACATCAGGGACCCCCTCATAGGAGTAGTGATCCAAAAAATAGTCAAAAAAAACACCGAGGAGCAGGCAGATTCCCTGCGAACCCAACTGACCCGAGAAGATGTCGAGCTGGCACTGAAGATGTCGGCCAACAATAAGGCCCCCAGAAGGAACGGAATTCCATATGAGGTTTGGCTCTCCCTGGACTCTCGCTTCCGCACAAATACGAGCCAGAACAAACCAGCGTTCAACATAATACGGCTATTACATCTGTTGTACAACGACATTGAAACACATGGTGTCACCCCGGGAACAGGATTTGTGAGTAGCTGGATGGCTCTCATCTACAAGAAAAATGACCCCGCAGACATTGCAAACTACAGACCAATATCTCTCCTAAACACGGACTACAAGATTTTCACGAAAGCCCTCACGATCAAGCTCGCGCGCATAGCACCAGATCTGATACACCTGGTGCAAGCAGGATTTGTGCCAGGGCGACATATCTATGACCAGATATGGCTCACTAAACAAATAATTGAGCTCGCGGAAGCCACTGAGCAAGATGGGGTCATAGTTGCCTTGGACCAAGAGAAGGCCTATGATAGGATTGAGCATGACTACCTCTGGAAAGTCCTGAAGGGCTTTGGCATCCCCGATGAGTTCATTAACACAGTCAAGTCGCTCTACAGCGATGCGTATACCACGGTGATGGTGAATGGAATGGCGAGCGACAGACCTTTCAAGGTAACACACAGAGTGCAACAGGGCGACCCACTATCGTGCCTCCTCTTTGACCTCGCAATAGAGCCCCTTGCAGAGGCGCTCAGACAGTCAGGCCTCAAGGGGTTTAAACTGAAAGAGGTCGACGACGCAGTGATCACAACGCTCTTCGCCAATGACACCCTGGTGTACCTAGCTGCACAAGACGACTTCCAGTCCCTTCTAGACATCCTGGATGAATGGTGCACCGTGTCAGGAGTGAAATTTAACATCAGTAAGACAGAGATAATACCGATTGGCACACTGGCACACAGAAACAAGGTGTGCACCACGCGCAGAGTAAACAGTGTGGACGGCACCAAGATACTGGACCACATCAAGATTGCCAAAGAAGGCAAGCCTATCCGAACGCTCGGTGCGTGGGTAGGTAACAAAGTTGACCAGGTATCAACCTGAACGAAGACTATAGATAAGATTGATGATGCCCTGGAACGCTGGGATAAAGGGAACCCCACCATAGAGGGACGAAGACTAATCATCATGATGGTAGTCGAGGCATGACACAGTACCTGGCCAAGGTCCAGGACATGCCCCCAGAGGTTGAAAAGAAACTAGAACGCCGAGTTTGGGCATTCCTGTGGAATGACAAGAGCTTAATAGTTGTGAACAAAGAGACTGTGTACACCCCAATAGATATGGGCGGCTGAAACCTTCTCGACATAGTTACCAGGAACGAAGCTATCACAGCTACATGGCTGAGATCGTACCTAGACCTCGGGCCCTCACGTCCGATCTGGGGATATATGGCAGACAAGCTCGTTGCACTAGGCATTGAGTCAGCACTGAAGACAACTGTGGATAAGAATGTCCGAACCTGTGTGTTCCTGCAAGCGTGGAGCACGAGGAAGTCTCTTCAAGCTAAAGATCTGATTGATATGCTTGAAGTAGCGCGGACGAGAGGAGTCCAGATGGATGGACTCACCTTCTCCCGGGAGATCATGCGGGAGGCCACGATATGGTATCACATAAAGTCTACGGCACAACAAGGCATGTTCAACCAGGGGGATGAAATTGTGTGCTTCAAGACTCACCACAAAATTAAAACAGTCAGGGACACAGAAGTCTTTGCACGCTGCCTTGACCACCCAAACCATTGCGGACGCTCAAATTGTGCGTGCACAGAGTGCAGGGCAACACGAGCAAACTGCTCAAGATGTGTGAACCCACACAAGTGCTTCTTGAAAGCAAGGTAGCTAAACTCGTTAGAACCGAAGTGGAACCCATTAGAACCACAACCAGAAGACTACGAAGACACACCGAGGATGCCCTTCGTGCTGGGCGAGCACGAAAAACTCTTCGATCCCAAGGTAACCATCAAAGGGAACCTGGGAGATATGTTCCGTATATTCATGGAGGGCCTTGGAGGCAGTCCCCGTGCACCCAACACAAGAGAGAACATTGAGCCGGATGAAGAAGATGTCGTGGTCTACACCGATGGATCGGCAACGAGGAACGGCAGACCCGGCGCGAGCAATCCGAGTCCCATTGGAGCTCAAGCAGTCCAACAACATTGCAGAGATCCTCGCAGTAAAAGAAACACTAGAGTCCTGTCCCAGAGATATACCGCTCAGAGTTAAGAGTGACTCAAAACTGGTAGTGGATGGACTGACAAAGAACCTTCAGCGCTGGGAAAAAGAAGGATTCCAGAACAAGAAGAACGGTCACCTGATCAAGGTGACAGCGGCGCGCCTGTGTGCACGCTCTGTGCCCACAACTTTCGAATGGGTCAAGGGCCACTCTGGAGTAGCAGGGAATGAGGCGGCGGACGTGCTAGCTGACGAAGGACGTCTCAAAGATGAGGAACTCCTGGTAGACCTCAGCATCCCGAGGGACTACCTGATCCCAGGCGTAAAACTGAAAAGCACCCTAGCCTACAAAGTCATCCGCCAACAGAAAATGGACAAATCATCCTACCAGGAGACACTTGAACGCCGGACCACCACGAAGAACGTAACATATGCTCAAAACGCAGCCTCGGCATACACCAACGATGTTCCGGCAGAAGTGCAGATCTGGAAGTCCATCCGCCACAACGACATATCCCGAAGTGCCCACTACTTCCTATGGATGCTCATCCATGAGGGCTATGCGCTCGGAGAATACTGGCACCACTTCCCCCAGCCATGGAAAGACTGGGGGATGTGCCAGAGGTAGTCTCTCACAGCCAGCCTTCAACACAATCTGATCTCGTACCTCGACATGTTGAAGTCTGTTATTAAGTGATGGGGCTCGATTGGGGTCGACCCTTGTTACATAATCTTCGCTTAGCTGCTTTTGTGTTGTTCTCGCTGTGCAGTGACTTTCTCTCCAGGTTCTTGGACGTAACTAATGTTGTCAAGACTTGTGACTCAGCCTTCCCAAGTTAACTTCAAAAATCAACTTGAGCCGAGTCGAAGTCGAGTCTCGGGCATGACTTGATGTGACTCATGAGTCAAATGAAGTTGACTTGGGGTGACTTGGAGTCACTCAAGTCAGTACAAAAAATGTAAAAAGCTAGTTTTGCCATTCAAATGGGCCATGGCTCTAGTAGATGAGAGGATCCTCTATGGTATGTGTGAGTTTAATGCAACTCATCAACCGTGGTTTATTTGTTCACACATCTGATCTCTTGATTTGGCCCCTCGTGCCTTGCCTGGATATGCGTCATTTATTTTTTTCATTGTATTTTCATATTACTGGAACACATTTTAGTGTCTCATAAGCGTGACAAAGCAATACTTGAATACATCGAACAAATTTTCGAGTCTCCAAAAGTATTTCATTACTCAAAATTGCGGCCAGTTCTACTGTCCCAGTACAGGACTAGTGATACCCAAATCGTTCCTCCCAACTCAATCGGGCTGTGGATGAGCTTCCTGGGGGTTTAATTATGAATTGGATAAGTGCAATCTATGACTCACATTTGATTGTTGTCGCATCTGATGGTCCTGGGCTCGAGCCTGCAAATTCGCAAGGTGCACAAGACATCTCATACCAGTGTGTCGGAGAGTCTGGTCGGATGCATTATCCACAGTCACAGTGCTGTTCGCAAATGTAAGATTCTAGCAATAATTAAGCATAGTGCATGTGATGTATATATTCATACCTGTGCCTCCAACCTGTGAACAGCCACTACTAGTACATATGAACTGGCCCTTGAAGTCCAGGAGTCGACAGTGATGTGGACTGGGCCAAGTGCATGCACTGGGTGCGGGTTTGCTGGACGGTTTTGTTCAAATCCTTCAGGCATGGTCGGAGTCTATGTTCAAACATCTAGCATTTAAAGACAGCCTTGCAACCAAAGCTAAATGTGGAACTTCCCAGTAATTGTCCACTAGTGTGACTGCAGTTATGGGCAGGGACAATCTGTGACCTGTCATTGGAGCAACACTGAGGAAGCCTGCATTCTCAATTAATTCATCGCGCCAGTGTCTGACTCTGACACAAATTCTTTGAGGCCGAAATGACCAAAATTGATTGTTGAACAACAGATTTCGCATATTTGAACAAACTTCTATCGTTGATTTCATTTCATGTACACCCTCTGCATGACTATTGGTTATTGAGACAATGTGTGAGTGTTTCTCGAACTTTCATACACAAAGTGCTGACAGCACAATTCAGTTATCAATCCCTCCATTCAGATGGAATGGATCAAGAAAAACTGGTCTGCTCGCGATCAGCGTGAAGCCCGGGCAGTTATACTTGCAAAGGTAATGTATACTACACCTCAGCTCGATTGATATATTCACATCACCTGCATGTATAGCTCGAATCTTATCGAGAGCAGGATGATGATTTAAGTCCAGTGGCACGTTCCGCCAGCCCGTCCAGCTCCCAGGGCTCCCGCAACTCATCTCGATCTCGAGGACCAGCAGTTCCCGCTATGCTTGCCAACGCTGCAAACAAATACATCAACGTTCAACAAGCACTCGGTTTCTCTGCTGGAACTAGTTCGGGGCCTGGCAGTTCTTGGACTGTGGACCAGGAGCTGGACAGCTACATCCAGAGTCCGATCCCACCCCACCAGACGACCGACATGATTGGGTATTGGATGGTGAGTGATTGGACCCGTAAACCCATTCGTGACATACTCAGTACACCCAGAATCACGGGAAAACAACATGGCCAACGATCTATCGCCTTTTCACTGACTACGCACCAATTCAAGCTACATCTGTGCTATCAGAGCGAGTATTTTCCTCATCGGCCGAGACAGACACAAAGCGATGAAACGGGATAAGTCCCCCATTGATGGAAGCGCTACAGATGCTGAAGTTCAATTTCAAGAAATCTCGATTGAACTTCATGAGCGAGTGGCAGGCGCCCCCAATTCCACACAATGATGAAGGTTGGCTCCGGCAGCTTGCTGCAACCGCTGAGGAGGATTGCAACGCTGCTGCCCGGGCAATTCAAGAATGCTTTCACATGGCTGACAATATGTTTATGCCGGAGGAGGGCATTGGCATGTAATGTGGTATGAATGTAGCGTTGAAATTGTACTTGGAACGTTGTATAGTGCTCAGTCGACTAGAATCAAGTGAAACTATGTTTTATTTAACTCCTTGTGACAACTACAGGCCGCACAGAAAAAGTTAGAAAAAACCTCGACTTTATCGACTCGAGTCGACCCGAGTCGACTTCAAGTCGACTTGATCCCATCAAGTCGAGTCAAGTCAAGTCGAGTACACCCCGAAGTCGACTTGTCAAGTCGTGACTCGACTTCCTGAGTTTTGACAACATCAGACGTAACTAACCTTTAGAGACTTTGGCAACTATCTGCCTCTTCAAAATGTTCTGAATAGTGCAGGAATGAGTACAGTAGCTCATCCTTGAATGTGATGGGACATCATTGTGCCAAAAACCCGTCAATTTGGTTCTTCACCAGCTTCTTCCCATGGTACTAGAAAAATCTAAAAATATTTGGGCATGCAGAACACATCTTTCAATTCCTCCTGAAGATAAATCTAGAGTTGAATACCTGGTGCAAGGGCCTCAAAATGTGATTATGTAATAAGGCTCTACCCTGATCGGGACCCATCGCTTAAAAATGGACTATGCCAGAGGTGTGATGTACCAGAAAACATCACACATATCCTGACACAATGCCAAGAGAATAGCCAAGAAGTAATATGGGAGCTCATGTCTGAGCTCTGGCAGCTTAAAACCGGCAACCCGATGCCCCCCCTTGTTGGAGAAATCATGGCCTGTAGCCTCACAAAAAAGGGATCCTCCCTGGTAAAACAGACGCTGGCACGACGCGTCTATACCGCATCTACATCTCTGAATCCGCCCACCTCATCTGGCGCCCACGAAATGAACGCGTTCTCAACGGCAAACCTCCATCGACAGTTTCTGAAATAAGAAACGGCTGGAAACATGCCATTAATATGAGACTCGCAATTGACTGTTTGATGATAAATTTATCATCATACTTAGCCTTATTTAAATAAGGCTAAGTATGGCGCCAAGGCACTGAAAAAGACGCTTGTGCTCAAGACGTGGACCGGAACACTCCGAGACGAAGACAGACTCCCGCCCGACTGGGTAAGGGAGACCAGGGTTTTAGTGGGTATCGGGTGAAGGGTGATGATGGGTCGGCCTTGGCCGACCTTGAACCTGGAAGCCGTAGTCCCACACAGGCGTCTCCTGCGACGTATCGTGCCTAATGCATTTCCCTGTGTGGCTGTCAGGCGGGGTTGAAAGAATGTGGTCCCCGCCGCCCTTAACAGTTGTATGACAGATAAAGAGAACGACTTAGTCGTATTTTCGGATGATCTGCTTGTGCGGTGATGGAAGAGTACTAGATAGTACTATCTCCAAATGCCATCTTATTCCACCTAGATTATTATAGCCTATTGGATGCTGTGCTGCAACTTTACATAAACAAACACTGCCCTACGCCGCTACGCCGTGGGCTCGTCACCTCTCATCGATCTCATCACCCTAAACTTCTATGGGACCAATATCAGAGGTCGACTGCCGGTGGAACGGTTGAACCTGGCGCCTCTGGCCTTGGCGCGCACACTTTTACCACTGATTCCGTCCAGCTTCCGTAAAGCCTCGGCAGTTGCCTCGTCATCCATCCCAGACCAACCCTGTTGCGTTCCTCGCAGCAGAGAGTGCGCAACATTGAAGGTCCGGATCGGTGGTGTCTGGGAAACTCCGGGACCCTGATGTTTGAGAAAATCCAATACTGAAGAAGTTGAAGAAGGGGGGAGGTGTGAAAAATCAGCGTGGACTCGGCGAGTAGAGCGGGTGGCGCCACTGGCTCTGGCACGCGCATTTTTACCATCCAGTCCGTCAAGCCTCCGTCGAACCTCGGGAGTTGCCTCTATCCCATACCAACCCTCCTGCGTCGCAGCCGGCTGCTCCCAGGGATTATTGGGCGCCGCCGCCAGCGGTAGCGTTTGGTCCTTGGATGTCGATTTACGGGGTTGCTGACCACCAAAGGTAACAGATCGCGGAGACTGGGGGCTGGAAGTGGCAACGGACGAGATTGAGCTTGATAGCCTAAGATTTAGGGCATTGGAGAAGCTCCGTTTCTTTGATAGCGTCTTGATGCCTGCTTGCGTAACGTCCGGCGCCGATGTGGGGGGCGGCGATCTGTACGTCGAAAGATACTTGGGCAACGGCGGCACAGGAGACACTACGGCTTCCTCTCGAGCGTTGCCGTTCGTAGCAAGAGACGCGACAGGGTCGTTGAGCGACGTCGCATCGATGGAGTAAACACTCGATGCGGAATAGTAGATGGCACTCGATGCATCGCTTCCCGCGCTGTCGCGACGGAAGAACGGAATGGATGAGGGGGTCAAACGTTTGGATTTATTGCGACGGACAGACGAGGTCGGGCTGAGCGGCCTAGGTCCAGACTGCGGAGAGGATAACGCAAATGACGTGTGGTCGGTACTGGCGCCGGTGCGGCCCGGCTGGTCGGAAGTGTTGCTCGACGTGGGACGAACCACGGGGCTGCGGTTGCGAGGATAAAGAATTTCTTGGCCATCGCTCTCTGGAGTCATGGAAGGCCTTTCGTGGAGAGTGCGTGGTACAACGGGAAGCTGGCCTCAAGCGTAAATGAAAACGACACGGTACGGCAGCGATTTACGCACTTCTCGCTCAGACATCTCGCCATCCACGGCCTCGATGGTCCAAGGACTATCTGACCGGTCCTCTCCTGGGACGTCGCCCTTGAAGCCCTCTCCCAGTGGGACCGAGGGTGAGCGCTCATTCTCGCTATCGACGTCTCCGTCCCACGCGCCGTCCTCCGACAGTTCCTCGCCGCGCTCAGTTGCCACATCATCAAGATTCAACCAACCCTCTTGCGTTCCCCGCAGCAGAGAGTGCGTATTAGTGGGGACCGGAGACGGAGACGGAGGGTCTCCGAGAAAATTCAAGATAGAAGATGGAGAAGAGGGGAGGTGTGAAAAATCGGTGCCGTGGACCCGTCGACGCTCCTTCGTTTTGCCTGGGCTGCGGAGATTGAGGCTCCCATGCTTGCGCACTGCGGCCGTGTCATCTCTCGTAACCTTGTCCTGCGAGGAACCAATGCGCTTCTGGTTCAGCTCCAACTCGTCCAGTGAAGTGCGTCTTGCAATGGAGCGAGGATAAAGAATTTCCTCGCCACCACTCTCTGAAGTCACGGAAGGCCTTTCGCGGAGAGTGCGCGATATATTGGGAAGCTAGGGTCAAGCGTAAATGAAAACGACACGATACGGCAATGATTTACGCACTTCTTCCCGCTCAGGCATCTCGCCATCCACGGCCTCGATGGTCCAAGGACTATCTGACCGGTCCGAGTCCTCTCCTGGGACGTCGTCCTCGACATCGGGAAGCTGGCGTCAAGCGTAAATGGAAACGACACGATACGGCAATGATTTACGCACTTCCAGCCCAACCATCTCGCCATCCACGGCTTCGATGGTCCAAGGACTATCTGGCCGGTCCTCTCCTGGGACGTCGCCCTTGAAGCCCTCTCCCAGTGGGACTGAGGGCGAGTTGGAATCGCCAAAATAATATGGATTGAGAAACCCGTTGACCGACGCTGAGCGGGAAGGAGAGTCGGGTTCTAAACCATCCCCATTGTCTGTGGGAGTAACTAAATTCTCGCCGCGCTGTAAGATGGCGAGTGAGACTCGAGTGGTGGGAGAAAAGAGAAGAGGCCGATCTACCAAGCGCGAGTCGGGGACGACAAAATAATATGGATCGAGAGACGAGTTGACTGACGCTGAGCGGGGAGGATAATCGGGTCCTAAACCATCCCCATTGTCTGTGGGAGTAACTCCATTTTCGCCGCGCTGTAAAATGGCGAGTGAGAATCGAGTGATGGCAGAAAAGAGACGAGGCCGACCTGTCGCGCGATATCACGTTCTCTGAAGAGTTGCTGGGGAGATACAGAAGGAGACCGCATTGGTACGTCGGAAATGGGAGAAGGTGGTACAAAGGGGAAAGATTCAAGAATCGAGCCGGCACTCGTGGAGGCGGAAGAGTTCGACATCTTGCGGCTAGGATGGTCTCCGCCCTGAGGGCTAGTGCCATTACGGGACGCATGCGAGTGACGAGAGTTCGGGGCAGGTTCCTCTGCAGCTCTGGAAGGAGGGAGCTCGGGTAGAGGTCGGGACTCCAGTACAGTCCGTACATCGGTCGGTCGGTCGTGCTCCGCATCCTCCCCGCCGAGTGTGAAAGCTGCGTCCGAGGCGACGGTATCTTGAAAGCTTTCGCCCGAGTGACCTCGAAACCGAGGGTGCGCCGGAGATGAGGGTGGCGACACTTGTGCTGGTGGGTCTGCTGCCAAACTACTGTGTGTCTCGTCCCCGATAACGCTCTGCCCGGCATCTATTGAACTTTTGAGTTCCGATGAGCTTGACTCCGGGAATTGAGCGAGAACAATACATACACCTCCACTATTATATCAACTTCTACATCGCGGTAAAGAGTCGGCAGGAGACTGTTCAAAGGCTCGCTGGTTGCACGCGTATGTGCATTGGGAAAAAGATCCGCAGACCGCGGCCTGTAGTCCGGTCAGAATCGTACACGCAAATGAAATGAAGATGATGCTCACTGCCGTAAAAGCTGAACGACCTCGAAGAAGCTCTCGTGCCAGGGTTCGAGGTGTGGCCTCACGGAAGAACGCTCGACTGTCTCTAACCAATCCGACATCCCTGCCAAGATTCTGTCCGCCAGGCTGTCGACTCCATCGTAATCGAAGAGCGGCTGCAACTCTGACTCCCATACGTCGACCCCGAGATCTTTGAGAATACCAACGACCTTCAAGCACAATTTCGTCGCGACGTGGCCATGTGCCTCCATCCCGAGCCAAAATCCAGGTAAGGAGAGAATCCCGTCGAGATAGCGAACACAAAGGGCCCGGGAAAAAATATTGGGAGCATCTCTGCAACGAGAGATTTAAAATCAGGGGCGATGAACAAACGAACCTGCACTTACTGGTGCGCAATCAATAATCTCTCAACGACGCTGCAGCCACCGTTGTCGGCATCACACTCGGTGAGCTCGAGGGTCGATGCACATTCTTCCAGAATGATGGAAACCACAGTATCCGAGAGGCATATCGCGGCGAAAAATCGCCAGAATTGCCACTTTTCATCCGCCAAATCATCATCACGATCCCATAGCGCCGAAATTGCGTCTTTCGTTACAGTCGGACATTTTATGTGCTTCGACATGAGGAAGAGTAACCGCAGTCCAGGATAGGATGTGACAAGCTTGACAAGGTGCTCGAAAGCGCGACCCTGCATCCTCAACGTTTCGCGCCTGTGAGTTGGTCGGCTCAGCGTATACTTTGGGCACCAAGTAAAGACTCGCGCACGGGAGTGTATATCTCACGAGTCTAGAACAATTCTTGACTAATCTAGAGATATGTTGCGTACCAGTGGACCCAGTCGCGTCCGAATCTTGCCGTTCTGGTATTTCGGCTTGAAAGTAAGATCTGATTTGCTCGGCGACGGCATCGGGGCCAAAGCCTAGGACATGGGCCAGGTGATTGCTCGTGGCTGCGAGGACCTTAGCCGCGATTGAAATTCCTTCGTCGAGTCGTCGCCCCGGACCACGCTGTGAGAAGTATAGGGGAATATGGATGAGATCGCTAGTGGCGACTCGGCTCGGACATGAGAACGCTAGTGGCGCCTCGCTCGGACACGGACACGGACACAGATGGACGCAAGACGCAAGCAAACGACAATCAATTGATGCCGTAGCACGCGGAAACAAACAAGTATTCTAACACTCCCACCTGATGAGGCGTGCAAAAAGATAATAGATAAAAGAACCAACAACTCCCACCGCTTCGACCGAAACTCCCACCCAAACCAAAGTCCATCAAATGGAGAGGCACTGAACTTGAATGCGTTGAAATCGGGCGTGAAGTCGATGTCGAGGTCAAGTGAAGGGAAATCCAAAGCAAATGAACATGTTGTAGTCGAGGAGGAGGTGCATGATGTGAGCGTAATTGAAGCTAGTCCGCATCAAATATTCTTCATCAACCAAAACTCTTGTGCACAGGCAAGTCGGAAATGCCTGCACAAGACCAAAAACACCATGAACCATGTCAACTTGAAATTGGCTAAACCAAAAGGATCATAAACCCTTCTCCCACCCGAACGGAAACTCCACGGCGTCGTGGCTGGTGTTCCAAACCTCCCATGTAGCAGAACAAATTCCTGTCACAGGATGGGAGGAAAGGATGCCAATGACGCTGTGGAACTTCTGTTCGTTATTATTGAATGATGTAGGCGTCCGTTACACCGATGATGCGGAAGAAGCCGATAGCTCGGGAAATGACGGGATGAAAGGAATGATGGGGATGACCAAAATGGATGACACGTCGCGGAGAAAGTCGGAAGCGTGGAAAATGATCGGATGACGTGTCGATGGAATGCGAAAAGTGCGAAGAAATTAGAGGCAGGGGGGAAGCACTCGGGGCCCATAACCTGTGAGAAATATAGGGGAATATGGATGAGATCGCTAGTGGCGACTCGGCTCGGACATGAGAACGCTAGTGGCGCCTCGCTCGGACACGGACACGGACACAGATGGACGCAAGACGCAAGCAAACGACAATCAATTGATGCCGTAGCACGCGGAAACAAACAAGTATTCTAACACACGCAGCTCCAAGGACCGAATGCCAGTTCGAATTAGTGGATGAACATCCAAAATCATTGGCAAAGGGCGCGGTGTTCTTGTGCGGTGAGACATCACTGAAACTCAAACGGGTAGGGGAGGTCGAATAATCAAAAACTGAGAGCGCCAGACACCATGTTCCATCCATGACAGCTTTACAAGGCGGTTCGGCAACGTGGTTGGGGCGTGAGTGAGAACTCTGATTGCATCAGAAACGTGAAATACGAACAAATTGTATATGTGCTTGCCTCAGCCCAGCTCCCAACTTACTTGTTCTTACGCGTCTCTCTCCGGTTTCAAAGCTCCAGAATTTGAATCAAAAACTCATCAAAAAAGCTCAGCGCCAGGATGCCATATTCTACTCCTTGAGCCAACACGATGTTTCCACAGCTTGAACCTTAAGCGCTTAAGCACAGCAGCGGCCCCAGAGAGGAGTTTTCCTGCCAACTGCTGTGTCGCTCCTCCACAACACGTTCGCATTCACCACTTCAGCTAAACCATGGCGTGCCCTAGCGGAGGGGGCCCTCCCATGAATACCGATATAAGTGGCATTGGTGTCCGTGTGTCATTTTACCTCCAAACCCTGTTCCTGAGTAAGTCTCCAAATTCATTCGAAGATTCTTATATCGAAATAACGACCAGGTTGCTTGTCTTTGCGGTCGGAATCGCTCGATGAGATTACCGGGGCTCTCTACACATTACTGGCCACAAATACTGCCATGGCCGTTACGGCGCTCATCTTGGGATTCTTACCGACCGCAGAAATTAGTTTTCATGAGTATGTCCCTCCATATCTGCCATGCCCCGCAGAAGATAATACTTGGTCCTTCTAGTGCTTTGGTGGTCCTCTATCTGCTATTTCTCTCATGGGTGGCCGTGTGTTTCTCCATGACGGCCTGTGTCAGATTCTCCTCCTCAGAGTCCTCAAAGTACAATAAAATCACGGCCAAGATCACGATGCTACATTTTTTCTCCATTATTCAGAGCTACACCCTCTTCGCGTTCCCCTTGGCGGTCCTCATTACAGCCGAAACATTTGGCAGCAACGCCAAGTGCAACCCAAACGCTGTCGTGGTCTTATTCCGCCCATTTTCTGCGCTCAAGTCCGGACGGATCGTTATATTCGTCTTGACCGGGCTCGTCGTCGTAGTATACACCACAATCCTCGTTTGGGACTATTTACCACCGGTCAAACCCGCGATCCGGTGGGTTCACAAACAGCTCCGGAAGCGGGTGCCTGTTATTGAGCCCGAATCATCGATGGAATTTCCGGAGGTTGCACCAGAAGACCCGCCGCAGGATGAGCCTGAAACGGTTCCAAGTAGAGCGCAACACAGGGTCCCGGATGTGCCACAGTTTTCACCACGGCCGAAGTCCCCAGAACCTGTGAGTAATATTCGTCTCATCGCGCAACAACCCACCTCTTGCCACGTTCAGGGTTACTACGAAGTCGGGATCCCATGGGAGCTCATCATCAAAATATTCATCGTGGTGGTCGTATGGAGTCTAACAGTAATGAATATTGAGCTCCTCATCCTGTGGAATCACTTTGCGCCATCGAATAGTCGGTCGTGGCAGTTTGGACAGGTGCGAATGATTCGTTGGTCGCAACAAACTGCAGCTAACTGGCCGCCCATCCAGGTTCTCCCCATGTTCCTTATTATTGTCCCTCTCGTCAGCCTGTTTCATGCGTTCCGGGGTCCCCCGCCACGGCCCTTCAAGCTGCCTGTGTAATTATATGCTACGGCGGATTACTCCCCTTTGCAAAAGAATTTGGATGGCATTTTTGCAATTGCAGTTCTGAGTTCCCCTCGGATTGGAATGTAGCATATCTAGGGTGCCGTAATTTTAAGAGGCAGCATCATTGACGCTGCAGTGAAGTCGCTACGCAGCTCGCTACGCCAGATGGGACGAACATTCCAAATCCGACTATCGAATTTCTCCAGGGTCTCCCCGGTTCCCGGCGTACGTACCACTCACTTCTGTAGATGAGATACATCTCCCAGTTTTATTCAACAGACAGACTGGCATTGTACAGTGACGACTCAGTGAGAAAATTCAAAAAAGGAGAATATCTCAATATAAGTGGAGGACCCCCTCCCCCTTTTGATACCGATGCCGAATTTTCTCTGACTTGCCGTCGCTGTTTCTGACAATGTCCGGAGGACGTATCGAATATCATGGATCGGTCACCGCCACCGACCGTTTTGGGACGATGCGCGCCATCACTTTGCCATCACTTCTCTTTCTGCTTCCATCATGCAATCTTGTTGCGCTGTTTTCAGGAACAAGGCTCAGGCAAAACGGCTCGTCGATGTGCGCATTGAGCGCCTCGTCAAAGCGACCATTCGGTCCTAGCGGCAGCAGCGTAGGTAGGTAGCGGCGAGCGCGGCTTTCTTCCAAGGGCCGAGGCATTCGATTCACTAAATTATACACCATCCATCACCAGGGGAGATCAAGGAATAGACCACGCTTACCGAATAATCCATATGGCAGTTCGTGTCTGTTGGTTCCTGCTTCAAGTTCATGTCCCTCTAACTCTTTCCTCCAGACCCGATTCCCGTACGTTGTGTCCCAACGGCGCGCGCGCATAAATTAACTGACCTAACTCATACTCTTGTTCTCGTAGTTACCAGGTCTGGGCACCGACTTCCGGACATGGGCCATGCCCGCCTTGCCTTCTTTTGCCGACTATCCTTGGTCTTCCTACTGACCTTAATCGCTCTTTCCGCGGCGGCCCCAACGCCTGACACTGTGGTCACCATTCTGGGCTTCCCGATAACTATCCCTGGCGGCAATAATAATAATGGCAACGGGAACGACGGTAAAGGCAACAATGGAAATGGAAATACCAATGCCAATGGGCAGCACACCATGACCACCGCCAACCAGAACCCCCCCACGACGCCGGCCCAAACCACCACAACGTCTCCGAATCCGCCTACGACTCCGGCACCTCCCACGTAAGCGTCTGTTCTGTGCCACGATTGCCAACTAAGCCCCTTTGAAACAGATCCAGTACTCCACAGGTGACGCCGACATCCACACACACGGCGACGGGCACACAGACGGCCGTGGATGCGGGAACGACATCGGACGCGTCATCCAACACCGCAGCCGCGAACAACGGCGACAGCGAGGACGCGGCCACCTCCAAGGCTTCGGAAGACGGTGGAACTGGTTCCTCATCCACGAAAAAATCGTCCACCGCTGTCAGCCCCTCGGGCTCGGGCTCCGCCACAGTGGGTGTCACGCCCGCCGACTTTCTGCCCACAGACACCGTGAACGCTGAATCAGTGTCCGCCATCTCGACCCTGACATTCAACCCGGCAGCCACCTCATCCAGCAACAGCTCCGTCTCCGTCTCCGCCTCCGCCTCGTCCTCCTCCAAAACAGGCCTCATCGTAGGGATCCTCGTCGCCATCATCCTGATCCTCGTCGCGGCCGCCAGCGCGATTGTGTACAGGCGCCGTCTCGCCGCCCGCGCGGAGGGGCAGTGGGACCAGCCGACGTCGGAGATGGGCGGCGGCGTGCTCGCTGCGGTGCGCGAGAAGCTCCCGGGCGCGGAGGCCGCGAACAGCGGCGCGTGGAGTCGCCTCGACATGGCGTCGCGCGGTGACATGGCGGTGCCGTTTGACTTGGCGTCGCCCTCACCGTCCCCATTGCCGTTCTCGTCCTCGTCCTCGCCCTCCCTACCATCATCGCCCTCACCCGCGCCGTCTGCGCACTTCCCCCTGCCCCCTCCACACTCCGCCGCGCTTGACATCACGGACTTCATCAGCGCGGCGTCCTCGCACGACGGGCACTCAGCCTTGCCGACGTACGACGCACACTCGGCTCCGCGTTCATACGACGCGCACTCTGTCGTGCGTTCGTACGAGGGGCACTCGCTCCCGGGCCACGACAACGACTCGATCTTCGCTGACTCGCCGTTCGAGTCCGAGTCGCCGCTCCACTGGCAGAACGAGCCCGCGATCGCCGACTCGCGCCCGAACTCGATGGACTCACCCCTCCCTGTGGCCGTCGACCCACGCCACTCCCAGCTCTTGTAGCTGCTCTATCTCTACTCTCCGTTGCATCGCACTCGTATTCTTCCCGCATCTTGCATTCTGCATCTCACATTCGCCTCGCTTTACTTTCACATTCGCATGCATTTCACATTTCATACAAGCTCTCACAACTTTTCGCATTTATGAATGAATACTCTTTTTCTACAATTCACGTTCATGTCTTGTTTTCTTTGGCTGCTCCCTTCCATCTAGCATACTACTGGGCCTGTCCCTCTCCTCCTTTTCCTGCTCTACGGCAAGGCGTTTGAAGAGTCCTGGGTATGAGCGCTTTATATAGGATATTTTTTGCATCTTTGTAAGCCTACTTTTTTGCTTTTCTATGCGCTGAAGATCAAGCTGGCATTTTCGGCCGGTTATCGCCGACCTGATTTGGACCGGTCCATTCTCAAAAAAACCGCTTCTGAAGGAACTGAATGCAGAGCGCAAAGCGTGCTGAAATGCTCCTGCTAACCGCGCGGTCCGCGCCCTCTTGTCCGCACTGCCTGGCACCCCTTCAGCCATCAGAAGCGTTGCCACCATCGCCGATCCCGAGCGATATCCTGTCCACCAACAGACCACCCCTCGACTCCGAAATTTTCGGTATCCGAGATGTTATCGCTGCACAGAACTCCCGGAAGACGCGTTTGGATGCCCAAATCGTCGCCCTCCGGTCATCCCTGGAGAAATAGGGGAGTTCAAAGTTAAAACGCGCCGGACACTTTTTCGCTTTTCTCGCCGGATGCTTTTCGTCATGTGATTTTCGGCCGATTCCGTGTCACATCAGACGATGCCAAACAATCAGGCCGACTTTCCCGATCATCGCCTTCACTGTCGGGCGCGATGTCGCCCGACGTCGGGAATGGTTTTCAACGTTGAGAGCGCCATTGAGCGCACCAATCCTACCGTGAAAACCAATAAGATTAATATAAGTGATCTAATAGGTAGTTAGGTGACTGCTCCGTATTAGCATTGGGCCTATCGACGCTGCCAACATCGACGCCAACGGCACCGGGAACGATGACCGCGTCGCCAACGATGCCCACTTTGTGATGTGACTGTCCATTGATGATCCAAACAAAATCAATAAATCACCTGATGACAAGCGTCCGGCGAAAAAGCGAAAAAGCGTCCGGCGCGTTTTAACTTTGAACTCCCCTAATTCATCGCGGATCGCAATAGTTTGCAAGAGGAGATTCGGATACAGGAGCGTACACTGTCCCCGCTGCGCAGGATGCCTCCAGACCTTCTTTCGCTTGTATTCAAATCGGCGCCCGTTCCGATGGATCAGGATCCAGCTCCCTGGACCGTCAGTCGTGTCTGCCATCGCTGGCGAGCCATCGTCGTATCCCAGCCCTCGTTTTGGGCATCCATTTTCCTAGAAAGGGAACGCATAACGAGATGGAGACTCGAGACTCAGCTCCAGCGAACCGGAAATTCGCCCTTGAATGTCGTGTTTGCTTGCCACGACCGATATAGAGTCAGTCCAGTGTTCGTTGGGAATCGATCCGAATCGCCGGCGCCGCGCCACCTTTTTCCATATTTTCCGCGTTGGCCGGCGTTCGAGGTCGTCTCCCTCTTTTGCGGAAAATCGAAATCCAGGCCCACCCATCTGACACGGTGGAAGAACATTCAGTCAATATTTTCGAGTTCGCTCCGAAACTAAAACAAGCCTCCGTCAATCTGAACAGGCGTCCTATAACAGTGGTATTACCTTTTCCTCGACTGCTACAATACGTTGCACTCAACACATGGGATGGCCATCTCAACTCCCTGCGCTCTGCTTCTAACCTTGTCGAGTGTGCTCTGCAATTCGCCGAGATATCCACGCCTCCGACCACCGTTATCATACTACCCCACCTCCTCCGCCTTTCCTTGTCGAAATCGGATCTTCTCGAATGTTTGAACGTCCCCAAATTGCAGGAGTTATACTGCCGCAGCCAATCCGACCATCTGTCTTCCCTGTTGGAGCGACGGCCGTGTCCATTACAGAAACTGGTCCTTCTTTCCTCTCCGTCAGTCACCGATGTAGCTGGCGCGCTTTGCGCGGTTCCGACGATCACCAATATAGGTCTATCCATTCCTTCCGCATCTATGGACGCTTTCGCTTCTCTTTTCATGCTTCATAATGCACCCGGCGATGTCGCCCCGAACTTGAAGTCCATCCACATACAATGTACAGAGGATTATTTCCACTTCCATTTAGGATTGCTCGTGGATATGGTGGAATCCCGGTGGCGGGGTGGACAATTGTGTTCCATCACTGTGCCAGATCCCTATCAGCTGGCCGCGAATGAACGCTTGGCGCGCTTTGAAAGTGAAGGGATGAAAATTCAGCTTGTGTCACACGGGAGCCAATGTCTGTACGACATGATACCCCATCGACTTCGCTTTTGAATTGATGTTATTCCTAGGCAAGTAAGTACTTCTGTCATTCTGCACTATGATCCCAGAGTTTTTAAAAAACATGACCAGTACATGGAGACACTCATTGGAAACCCCCTGTGCTGAGACTCATCGGAAGATCAGCTTCCCCGGTACCCCAAGTGCTGCTCTTGCTCGATCCCATCACGAGCGACAGCGTCCCTCCGTTCGTAAATAATTCATGTGTTATCCAGTTCTTGGTGTAGGTATGTCCGTTGAGCGTCGCCGACTGAACATAGATATTCTCGGCGCTCAGTCCAGACGCTATGATAGTTGCGACAGCACCGTTGACTTCATTGCGGATGGTGATCTTTGGGAAATATGGGCGACTGATGAGATAGGTGTTCTGCGGGGTGATGTTATTAGAGCTTGTTGCACCACTTTTGACGAAATAGTCTTTACTTGACCCGCCACTGGGAAAATTCCTGTGAAAGCCCAGTTCAACCGACAAACCAGCCGGATAAGGTCCATGCACACGTACCGAGATGGCTCCAGACAACATAAGAGCCCATGGCCCCAGAGTCGTCGTTACCTGGAAGCCCATTCAGGCTAAAGCAAATGAGCCAGCCATCCACTGGTTCATAGAAAAGGAACTGACGAAGTGTTGAAATATTGATTGAGGACGAGATCAACTCTGTCAACCGTTTTCGTCGGTTGGCCGACGTAGTTGTACAGATATGTGGGAACTGAAAAATGTGTTGGTCAACAGTCGGCGAAGTTCTTGTTGTATACTTACGGAATCCCGGTTCGTCGCCGATATCCTACAAAGAAGAAAATTGAGTTCACCAATCACGTCGAGATATTTAAACTCACGTGGAAACCGTCCGCGAAAAATGTGTCCAAGCGGGCGCTGTAATTTTTCGTTAGTCACCCAACGCAACCGTATATTTTGACCCAACTACTGACCTGAATGTGGCCGGGCCGCCGATTTTTTTCACCAACAGCGCCATATCCTGCGGAACAAACCAACTGTATTCCCAGGATGATGCCTCATAAAACTCTCCGCCCGAAGGATTCTGCGGCAAAAGATGATGTTACCCGAGACCTCATCCAATTGGTTTGATACGTACCAGGAAACAATCATCATGCCCAAACACAGGGCTGCAGTGGTCTGGTCGGAAGACGTCGCCGATGTCATACCTAGGATCGAAATACCACGACCCATTTGCAAGTCGCGGCTGGATGAAACCGTTAAAACCGTTGTTGGTTGCATTCGGGTTCCAGAGGTTGGCCCAGTCGCCCGATTCGCTGAAATAATGGGCCATATCCGCAGTCTTGCCGAGACCTTGCGCCACAAGTCCGATGTTGAAATCGTTGTTGGCATATTCCAACAGTCGAGACGCGCTCCTACGGTTAGGAATTAAAAGACAGGTATTTTCAGGGAAAAGACGCGGTTGGTACCTGGTGTTGGGCCCTTCATTCGGCGGATTATCTGTATCGTTCACGGGCACGTAACCGAGCCTCGCTCGAGAAGGAACTCCGCCTCGTCCTTGAACGCTGAAGTCGCCCTCAATGGTGGCGTCCTTGACCATTGCCTCGTATCCTGTTTCCCAGTCGATTCCCGCCGTGATACCCTTGACGTAGGAATCGGAGAGCAGAGAGTCTGCATTGGACCCGCCCTGCGTAAAGCCCTTGTCCAGCGACATTCGGCAATCGGGGAGCCAACCAGTGTTTCGGTAAATGTCGATAAGCGCCCGAATGACTTCTGCCTGTGTGGTGGGCGCCGTGATGGAATAAAGCGGGTGGACGACTCGGAAGGAGTCCCTAAAAATTAGATGAGATCTCCGGCGAACTTGGACAAAATTGGCCATACCAGATACAGTAAAAACTGTCGTAATACGGCTCGGTGGAGACCCAGAGCGGATTGTCGCCCGTGATGTTGGTAGGGGAAATGTAGGCTCGATAGAGCGAAGACCAGAAGAGTACCTGTGTATCGTCGCTCACACCGGTAGCATCAACTTCAACGGTGTTCAAGACGTCGTTCCATTTTGCTCTGTATACGAGTGAGTGAGAACATATTTGATGGTCAGGCACGAGTCATACCGGGCCGCAGCCTGTACGGAATCGAAGGACGAGCTCGAGATATCCGGTATCTCCTCTTCTGCGTATGCGCACGCCTTCGCGGTGCTTGTCCACGACACACCCATCCTCACCACGAGAGTTTCCGCCGTCGCCGGTGACTCGGAAAATCCCATGAGAACCCCAGCTGGATTGTCGTTTCCAATATCCTGGTTGAACGTAGCCGTACTGCTGAGATTGGTGTACGTCAGGGTCCCAGCGACTGTCTCATAGTACTTGGCTTGGACGAAGGTGGCCTGAGAGTCGAAACAGAAGTAGACTTGGAACGATCCTTCTCCGAACGAGGGCAAGAAGGTCCCACTTCCCGTGATACGCGTCCCGTGTGTTTCCTGGTTGGGTGATACAGTAACTGTTCCACCGCCCTGATAAGTCCCGGCTAGATCTGCACGAATGTTGAGTTTGTTACGAGAGTATTGTGAAGCCCACGACTCACCGGTAGTTAAATCCAGCAAGAATAGCAGCTCATTCGTCCCGGTAGGATATGTAAATCGATGCACTGCAGTGTGTTGAGTGACGGTAACCTCAGCTTGAACGCTATTATTCAGCGGGATACTGACTAGAAATCGGTTAGGGTACTGTACGGACAGCCCGGGAAGGCTTACAGTAGCCAGGCGACGCGGTCGGATCCCCGTGGCCAAGGGCCCTCAAAATATGATCAACCGTGCACTTTGTCAGATCGTTATTGGCGCATTCCGTATCGGTGAAAGGAAGGAACGGGAAATTTCCTAGCGATGCCCCACCCCCAGTGCCATCGTCGTGTCTAGCTTTCTCAGTGGTTGCATCGACCAGAATCGAACCGACTCACAACTGAGAGATACCAGTGATACTTGACCCGTCGCTCACATAGCCCGCCTGATTATCCGTGGAATTGCTGTCTGCGCCAGCCTTTACAGAACCCCAGGGGAGGGTTGCACCCGAGAAGACGTGGCCGCCGTTCTTCGTGCCGATGAACTGGTTGACGAATTGGGCAGTGTCTTGGGCCGCCGCGAACGCGACAATGGTCGCAGAGAGAGCGAGGTTCGACGCTTTCATCCTGGGACGAAGGCGGGGACAAGGCAAGAACCCGGGGCTACTTGTATCGGCACGAATGCCATTGGATTCCTCGGTGGAAGGCGCTCCCGCCGGGAAGAAGAGTCAAGCGCTTTCCGCTCATGCGTAGATGTGTGTCGACCAGCCCCGTGGCCGCGAGTGAGGAGGAAGAAGCGCGTTGATATCCATGTGGCGGGGGTCCACGGGACGTGAAGATTTCGGAGAATATGCCTAACGGCTCTAATATCAGAACCCGAATCGCCGGACAGTGGAAACCAAGAAGGAGGACGGCCAGGGTTTGAATTCCAGCCGCCGGCAAGCTGGCGGCTTTCCGGTGCGGAGGTGAGGTAGATTGCAAGTACACCTTTTGTTTCTCTACGCGAAGCATCATCAGCAGACGACAAAAGAACCGGATTTTCTGGAGTCTCGAAGTCGTCGTGGTCAAGAGATGTTTCACGTGATTGAACCAGTTTATTTTTCAGTTATCTCAGTCTTCTCTGCGATCGAAGCTGGGTCTTCCTAAATATAAGCGCCGAATTCGAGGACTGACCGCCAGCGTACCTCAGTAAAATGAAAATAAACGTAGACACCGTCGCGCCTGACGCAGAAGGACAGGGACTTGAAAGGACACTCAAAGATGGAAAGTACATCATGAAAGATCAGTATCAGACACATGTTGTGCTCCCAAACGCTGCCGAAATATGTAAACTCCCGGTCGAGATCACGGATTGAGTGCTGAGGGCAACGAGGAGATGTATGCTCAGAAAGAAAGACAGGTGCGCACTCGGTTTTCCTGTTTGAAACTAAGGAGGCGGTTGGCCGGGCCGGGGCAATCGAGTCCCAAGAAAATTAACAGAAGGGAAAACGGTAGGCCAGATGTGAAAGATGCGGTAAGCTGTAGTCAAGATGTTGGGCGTAGGAAAAACCAGCCAGATCCAGAGCAGTCAAGGACGCGTGCGGTACGGCTCTTGATCGTAGTCAAGGTCGTGTCCTGAAATTTCCAAAAATTGCGCCAAGTTGGTTTCAACTTCCAGTATCTTGTACCAGTGGTCAACACATAAACCTTGCATTTCAGATCCACATTGGTGGCAAGAGAAACAGATATTGAACAGATCAGTGGAGAGCAAGGTGGAGAGGGAACAAAGTGAGTGATCCGATCAATCCGAGTCGCCAAACATGGTCCAACAACAACCCTCCTCTTTCAACGTAACGAACTGTTCAACTTGCGCTTGGACATCGCGGCGCCTTTTTCCAGGAAATTTTTTAATCGGTGTAAACGCTCACAACTGCCACATTAACTACAACTACAAGTTAGAACCTGTAGGTTCGTCGGATTTAAGTTTGGTATTTGCGACCGCCGCGGCGGACTGCCGATACAAGGAGCGAGGAGAGGGTAACTACGCGCGCCAAAACTACTGCTCGGCCTACATTCCCTGGTCCTCGTTCTGTTCCTCCTGCTCGGACTTCAACTACGTGCTCGCTCCTAACACAATCGGCTCCACGCCCTTCGCCCTCGCCTGCTCCGGATCCATCAAACTCTCCACCTTTCGAATCACCCTCGCCGGATTGCCCGCTACGACGGTAAACGGCGGCACGTCCTTCGTGACGACGCTAGCGGCGCCCACGGTACTACCCCTGCCGATCCTGACGCCGGGCAGCAGCGTCGCGTTGCCTCCGATCCAGCAGTCCTCCTCGATGTGTATCTCACCGCCCAGCTCGGGCCCGTCGGTGCCGCACCGCAGCGCCGGGTCTAGGGGGTGCCCGCCCGCGTAGAGCGACACGTTGGGGCCGAGCAGCGTGCGCGCCCCGATCGTCACCAGGCATGTGTCGAGGATCGTGCAGTTGGAGTTGATGAACACGGAGGGCGCCAGTTTGATATTGGTGCCGTAGTCCATGCGGACCGGGCCTGTGACCCAGGGCTCGGTGGCGAAGAGGGCGTCGTCGGCCGCGGGGTCGGCCGCGGGGGGTGGAAGCGGTGTTGCGTCTTGGATTATGCTGGGGGGGGGGGTGTCGGGTGAATTTCTAAGATGACTGTACAGAGCCGCACTCACTCTCTCCAGAGCTCGACGAGCTGCCTGCGCGACACGTCGCCCGCGTTGTTGAAGCGCTCACGGGCGTGCTTGCAGCGGGTGCGGGCAGCCACCAGCTCGGGTGTGAAGTCGTAGTGCAGGTCACCGCGCAACATCTTGCGCTTGTTATTGGCTTCATCGATGTCGGTGGGCCGCATCGTGGGTGGTGGGTAGTCTTTCGTGGCTGCGGATGATGGCATCAGGCGTATTCTCTCGGGATCTTCAACAGAGGAAACCAAACCAATAACAGAGGAAAACTCAGGAAGTTCGCCAAGTCCAATCCGGTCAATGGCTTATCTTTGGTCCCCCTTACCGCAAGGCCAGCTTTTTTGCCAGTGTGGCCAGGGACTTTAATTTCTTCGATGTATACACATATGCCACGCTAATCATGTTGGATTCTGCAACTGCCCGTACTCGCGCAGACCAGACTCCGCCTGCCTCCTCTGCTTGTCGGCTCGGCTCGGACCGTCCGTTCCTTTCACTCGATACCATCCCGCTCGGGCATTCCGACACTGTACCAGGTACATACCACAGTGTAAGTACCTCGTCCCTCGTCCCTTTCCCCTGCCCGGTGCTTTCATTTCCGATCCATTATTGCCGTGCTAATCGTACTTGCATGTGTATTTCAGCCATAGCCATTGAATGAATGCCCAGCGATTCCCGCGTGCCGCTGAAGAAACCGTCATTCTACTCTAAAAAAACTACCCACCGTCCCAATGAGTATATGTATGAAAGGGTGGATGATTTCGCCGGTTCCATGCCAGTGGTCGTCTGTCCACGATTTTCTGACGGGTCCATGTTACCCTTATAACCAGCGTTCCGAGTCTTCTGCACATCTCGATTTTCGACGCACCGTATATATTGGGAACTCTCAGCCGACGGTTCGGACCCATCTCTCCCCACGGGGAAGTATATAATATATGGATGCGGCCCGAGCCAGCGCGTCGTCGAATATCTGGACGGACGGATGGGTCTACCACATACTACATGATTCCGACCAAATTCCGACTCCAATGCGGTTCACTCGCACGCGAACAGCTCGCTCTCTGACCTCGCGTATTTCTCCTGCAACTTCGAGTCCAATATCATGTTCAACGTTAACATTTAACGATCAGGATATCAACGTCAAATCAACGTTGTGATTTTTTCGTTGCGATCGGAGTGCTCGGTGACGTTACTGTGCAGGTACTTACTTGGTCAGGTGCCTGCACCCAATGAGATGTTGAGGATTGTCTTTCCGAATTTGGACAGGACCATGCTTGGCAAGCGAGGACCCTCGCAGTCATCACCTTAAAAAAAACATACGGACGGTATCCACATTTCCTTCCTTCCGCGCTACCTCCCTCCACCTCCAGATGTCGGATTCAGACTCTTGTGGCGCCATCAACAACCCTGATCCATTCCTCGGCCTCCGCGTCGCCTCGGTGTTTATCGTGCTCGTCTGCGCAACGACCGGAACCTTGTTTCCTGTGCTGGCACGTCGGTCAAAATGGTTACATGTTCCAAAATCCGTATTCGAGTGCGTCTCTTGCGATTTTCTTCGCTCCCTTCCCTATCTCACACATCGGCCAGCTTCGCCAAATATTTTGGATCTGGCGTAATCGTGAGGACTTGTCGACTACCCTCGCCGCAGAAATTTTGACGGCCTTGTCTTGTCTGTAGATCGCCACCGCGTTTATACACCTGTTATCACCAGGTCTGGACGAGTTATCATCACCATGTCTATCGCCAGCCTGGTTAGAATATGTGCGTCCGAGCGCCACATCGAAAGAAAATACACACTCACCGCAGAGCAGCCGTATGCACTGGCCCTGTGCCTGCTGAGCATTTTCTCGATATTTATCCTGGAGTTGGTGGCCTTCCGATGGGGGACTTCCAAGCTGGAGAAGATCGGGCTCCGGCACGGCACGTACCTCCCCCACCCTTACCGGCGTTTATTGAAATATGTATGGTGAACGAAGATCCGCATGGGCACTACACCGGCTCCCATGCTGCTCATGGGCCCGAGGGCGCACGTACGCCACCAAAAGAGTCCATTGATGTCGAGGAACAACTGGAGGGTCACCACCACCATCTGACGCACCTCGACGACTCGGCCAGCGCGCAGATAGTCGGGATCGCGATCCTGGAATTCGGCGTCCTGCTGCACAGGTGGGATTACATTCTTGCGTGTATGTGTACTCACTAATGTGCCTGCCTGCCCTAGTGTCCTCATCGGGCTAACACTCGCCGTGGACGAGGGTTTCAAAATCCTCTTCGTCGTCATCATCTTCCACCGTATGTGTTACCTCTTCCACGCCGACCGTTATCAAACTCAGCGCGCAGAGACTTTCGAGGGCCTCGGGCTCGGCTCGCGGCTAGCATTCATAAAACTCCCGCCACGATATAACTACGTGCCAGTGGTGGCCGCGATCATCTACGGACTCAGCACGCCCATAGGCATCGCCGTCGGCCTCGCAGTGCGCAGCACGTACAACCCCGGCAGCACGACCGCGTCCATCGTCAGCGGCGTGCTCGACTCGCTCAGCGCGGGCATCCTCATTTACACGGGGCTCGTCGAGGTGCGCCTACGTCTCCCTCCTTACGCTCCTTGGATTCTGACGCACATCGCAGCTACTAGCTCACGAGTTCCTCTTCAACAAGGAGATGATGAACAGCTCGAACGCCAAGCTGGCGTATGCCCTCGGCACGATGCTGCTCGGGTGCGGCGTGATGGCGCTGCTGGGCAAGTGGGCGTAGTGACCGTGGGGCCTCCCCTTTTAAAAGCGCCGTGGTCTTCGGGGCGTAGCGCCCTCCGTAGCGCCGGTGCTTGTTGTACGATAGGACTGCGTCGCATCCATCCATCTACTAGACACACGTACATCTCGGATACAAGTTGCTTCGTACATACATACGTACATACAGTTACATGTAGATAGACAAGGGAAATGAGAATAAGAATGAGAAGTGTTCTGCACGGCCAGCCAGAGAGGTGGTGCAGACGAAGATTGATGCTAGATGTTTGCCGAACGCATTGTAAACCCTTTTTTCGGAGACCGTGTACGGGACACATTTTATTTCGCATTTCACTGTATAGGAAATTGCAAGGGGAAGCGACAAGACATGCTGCGGTCGTATCCGCGAGGTATCCAAAACAAGTCCATCTAATAATCGATCCAGGCGTAGTCTTGAAAAAGAGGGAAGCCCGGTGGGACCAGATCACAATACAATGACATTCCGTCGTCGAAGACTGTCACTTGCATGCCCTCGGCGCACAGAACGTCCATTCGGTTGAGACTGCGGGGGGAGGGCTCGAATTTTGGACAATATAATTTGACAGAACGCCAGCTGCCATGATGCCACTGTGATTCCAGTGTCTCCATGAGGATGTCTTGGTCGAGTTCAGGCGGTGGGTCTTCGCCTAGTAAAACTCTAACCCCGTCTCGCAGTACGCGGAGGGAGATAGTGTTGAGGGTGGGGACAGGCTCGGGAATGGTGCCTCCATTCTGCGCTGTGGGCGCGAAGATGGAAAAGAGAGACCCGACCGAGTCGACGGGCACATATATGCCGAGAGTGGTAATCGTCGGGGCGGCATGAAGGAGTCGAGGATCTGGACCCCCCACGGCGGGACCATGGAGCGACGAACTTCTGAAGCTTACCCACCCGCTTCAAAAATGAATAGAGGTGGGGTGTGTGCTTATCGCCGCAGTACAGCTCTTGGAGCGCAGGGGTATCCAGAAACTCCAGGCCTTCCGTCGTGGACACGGACAGGCGGAGGAGGCTCGGCAATGTGACGGTGTCTAGTAGGCCTGACGAACCGCAGTGGTATCCGTGCAATGCAGAGTACAATCCACGAGAATAGACGCCAAGCGAAGGGAGCAGAGGTGGCGGGCCCAAGTATTGCTTCCGCTGAATCGCAATAGCTGAGAAAATGGCAGCTTCACGATCCCGGGAGGGTCGGACCAGGGGTGCGGGTTGACGCTGGCGAGTTGAGGGAGATCGCCTGAAACGCGCCAAAGCCGGTGATATACAACCTCCGGACCTGATATCTTGAGCGTTTCCCAATGGTCGCAATGCATGGAAAGGATGTCAAGCACTACCAACTCTTCGTCCGAGCAAGTATTTTCGTCCCAAGTGAGGAAACTTACAGTCAACGGGGCCTGGCGGGAACGTTCGAGGCGAGCCCGCAACCTTCTCTCCGTTTCCGCTTCTTTTTTCTGAAAAGCCGAGGACTACGGTCGACCATAGTGAGGGCTGGGATAAAGTGATCGTCCTCCAGCGGCTACAAACCGTCGCAATATTCCAAGGTATTTCTGGGCTGGAATACGCCAAGGTGTATTGAAATATGAGCGATAGTAACTCCGGTGGCATGCGGTGAAGGGGGAATAGCGCGCCCTCGTGTTTCCGGACTTCAGTGTCAAGACTCGGAGGGTTATGCTCCGCGAGCAGCTTGTGCATCGCTGCTCGGAGGGTGGCAATTTTGGCGTCCAGACGCGTCCTGCGGGCACTGCCGCTGGAAGCAAATTCGTGAAGGGACGGGATATTGAATTCCACTGGCGGCTCGTTGTTCTCTCGAAATCGCGCTTGGCTGGAGGGGTTCTTCTTGGCGGAGCCGCAGACATCTGGGCTATTGAAGGTTGAGCATATATCATCGAAATATAAGACGCGACAAACCAGGGACAGAGCTGAAGGATCAATTCCCGAATGCGCAAGTTCTTGTTTTTGTGGAGACTTTCGAAGAGTTGGCGACTTTTCGCCCCAGTCACGTGTTCCCAATAAGGCAACTCGCGTGCCATGTTTGCTCTTTTCGCTCAATAAGGTAGATCACTGGCCGGAGGTGTCGCTGGACTGTCACAGTCTCCGTGGCCAAGTGCTTTAGCCACCGTGAAACCGCGTCAAATCTGTGTTTCAAGTCAGGGGAGGGAAATTCTTAGACTCAGAGGACATTCGCAGTTAGAGACAGTCTAAATTCAAAGTGGCATTAACCAAACATTAACTATACGGCCGAATATTGGCAAGTGCTAATAGCAACACAATATGGAGGGTCATAGATGGCCAAAAAAAAAACAGAAATAACTACAGGGAGGCCAGGAGGTGCATACAGGGGCAGAAGGGCATACACGGGGTGCTGCAGCACACATACATCTAATCGACACCCAGTGGCACCTTCACGTACGTACGACACACCCGTGAGCCGTGGGACGCGTCATTCAACAGAATGACAGGCCGGGACCACCAATACTTCAACCGGATCCTTCCCCTCTCGCGCCCAGCACCGAATGCGTCGGTGGCATCGCGGTAGCAAATTATCTTGGAGGTGCCGGGCCGCAGAGGTATTTGGATAGTATGGCCAGGGTAGAGCGGAAGGGGACATGTAGCAGAGAATGGAAGAGGGTATACCTGCACCTGAAGCAGAGGAATGGACTGACGGTGGGCGGTGGTGGTGGGGAGGAAAGAGAGATGTGTGATGAGGCGTCACAATGGTTCCGCTTACGGTCGCGGAGCAAACATGGCACGCGAGTTGCCTTATTGGGAACACGTGACTGGGGCGAAAAGTCAAAAGCTCTTTCGAAGACGCGTTGTTTGGCGTTGCGCCCCATTGACCTCGGAAATAAACATCATGATGGACCCAAAAAAAAATCGGAACGATGTCACAAGTTCCGCCAAATCTCAAATATAGCGACACCTATTCAATCAGAATATGAGGCCTTGGGAGGCGTCATATAAAGTACTACGCGTGCAATGTATATACTTTTCATTATGCGGCGTAATTTTTGGTCAGGAAATTGTTAGAGACGTGACGAAGTGGATTCCCGAGGTAATAATTCAACAAACAAGTCTAGTAATCAAAAAGGGAGTAGTCTTCGAAAAGACGGAAGTCTGGTGAGACTAGATCATGATACAATGTTCTTCCGGCGTCAAAGACTATTACTTGCATGCCCTCGGCGCGCAGAAGAGCCATTCGGTCCAGAGTGCGGGCGGAGGGCTCGAACTCCGGACAAAATAATTTGACAGAACGCCAGCTGCCGCGCTGCCATTGGGATTCCAGTGTCTCCATGAGGACGCCTTGGTCGAGTTCAGGCGGTGGGACACCATCGTCGGATACATCGCGCAGGACGCGGAGGGAGATAGCGCTGAGGGTGGGGACGGGTTCGGGAACGGTGGTCTCGTTCTGCGCTGTGGGCGCGAGAATCGAAAAGAGATCCGCTACCAAGTCGACAGGGACATATATGCCGAGAGTGGTAATCGTCGGGGCTGCATAAAGGAGCCGGGCAAGTTCCGGGGTCGGGGATCTGGACCCCCCACGGCGGGACCATGGAGCGACGAGCTTCTGGAGCTTACCCACCCGCTTCAAAAATGAATAGAGGTGGGGTGTGTGCTTATCGCAGCCGTACAGCTCCTGGAGCGCAGGCGTATCCAGGAACTCTAGGCCCTCCGTCCTCGACACGGACAGGCGGAGGAGGCTCGGTAATGTGACGGTGCTCTGGCTCGATGGGATGGAACCGAGTTCCCTACAATACAGGACACAGTCGACGAGATTGGACGCCGAGTAAAGGGAGTGGAGGTGGCTGGCCCAAGTATTGCTTCCGCTGAATCGTAGTAACTGAGAAAACGGGAGTTCCAATGTGACCGGAGGGTACGGGTACGGGTCCTGTTTAACGATGGCAAAGCGCAGGCTCGGGCAGCGCGCGAAGAGGTCCTGAAATCCGTCGTCCACGATGTCTGAGTGGATGATGATTTCCAACTCCCGGAGAAGAGGAAAGCCGTCGGCGGAGTTTCCGTCGGCTATGAAGTAAGCAAGGTCAGAATATACTTCCCCTGACCCCGACATCGTGACGGTTTCCCACCGATCAGAATACACAGCGAGAATTTCGAGCATGTCCCGTTCGGTGTCTGCAAAACAATCTTCCTCACAAGTGGCGAACGTTATGCGCAGTGGGGAGTCGCCAGCGCGGACGAGATGAGCCCGTAGCCTGCCCATGATTGGCTTGGGATCATCCCTAAAGTCGAGGACTATGGTAGACCATAGGGAGGGCAGGGATAAAGTGATGTTCCGCCAGCGACTACAGACTGCAGAGATGATCCAGGGTGTGTCTGCGCTTGGATAATGAGGAAACAAGGCGTTTTGGAAGATGAGCGATAAGAGCTCCGGTGGCATGCGACGAAGAGGGGACAGAGCGCCCTCATGTTTCCGCACTTCCAAGTCCAGAGCGTTACGCTCCTCGAGCAGCGTGTCCAGTGCCATTCGGAGTGTGGCAATTTTGGCGTCCAGACGCGTCCTGCGGGCACTTCCTCGGGAAACAAATTCGCGAAGAGCGGGGAGAATCAGCTCCGCCGGCGGCTCGTTGTTCTCCAGCACATCTCTTGAAATCGTACTCGGGTCGAGTGGTTTTTCTGGCTCGAGTAAAAGTTCGCAGCGCGTGCAATTCGACGCCGGTAGGGGAGGCGCTGACATCTGGCACATTGAAAGTTGAGCATACATTCGGTGAAGTAAGGCGTAACAAACCAGGGAGAGAGTTGAAGCACCAGTTCGCGAATTCAAGTTGTTGGTCGAAGGAGACGCGATGTTTGGTGTTGTCCCCATTGACCTCGAAACTAAATATGGACACTGATTATATACGCGGTCTCCCCCCAAAAAAAAGGACCATAAATGCGAATTCTACCGACTCAAATGGCAGTGTTCCGTAATCCATATTCAAGACGAAGGTGGGGAGGCGTCATATCCAAGAGTAACCTGTACGTTTCTTTGTGCGTAATCTTCAATCCTTGGTCTCGCAGGGTCTCCATCCGAGCTAACAATCTCCGCCACTCGGACGAGACACTGACAGAGCGCAGCGCGCCGGTTCGCCAGCGGGATTCCACCATATCCAGGAAGGGATCGGTCAAGTCGAGATCCGCATTGTATCGAAGCCGACGGGTGCAAATCGATAGCGATTCCACGAGGGGAATCTCGCAGTCGGTGCCCCCAGCTGGGACCGCGAGGAGAGAAAACAAATCCCTGGCATGAACCCCGTCCCCAAATTGCACGCCCATGTCAGTAATCGTCGGTGCTGCACGGAGGAGAGGGGGGAAATCGGGAGGAGGATTCGAAGAGTGGCAGTCGTGGAAGAAAATTTTCTGGAGCTTGCAGGGCATCCGCTGCAGAAAGGAAACGACAGCGCTGGTCGGGCCCGAAAAGTGGAATTCTTGGAGCCCAGGGGCCTCAAGATAATCCAAGAACTTTGAATTCGTGACAGCGAGGCGATGGAGGCGCGGCAACCAGACCCTGGTGAAGGGGCCGGGGGTTTTGGTTATATACTCCACGTCCAACGCGCAGTCCACGAGATTAGAAGCAATGCGCAGAACGGCAATGTGGCCATTCCAGTTGTCGGTTCCCTTATAACGGAGAAGTTGGGGAAACGGTAGCTTGACCGTCTTTAAAGAGGCGCCCATTAAGACCGAGGCGTGCCGCAACTGTGGAGCGACCTGAAAATAATCCAAAGGGCGGATATCGTTCCTCTGTTCCTCAGAGATCGCCAGTTCTCGGAGAACCGGGAGTCGCCCTCGAATGGACTGGATATTCCAGTGAAGCCCCTCTCTGTAGTATGAGAGGGCAAAAGTGTTCCACCGAAGACAATGATCAACCAGCATATTGAGCAGATCCGCTTCTTCGCAGGGCTCCCCCGGAGGAATGCAGCTGAACGTAATGTTCAGCGGTGACTTCCCAGATCGTCTGAGCTGAGTTCCGAGCCGGAATCTGCTCCTGTCGCCCATCCCTGAGAGGTCTATATTGACAACAGCCCACAGTGCTGGCTGAGATAAAGTGATCGTACGCCAGCGGGCGCAGACATGGCTGATTGTCCATATAATTTGTTTGTGAGAACTGCTGTCGCGAGGAATGTCGACCGCAAATGCGAATATGAGGGATAAAATCTCGGTGGGGATGTGGCGGATAATGGAGAGGCAAGCCTGGTACTCGGAAATCTGGCAATCCAACGCATCTCGCTCTTTGATAAGTGCTTCCTGTGACGGCAGGAGTGCTGCACTGTCGATTTGTGCATCCAAAACCGTTCTTTGGATGAGCCCAGTAATCATTAGGTCGTAGATAGAACGAGCTTCGAGTTCATTCGGCGGGTCATTGCTGTTCAGGATGTACGATATCTTGGCAGATGAAGACATCGCCGACCCTGGTTTTGGTGGTATTTCGGTGAGGGTATGTAGTAAGAGAGTCGTGCATTCATACCCTCTTTATTCATACGTTCTTCGATGTAGATCTGGGTTGAATCTAAGGCCGAAGGTTCGCGTCTAGGTAAGAGTCGAAGCAGGTCGAAGCCGCGGTCACATCAATAAACTCATCAAACTTGAACTTTTCCTGCCACCATGTCCTCCAACCTAATGCTCTCTCTGGTACAGGGCACTGACCGTGCAGAACCATATCCAGTTCATCCGGGAGATTTCAGGCCTAAGGGGGGAGCGGGAACTTGTCAAAACCTGTTCTCAGTGACTCCAGCCTGGCAGTGCCAGCTTCTACTATCTGCAACGCCCCTAACTTTCTTGTCTTTTCTATACACAGCCAAGAACAGCCGGGGCCAGGAAGGCCTTCAATTCACTAGCGAAAAGACCAGCGCACGGTGAGCCTTTCCTATTGAAGTGTATGTACGCGCCGTTTCTCACAAGATTTGGCGTTAGAGAACCATTATATTAACATAGATAATAAAACTACAACAATCCTGGTTCTTCTCGGGATACTGCTGTACTCTTTTTCCTTGACAATAACTACGCATCGACGCCCTCCTCCCAGCCCCTGGAGCGCTCGACCGCGCGCTGCCAGCCCTCCCAGCCCGTCTTCCGCACGTCCTCGTCCATCTCCGGCGCAAACTCGCGGCTGCCCTTGGTGTTCACCTCCGCGAGCGTCTCAGGCTTGGTCAAGTCCCACCCAAATAGCTTGATCGCGCTCCCCGCAAGCAGCGCGCTCCCCAGTGCCGTCGACTCGCGCATCTCGGGGCGGATGACCGTGAACCCGCCGACGTCCGCGAGGATCTTCATCGCAAGGTCCCCGTTCGTCATCCCGCCGTCAACCTTCAGATGCTTCAGCGGCGCCCCCGAGTCGAGCAGCATGCTCTCGATGATCGCACGCGTCTGGAACGCGTTCGCCTCGAGCGTCGCGCGCGCAATGTGCGACGGGTTCGTGTACTGCGAGATGCCGATGAGCGTCCCCGCGGCGCCCGGGTCCCAGTACGGCGCGAGCAGGCCCGAGAACGCGGTCACGAAGAACAGCCCGCCAGAGTCCGGCTCTTTCGCGGCGAGGTCGTTCACGTCGGCTGCAGAGGAGATGATGTTCATCGAGTCACGCAACCACTTGATTGCGCTCCCCGCGACCGCGATGGACCCCTCGAGCGCGTACACGGGCTTGGCGTTGGGGCCGGCCTGGTATGCGATCTGGAAGGTCGTCAGCAACAGAATGAACGGCACCAGAGGCAGCTTACCGTACTCAACAGACCATGGTTACTCTTCACGATCTCGCCGCCAGTGCAGAACAGGAGGAACGCGCCGGTTCCATAGGTGCACTTGGCCTCGCCCTGCTTGAGGCACTTGTTGCCGACGAGCGCGCCCTGCTGGTCACCAACGAGCCCACCGACGGGTACACCCGCAAGCGGGCCCGCGGCGATGTTGCCGTAGACCTCGGACGTTGACACAAGCTTCGGTAGAATCGATTCGCGGAATCCGAAGAAAGCGAGCAGTGACGGTTCCCATTGCAGCGTGGTGGTGTTCAGGAGCAGCGTGCGCGAGGCATTGGTGACTTCGCTCAGATGGATGTTTGCAGCGGCGCCGCCAAGGAGATTATACAGCACCCACGACTCGACGGTGCCGAAGAGGAGATCGTCGGCCTCGTGTGCGGCGGAAACGTCGGGGTAGTTGTCGATCATCCATCGCAGCTTGATTGCGGAAAAGTACGTGGAGAGGGGAAGGCCGGTGCTGAACGATCCGCCGCGATTAGCTTACGTGCGACAGGAGCGCCCGACGAACTCACATATCGCGCAGGGCTTCGATACCATCCTTGCCCTTCTTCCACACGCCCGAGGTGACCTCGATGCCGGTCTCAGCAAGCTTATGCTCGAAGTGGGCGACGGTGTTTTTGGTGCGCGAATCGGTCCAAACGATGGCCTTGCACAACGGCTTGCCCGACTTGCGGCTCCACGCGACGGCGGTCTCGCGCTGGTTGGTGATGCCTGGGACACATGATACATCAGATGGCGAAGGGATGACGCTGTGGGGCAGGGAACGCACCGATGACCTTGATGCTGTCTGGCGCCCATCCAGCGGCTACCATGTCGTCCACGGTCGCTGCGATGCACTTGTCGGCGTGCTCCTGGATCTCGGTCGCATCGTGGTCGTGCCAGCTGTGCGATCTCGCCGTGAGCACGCAGAAGCGCAGAACAAGGGGGACACTCACCCAGGATGGGGGTAGTACTGGGGGAACTCAAGCTGATGCTGGGCGACAATGTTGGCATACTGGTCGAAGACGATGAAGCGGACAGAACTAAATGGAGTAACATCAGAAACGGTATTGTGCTATGTGCTATGTCCTTTGTGCGGCGTATACTGACGTGGTACCGCAGTCAAGAGAGCCAACGAATTCTCCGGGATTCGACATGGTTTGATGAGCGTGAAGAGCAGAGGTAACGGGTTTTAAGGGGGCCCCGCCCCCGCCCCCTATCATATCCAATCGCTTTGCCCGGCCCGGTTCATTCTTGATCAGGTGCCGGATAATCCCCATTACGATCTGACTGGGAGTTCTATTAGAACGCTTCTTCCTGTTCTTTCGCGCTCATGTGGACCATCCAACTCTCCCATCTCTTCCCAAGTTATCAGCAGTAGACGTCCCTGTGCTACTGGGTCCCCTCTTTTTCTCCCTGGCGTTTTGCGGGAATATTCAGCAAACGGGAGCGACCACCGCTGATGGTACGCGGCACGCGAGCTCCATAATTTCCATTTATGTCAGGTGGACCTGGGAATCAGGTCTGGGCCAATTCATTTCAGCGTCTCACTTCAATATAACGCGATCTACCACAACGAAAACGTCCTTGCAAAAAATGTCGGTCCGTTCGTCAATGCGTCGACCTTGTCGTGTGCGCCCGCGCACCCTCCCAATTTACATTACCATCAGCTGCGACCAATCTGACTGCGGAATACAATTGTTGCGGTGGGCCAGCCTCCAAGAGTCTCTTACTAGCTGACCCACACAGGTTCCTGGACCGATCCATCATTACTTATTGTTGCAGTGAGGGATAAACACAGGCCTTAGCGCGGCGCCTAAAATCACCCGGGAACCGGTGCTTCAGTTTAACGTTTCAACAACCTTGCTCTGGCAACCTCGCGTCAAGGACGTCCATGTTCCAGTGCTGCACGAGCGAAGGTCTTCTGCTTTAATACCTCACTGTACTACTGCTATGGTTAGCTCTCTCCTGTTCGACCTTAGCAATTGAACAACGATCTTCGATTACAATTGAACGTGATTAAGGTTCCATACTCCGAGCTACTCCGAGCTCGCGTAATTGTTTCTTCCGCGGACCGGCGCAGCGGCCCGGGTGCAGCGCCTTCAAAAGCAGTAATTTTCGTCTGAGACGTTCTTATATGTTCGAGATACGGGATGGCCAAGTGCTACGGGGTCTAGACCGATCAAGGAGCTTCAAGGAGCCCCCCTTTTTTCCGGCTTGATGCTGCGCAAAAAAGCTTCTGTTTGGCTCCGAGGTCAATGGGTGCAACGCCAAACAACGCGTCTCTCACTCGAACAACTTGCATTTGCGAATTGAACTTTCAGCTCTCCCTGGTTTGTCGCGTCTTATATTTCGATGATGTATGCTCAGCCCTCAATGGGTCAGATGTCTACGGTTCCCCCACCGGCGCCGGATTGCGCGCACTGCGAATTTTTATTCCAACCAGAACTGAGAAAAGCCACTCAACCCGAGTACGATTTTGAGAGATGTGCTGGAGACCAACGAGCCGCCGGCGGAGTTTAATATCCCGTATCTTCGCGGATTTGTTTCCCGCGAAAGTGCTCGCAGAACGCGTCTGGACGCCAAAATTGCCACCCTCCGAGTGTCACTGGACATGCTTCTCGAGGAGCGCAACGCTCTGGACCTCGAAGTTCGGAAGCATGCGGGCGCCATCTCTCCTCTCCGCCGTATGCCACCGGAGCTACTATCGCTCATATTCGAATATACCTTGGCGTATTCCAGCGCAGAAGTATGGAATATCACAGCGGTTTGTAGCGGCTGGCGGGCGATCGCTCTGTCCCAGCCCTCACTGTGGTCGACCGTAGTCCTCGACTTTTCAAAAAAAGAAGCGGAAACGGAGAGAAGGCTGTTGGCTCGCCTCGAACGTTCCCGTGAGGCCCCGTTGACTATAAAGTTCCTCACTTGGGACGAAAATGAGTGCTCAGACGAAGAATGGAAAATGCTCGGTATCCTTGCCTCTTATCGCGACCGTTGGGAAACGGTCGAGGCATCGGGTCCGGAGGACATCTATGACCACATTTCAGGCGAGCTCCCTGTTCTCCGTGAGCTACGAATCACGATACACCCAAGTTGGAGAGGCCGCCAGACAGGTGACTTCGCTGACTGCCCAAGGCTCCACTTCGTCAGCATCAACCCGAGCTCCTTGTCCGATCCTCTCCAACTCGTGTGGCTCCCATTTTTTCAGCTACTGCGATTCAGCGGAAGCAATTCTTGGACCAAACACCTCCACTCCCTTCGGTCTGCGGAAAACCTCGTGGATTGTATCCTCCATTGCACGGATACCACTACCATAATCCCATCAAGCCAGAGCACCGTCACATTGCCGAGCCTCCTCCGCCTATCCGTGTCAACGACGGACGGCCTGGAGTTCCTGGATACGCCTGCCCTCCAGGAGCTGTACTGCGATAAGCATGCACCCCACATCTATTCATTTTTGAAGCGGGTGGATAAACTTCAGAAGCTCGTCGCTCCGTGGTCCTCGGATCGGCCCGCGCCGGACCTTGCCCGACTCCTTCGTGCAGCCCCGACGATTACCACTCTCGGCCTATACGTCCCTATCGACTTGGTAGCGGATCTCTTTTCGATTCTCGCGCCCACAGCGCAGAACAAGGACATTATTCACGGGCCCCTCCCCGCCCTCAAAGCTATCTCACTCCGCGTCGTGGCCGATGGATTCGACGTTGACGCCCCACCACCTGAACTCGACCAAGACGTCCTCATGGAGGCACTGGAATCACAGTGGCACCACGGCAGCTGGCGTTCTGTCAAGTTATACTGTCCAGAGCTCGAGCCCTCCCCCCGCACTCTCGCCCGAATGGAGGTTCTGTGCGCCGAGGGCATGCAAGTTGAACCGTCTTTGACGCCGGAAGAACATTGTATTGTGATATCGTTCCTCCGGACTTCCGTCTTTTCGATGACTGTACGATTAGGGGCCCTTGAGGCCCGTTAGATACTTACCTCGGCAATCCAAGCTGCAGTTCTTTGTCCTTCCTGTAGAATAAATAATTGAGAATACACTACTCGGCCGACTATCGCCGACCTGCTGATGGGAGCCTCATCTCTGCTTTTGCCATGGAGCCGCCAACCTCTTGTACGCACTGCGTGGCTCTCCTTCAGACAGAATCATCATTGCCACCAATCCCGAGCGATATTCTGTCCACCAACAGACCACCCCTCGACACTGAAATCCTCTGTATCCGAGATGTTGTCGCTGCAGAGAAAACCCGGAAGACGCGTTTGGATGCCCAGATCGCTGCCCTCCGGTCATCCCTGAAAAAACTCATCGCAGACCGCGATAGTTTGAAAGAGGAGATTCGGCTACACGAGGGTACACTGTCCCCGCTGCGCAGGATGCCCACAGAGCTTCTTTCGCTTGTATTCAAATCGGCGGCTGTTCCGGACAAGGATCCGGCTCCCTGGACTATCAGTCAGGTCTGCCGTCGCTGGCGAGCCATCGTCGTATCCCAGCCCTCGTTTTGGGCGTCCATTTTCCTGGATTTCCAATTCGAGGACACCTATTCCATAACGAGATCGCGGCTCGAGGGTCAGCTCCAGCGAACCGGGAATTTGCCCTTGAACGTCGTGTTTGCTTGCCGCAACGGATATTTTGAATACACGGAGAGGGAACTGGACTTGCTTGGCCTCGTTGCCAGTCAGTCTGTTCGTTGGGAATCAATCCGAATCGCCGCGCCACTTTCCATATTTTCCGCGTTGGCCGGCGTTCGAGGTCGTCTCCCTCTTTTGCGGAAAATCGAAATCCTGGCCCACCCATCTGACGCGGAAGAACATTCGGTCAACATTTTCGAGTTCGCTCCGAAACTAGAACAAGCCTCCGTCAATCCGAGCGGGCGTCCTATAACAGCAGTATTACCCTTTCCTCAACTGCTGCAATACGTCGCACACAATACTTGGAATGGTCACCTCCATTCCCTGCGTTCTGCTCTCAATCTTGTCGAGTGCGCTCTGGAATTCACCGAGATATCGACGCCTCCGACCACGCTTATCACATTGCCCCATCTCCTCCGCCTTTCCATATCGAAGTCGAATTTTCTCGAATGTTTGGACGTCCCAAAACTCCAGGAACTCTACTGTTGCCCCCAATCCGACCATCTGTCCTCCCTCCTCCGGCGACGCCCGCATTCACTACGAAAACTCGTTATGCCTCGTGCATCCGTCACCGACGTAGCTGGCATCCTTCGCTCCGTTCCGGCGCTCACAGATATCGGCATATTTATCCCTGAATCATCTGCCGACGTCCTTGTTTCTCTCCTGACGATCCGAAATGCCACTGCCGATGTTGGCCCCAACTTGAGATCGATCCATATAGGATCTTCCAGGGAGGAACCAAGGGCCGCCAGCGCCTTCACCCTTGCAATGAGCCTTCACGGTTGGCAGAACTCACTCGTGGATATGGTGGAATCCCGATGGCGAGGTGGACAATTACGCTCGATCACTTTGCCTGACTTCCGTAGGCACCAGGATCATGAGCGCTTGGTACGCCTTGAAGGTGAAGGTCTGAACATTCAATTTTCTCCGCGCCACAGGCGTGACGATCTGGATATGATACCCACTGCACTGCGGCTTCGAATCTATCATTGATAGTCTTTCGTTGTGTCTAGTAATTTAAATCCTCTAGAGTTCAGAACGCGCCTCCACAAGTGTGTAATGTAACCTCTTCGATTTGAGTCCATAGTGCAATGGTCCAACTGCCATGGGCCGTTTGACAGGTGACAGGGAAGGTCGGGCTTCGAATATGTAAGAATTTCCTTCGAATATGTAAAGATTTCCAAGAACATTATTAAGAGAACACGGCACGCGCGGGACGTGGGGCGGGCCGGCGGGTCCCGCCTGACAAGCGTGCATCAAAGGCGCGTCAACGGTACACGCCACCAAGCCCGGCATCCAAGCCGAACTCGGCAGTCATCATATCACCGGCATCATACTCCCACGCCTGCCCTCATTCTCCCACCGCCGCTCGCCGCTCGCTCTTGCCCGCCCCCGCCGTCAGCAGCCCGTTCGCAACACGCTCCCTGCCGGTGCCCCGCCCTCGCGAAAGCCGCCAGCAGCGCCCAGCGCCCTGCCCAGCGCCCGCTCCCTCCTGCTCGCTGAGCGGCGCGCCTCCTGCCCGCGCCCTCGTGCCTCCCCTCGCGCCCTGCTCGCGCCGAGCGGCGCGCCCTGGGCGCCCTGCTCGCTTGGGCCGCGCCCTCCCGCCCGAACCTCGCGCCCTAATCACGGCATTGCCGATGTGCCATCAACAAGCTCCGGCGACGCATCAACGTCGAGGCCGGGAGCTTCGACGCGCGAGGCAGCTGCCCGGAAGCGGCGGGAATACGGAAGGATTCTATTAGTCAGTATTAGTAGGTGGCGCAAACTCAGCGCCAGATGAAGAAGCAGCGCTACTCCTGACAGTCCATCAGTTGGACCATTGCACTCTTCCCTCTCTTCGATTTGATTCTTTTTTTCAAGTTTTCGTAATAGTCGTGTTTAGTTTCAAAGCCGTTGACCAGCAAACCAAACTTGAGAGGAGTCTGCACCGATTGCCAACTCTCGAGTCAACTCGAACTTAGTTCGGTTCAATTAAGAGATGCTGGGCCTTCACAGTACGTCCATTATCTTCATTTTCACTATCACAACCAATTTTTTCAGACCCAGATTTAGCGGAAACGCCGGCCGACTCCTTTGAGTCCATTGAGCAGGGTTACGGTGACCTGAATCGTACCGTGTCCCATCTCTTCGAAACCAATAACCCACCAACTGAAATCGAATTATCTGCTCTGCGGGACTTGGTATCTCATGGGAACGCGCGTAAGGCGCAACTGAATGCGGCAATCGCCGCCGCACTGCAGCCCATATCCTCCGTTGCAGAACTCATCACGGAGTGGGATGCACTGGATGAACAGCTTTTGAAATGCAAGGCTGCACTTGCCCCCATCCGCTCGATGCCCACAGAGCTTCTATCTCTCGTCTTTAGCTTCGCACTCCTGGTCCCTTGTGATACTCTCCACGCCGACCCGCCCTTGTGGACCCTCGGCCAGGTTTGTCGCCGCTGGCGCACTATCCTGTTGTCCCAGCCGATATTCTGGGCCAAGGTCGATCTTGATTTCGCCCTGCGCGCCGACGAGACCAAGTTCCGGCTACAAACCCAGCTCCAACGGTCGGGTGCCCTTCCGCTGGACATCGACCTCCTGTGTGATGACGACAAAAGCTTCACGGCGCATGAGCAGCGGCTCACGCGTATATTGGCTGCGTCTTCCCGGCGATGGGAACGCGTCTCACTGTACGGTCACTACAGCCTCTACGACTATCTGGACCGCGTCCGAGACCGCCTTCCTCTTCTTCGGGAATTGCACATTATGCTGCGATCCCCTGGTCACGGAAACTACACACTGAACATCTTCCAGTCCGCTCCGAAACTGCGGCACGTATTTATCAATATGGGGTACTCCACGGCCCCACTCACGGTTATTCTACCCTTTGAGCAATTGCTCCGCTTCGGCGGGAGCAATTCCTGGGAGGGCCACCTCAATACCCTTGGATCGGCCTGCAATCTCGTGGACTGTGCCTTGGAGATATGCAGCACGGCTGCAACTCCGGCCTCGCGGATCGTGCTCCCACACCTCCTCCGTCTGTCGTTGACGAACTCGGCCTTCCTAGCCTGTCTCGAGACGCCCGTGCTCGAGGACCTCTACTGCCCTGGCCCTACGCTCGCCCTGGCTTCCTTCCTGGAGCGTCTGCCATCTAAGCTGCGGAAGCTCTTCATGCATGGGTCTGATTCCGTGCATCAGTCTCCTTTTGACATTCCACCCATCCTACAGGCGGCTCCGACCATTTCTCATTTGGGAATCCGCATCCTCAAGCACGCCGAAGACCTGCTTTCTGACCTGACACGTATCATTACTTCCTTGGAAACTATAACAATCGATCTTGAGGATTGTGATGGATTCGACGACGCTGGCCGTTACGTGGCCATGGTGGAATCGCAGTGGCGTGCCGGCCGACTGCGCACCGTTCATATCTGCAGCTCGGACTCGTTTTTCTCGATGCCGAGCTGGGAGCGGATGGAGAGGCTTCGAGGAGAAGGAATGGAAATTAGCTGGTATTCTCGGACACAGCTTCTCTTGGATTTGACCCCCCCTCATCTGCACGTTCTGTATGCCAAGATTTAATCGGCATTCCTGTTCCGTGATTATGATAATTTTCTAACAACCTTTTAACAATGAAAGAGACCGAATCGACCTTTTGATGAAAATAATAATAAGGAATTCTATATACTCCGATCAGTGATTTTGCGTCGCCTCGGCCAACTGCAGGCACGTCGTCGGTAATGTGCTCACTGCTTTGTTTGCGAGGCTTCGCGTACTGTGAACTCAACGGATCAGAGTTCTATGATCTCCGAGGGAAGGCCAACAAAACAGACCAAAACGTTCTCTGTCTCATTTTCCTCATCTACCTTCCCTGATCAACGACCGCGGCGAGGTGCGAATACATTCCTTCCGGCATTAAATTTATCTGTCCTTTCCTGTTTCTGTGCTCCAACACTGGATCCGCGCCACTCGTTCAGCATGCCACTCGACCCCAGAAAATCTCTCAATACGACCCCAGACGACCCCATTTCCCAGCGATATACTGGAAACTAATGGCCCACCCGCGGAATTCCAGATCCCCTCTATCCGCGACTTCATATCCAGGGCGCGCGCCCAGAAGATTATTCTAAACGAAATTGTGCTTCTTCAATCTTCCTTGGACAAACTTCTCGCGGAACGTGCATCACTGGACATTCAAATTCAGAAACACGAGGGTGCCCTCTCCCCGCTTCGTCGCATACCAACAGATACTCTGTCCCTCATATTACCCTGCACCATGCCTTCATTTCGTCTATGCCGAATCAGCACCGTGGCGTGTCAGCGCAGTTTGCGCTCGTTGGCGGACCATCGCTTTATCCCAGCCATGCTTTTGGACCACAATTATGATCGACCGTTTTCGGCCTGCGGCAAGGTTCAGCCTTGAAACCCAGTTTAGCCGAACCGGGAATATGCCATTGCACATCGCTTTTTATTGCGAAGACGATACAATCTTTGAGCCAGAAGAAAAGAAGCGCATCGACATTATTGCTCAGTATTCTGTGCGCTGGGAAATAGCAACACTCAATGGCCCCGAAGAATTATATTCCAGCATCCGGAAACACATTCGGCGTCGGCTCCCAATGTAACCATTGACATGTCTTTCGAGGCTGATTTCCCTGCTTCCGACTTGCTGCATATGTTTGCATGTGCTCCGAACTTGGAGGAGGCATTCGTCGACAGGAAAATATGGAGCTGTCCTGTCACGATGGAGTTGCCCTGGTCCCAACTCTCGAGATATGGGGCGAGCGACACCCGGAATGGGCATCTTCATGCGCTCCGATCCTGTTGTAACCTTGTCGAGTGCACTTTGGACATATGTGTGGATAGTGAGCCCACCCCTTCGGGTATCCTCACCCAACTGCCCCACCTCCGACTCTCCCTTTCACATCACGAATTTTTGGCATGGGTAGAGATACATTTACTCACAGAGTTATACTGCCATTATCATCACGAAAGTTTTCATCAGGACTTTCCCTTACTTTTCCGCCGCTTACCTCGGCTGGAAAAATTGGCCATCACGGGCGGAGGAGCTCTTCTCGACCTCGCAGGTATCGTCAGAACAGTCCCAACGATCAAATTCTTTCCCCTTTCCCCGTCGATTTGGTCCGCGACTTTTTATGTTACATCTCCAAACTGGCGCCGGCTCTGGAAACTATAACCTTCCAGCTGCAAGATGATGCTGTCGACGATCTCATCGATCCAATAGAATCATCGGACTGGGAGGCTGCGCGGCTGCGGTTCTATTACGCTGGGTTCCAACCAATGGCCACCGTCATCAAATGTTCTCCACAGGACGGAACTCCTCCGAGATCGCGGCATGGATGTTACAATCAGCGGAGGATATCGATATCACTGGGAATATGAAGAGGTCCCGGAAGCTTTCCGCCTTAAACCGCACTAGTTTGTATTTTTCTATCCGTCGTTTCTTCCGTCTCGTTGCCCCATTGCTTACACATTTTCTTGACACAAATCATCAGTTCGAATCGCCTCCCTGGGATCAAGAAATTTGTTGCCCTTGAGACAGGCCCTCGGGACATTGGGCCCTCGGCCTTCCCGCATTGGTTTTCCTTCCCCTCCGCGTCCACGCCGACTTGCGTCCATGGCAATTCTGTTCAGATCAAAAGTGTGAGAAGATTCCGTCGCCGCGGACCTCTTGGTGCCACAGTCAATGATACATTGATATGCGCATCTGCACATCACCTCGGGATCCTTGAAGACGACTTATCACCTCGACTCGTTTGCGCATTTAAATTCACTTCATTCCCACCTATCATCACTGGTCTGGTGATATCTCACGACGTTGCTGGCTTCCCGTCCTTCTTACTGCCTTCCTGCAGGGCATGGTTCATCCAGCGATGTCGAGGAACATGTCCAAGAACTAGAGTCTCCATTTGCGAAATTGGACTGTCTTGTGGACGGGTGCGCTGACCATGGCGGTTACGCCGCTGTCGGAAATCATCGATACATCTGACTTATGACTGTCATGAGAGGATGTGCAGTTAAGTTTTTTTTAACGGGGGATTCTCAAGCTCCGAGTCGGCGGTGTCGCGCAGTTAAGAAGCGGGGTAATTCTCAAGCTCCGAGCGGGGTCCGTCCATTTGAATGGGACCTCATCGCAACTTCGTGGATACATCGACATGCTGGCCACAGAACATGCCCGACTCTTTTTCTTCTATGTGTTGCGCGTGGCTCTACTCGTTGATGTCGTACCGGAGGACCTCACAAACTCGGTCCGCCACTGTGATGATCAACGATCCTACTAATAGATGCCTCTTCTTCCGAGGACAAGCGAAGACGCCGTGAATATAAAACGCACAGATGGTGGTGGTCTGAGTACTCGATCTTCCATCCACTATGTCACAGAGAAGGGCTGCTCAAGTTCGGCTGAACGTCATTATCGAATATCTCACTGTGGCGGCCGCTGCTGTGCAGTGGCATTCTCTTGCACGATGCACTCCTTACCTGAATTCAATTCCATGTTCACTCCTTTCCTTGGTGGCTTCTGTGCAGGTGAGGTTCTTTAGTGATTTTGACTGGAGGCGTCTTACGCTCTCCGTGTTCGCAGAAGCAAACTGTCAAATACGAATACCTGGAATTGATGGAAGAAATCCACACCGTTCTCTACGCTCTCATCAAACTTCTGACAAAGTCGAAAACTGGAGAAGCACTTCCACCGGTGATGTCGAATGGCATTCAAACGTTCATCCAGTATGTTTGTTCATTTTTCCTGCCACATTTGGGATGAATAAAATAAAAGAACAGAACCCTTGAAAACATCCACCTGTTCCTCGAAAGTCAGCAAGACAGGCTAAAGATAAAACATTCCTCCCGTGGGAGTGCGAACACAGCCCTCTTGGAAGATTGTAGAGCTGGATTACGGGAAGCTTTCGGCGCATTCAAGGTCTGTATTTCCGTTCATCCTCCTCGATACAAAGACATTGATGTTATTTCAGGCCCGCCGTACACATATCAGTCCACAACAAGCGCATGAGGATCTACTGCGATACGTCTCACAACCTCCTCTTGCAACCACGTCTCGCTCAGAATTTACCGTGAGTCGTTACCGGTTGTGCAATTACCTGAATAATTAAATGGGCATTAGATGAATGGGACACCGTTTAGAGCACCAAAAGGAAATGAATATGAATCCCAGTCCTATAGCGGCTCATTATATCATTATTCTCCGAAAATTTTCTCGGCACCATCCCAGCCACAATCGTTCAAATATGGTCGCAAAGAAAAGTTCAGACACATCGTCGATGTCGTTGCTAGGGAATCGGTTCGAACGGTGCATTGGGTTTCATCTAGGTTCCAAGCAAATCACATAACTGACTACTAATTGTTTCGAACCAAAATCGCGTTATTCCGGTGCTGCGAGTCGGCCCCGGTCCATGCGCGTTATAACACACTCCTTCCAATTAGAGCACCCTCAAAATTCTCCTGTATTTTTCTGTATATATAAATTAACTGAACATATTACGTCTCTCATCAAACTTGTGACGAAGTAAGCACTTCCACCGGCGATGTCGGATGGCATTCAAATATTCATCCAGCACGTTTGTTCATTTTCCCTGCCATAATTTGGTCGTATAAAATCAACCAGAACCATTGAAAACGTACGCCTGTTTCTCGAAAACCAGATAAAATATGCCTTCGGTGGAAGTGTGAACACACTCCTCTTGGAATAGAGAAGGACTACGGGAAGCTTTCGTCGCATTCGAGGTCCGTATTTCCATTCTCCTCCTCGATGGTCTTTCAGGCCAGCCATACACAGATAAATCCACATCAAGCGCACGAGGAACTTTTGAAATCTGTCTCCCTCCTCTTTCATCCACGTCTCGTTCAGAATTTACCGTCAGTCATCGCCGATCGTGCACTTGTCTGGCGAGGGAATGATTGAATGTCCAGTTCACCAAAAGAAAATGAATCTAAATTCCAGTCCAATTCCAACATATCCATCCATCATATTATCCTCCTGCATCGGTACCATTCCCACCACAGTCGTTGAAATATGGTCGCAAAGCAAAGTTTAAACACATTGTCGAGGTCGCTCAGGAAATCAGCTCGAACGGTCTATTAGGCCTCAACTGGGTTCCAAGAAAACCACACATTTGACTACTGAATATTTCGGACCCAAATTGCATTATTCTGGTCTGCCAGGGGCAGTCCCGGTTCACGTATAGTATTGCAAATGCACTCCTTCCACCGGCCAAACTCTCCTGTGTTTTTGGTGTATAAATAAATTGGATATCTTACGACTCTTTTCATTGAACTTGGCACCGTTAATCTTCCTCAAGAGCCGATCCACGCCTTGAATGAATAAATCAACAGTTGAACTCAGCCACGGCCGAACAATGCCGACCGCAACCCGATCGGAGCTAATTCGGAACAGTCGCGGAATTACCCGCCTCATAAAGTATTTGAAGCTGACTCGAGCTAACGCTGAATCTCTGGGTCTACATTGCGAAGTACTGACCAGACAAATGTCAAGCGCCGAAGAAATCGCGAAAGCCGCTAAGGTTGCGTTCGAGGACTCGCAGCTGGTTCCATCCGCAGAACGCGTAAATGCTCTGCGACACATTCGTGAAGCTCTGCAGTCGAACAAGAACGAAATCCTCGCTGCGAACCGGCAAGATTTGGAGGTGAACTGGGCCTTTCCATCCGACGAAGGGTGCGCTCACCGTGCGCGTAGGCTGCACAAGCGGAGGTGGATGCTGGGCGGATGTCCGAGTCATTACTCAAACGATTGGACCTCGACAAGGGCGACAAATGGGACTCTATGCTGCAAGGAGTCTCGGACGTTGCAGAGCTTCCCGACCCAACTGAAATTGTCTCATATGCGAAAGAACTCGATGACGGCCTCGAGCTCTATCGCGTGTCGTGCCCAATTGGGGTGCTGCTTGTTATATTCGAGGCCCGTCCAGAGGTGGTCGTAAATATAACTGCGTTGGCCATAAAATCAGGTATGCTATCATTTTTCTCTTTTTCTTTCGTTCACCAAATTCCCGCAGGCAATGCCGCTATACTGAAGGGCGGGAAAGAATCCAACAGGACGACGCAGCTTTTGTCTCAAGCTATAGCAGCGGGTCTGGCACAATCTTCCCTCCCAGAAACTTATGTGCAGACCATCCAAACTCGCGCCGAAGTTTCTTCCCTCCTGGCGCTGGACCAATACATCGATCTGGTCATTCCGCGAGGAAGCAACAGCCTCGTCCAGAATATTCAAAATAATACGCGGATCCCCGTCATGGGACACGCCGACGGGCTATGTAGTGTGTATCTCGATGAATCTGCGGACGATGAAAAAGCCGTTCGGGTGGTGCTGGATTCCAAGGTACGCGCATACTGTCAACTGGGGGGCCGACTCTCAATTTTTACATTTACAGACGGACTATCCCTCCGCATGCAACTCAACTGAAACTCTAATTATCCACGAGTCCCTCCTGCAGACGACCTGGCCCGTAGTCGCCCGTGCTTTGCTGGAAGCCAACGTCCGCCTCCTCTGCGACGCCGCCACTCTCAGCGCCCTCCAGACCCTCTCCCCTCCGCCCCCCAACCTCACCACCCTCACAGGCCCCTCCACGCCTGAATCCTACACGACCGAGCACCTCACCCTCACCCTCTCCGTCCTCGCGCTCCCCTCCCTCACCGCCGCGGTCCGCTTCATCAACGCGCACTCGTCGCACCACACCGACTGCATCGTGACCGAGTCCGAGCGCGCCGCGGCCGCGTTCTGCCGCGGCGTCGACAGCGCGGGCACGTTCGTCAACGCCAGCACGCGCTTTGCGGACGGGTTCCGGTACGGGTTTGGCACCGAGGTCGGGATCAGCACAGGGCGCATCCACGCGCGCGGGCCCGTCGGGCTCGAGGGGCTCGTGATATACAAGTACATGCTCCGCAGCACGGGCGCGCGAGGGCACGTCGTGGGCGACTTTGGCGCAGGGGGGAAGCAGTATAAGCATGTGGATATCGCGGCGGCGACACTACCGTTCTGATTCTTCGTTGGCGTAGTTAAAAGTATGTTAATTAGTGTATTAAATAAAGCTAGTCAATACCGAAGCGCTCCTTCTCCACCTGTGTCCACTCGAACACAGGCAGTGGATGCGCCTCTGTGTTAAATACCCATGCGTCTAATGGGAAGGGGTCCTCGTTGATAAACATTAAGTACAAGTATTTCAGTCTGCAGGCGGGATCAGTTAGATCGGAAATAAGGACACGGGAATGCGACGTACGTCTCGGCGAGGAAGTAACTGGGACACGATGAGCATTGTGGATAAAAAAGAGGAGAGAAACACACCTCGGCATTGAATCATCCTTGATTCCGGGTACGACCTCTACCGTCTTCAGGGTCGCGTACCCGGCGGGGGTGCGCGTTTCACGCTCGATCGCCTCGAAGATCCGCCACCCCATCTCCCGCCACTTCGTCTCTCCCGTCACGCGCCACATAATATACAACGACTCAACCGTCTGCGGAAAGTATCAGTGCAACGCACGCGAATTCGTGAAGGACACCAACCTCAGGGCGCAGCAGATACCCCGTCTGCTTAACACCATAGTCGCGCCCCTTCCCCGACCCGTGCATCCGCTCCAGCTCAGTGTACACCACGGGCTTCGTGTCCTCGCCCACGCCGGGCGGCAATCGGCGGCCCTTCCACGTCCCCGAACCTGCGCCCGCCGCCTGCCACGCCTCCACCTCGCCGATCCACCGCCGGCCGCCGCCCTCGAGCCACCGCCCGTCCTTCGCGAGCCCCCACCGGTTGCTGTCCCCGAGTTTGAACAACACCTGCTCGGGCCCGAGCCCCGTCGGCTGGTCCGCGTACAGCATGTAGCACGTCTCCGCGAGCCCCGCCGCGGCCCAGAGGTGGATGTCGCGCAGCGAGCGCTGCTGCCCGAGCGCCGCGTACCCGTGTGCGGCCCACCCGAGGCCCGCGCCGAGCGCATTGAGATCGAGCCCCAGCGCGGCGGGGTCGTCGAGCGGGAGCGTGTGTGCGCCGAGGGCGAGAAGGCCCGGGAGGAAGCACGAGAGGTGCTCCATCGCGTGTGTCGGCCGCCCCGCGTGCTCGAAGGTCGCGGAGGACGTGTCCGTCACGTACAGCAGGCGCCGCGTCGGCGAGACGTAGAGCAGGTTCGCGATGATATGCGTTGTCGCGCGGATATCTGCGGGGCGTCAGCTGGGTTTGGGATGGACGGGGATGGGGCGTACACATCTCGAGGCTCTTCTTGTCCGTTTTTGCGGTGAGGAGGTACTGCTTTAGCAGATATTCGTGTGTGCTGTCCGCCTGGGCGCCCGTCGAGAGGTATGCTGTACGAGGATCAGCGCGGAGATTTTCATCATCAAGGGATGGCGTACAGTCGAAGGGCGTCACCGAGGTCAAGTTCCATCTAACAGGTATCATCCCGCCGGTCTTGTGTAGATCCGCCGTGGCCAGCGCCGTCATGACCGTGTTCGCCTGCAAGACAGTTCAGCGGCGTAGACACGCGGGCTGACCGGCCACCCACTCGGTCAAAGTAGCGCTTCTTTCCCGTCGCCTTGGCCAGGTACAAGTACTCCAGCTGCAGAGTCGCCATCTCGGCTAGGATCCCGACCTCGGGTCCAATGGTCTCCCCGCTACAGCACGCACATAAACAGCAGCAGTCGAATTAGGAAACAGCGGCGCACGTTTGGGTGTTAACGCCATACACCGGAAACTTGCCGCTGTACTTGTCGAAGACGGGGTCTAATTTGACCGCAAGGTCTTCTGCGAGGGTGAGGAGGACAGCGTCCTTTGTCATCGCGTAACCGGATAGGAAGCCGCCGAGGTAGCGGATAACCGTCTCAAAGAAGGGGGCAAACTTGTCCTGCAGAGATATTTAGCTAGGGGTAAGTGAGAAATGATTAATAGCGCACTTCGGGGAGGGTAAAGCTTAGTTTGGACATTTGTGCCAGTGCACGCCCGTATTCTTCGTCCAATTTCATAAGAAGCATTGTGTCGAGAGAGTCGGCAGCGGTGACACCCCAGCCGTTGAAGCTGCGTACACAATGAGCACAAGCAAGACAAACAGTTCCACTACGCACGGATCGGCAAACCCACTTGATACGGGCCTAAGTTCATCGTGTGGGGCCGCATATTGTTCGTAACCACGATAAGCGTGCATGAAGGCGCGCTTCACCTCTGCCGCGCGTTCGTCCCAGACGTGGAGCGGCGTATTCGTTGGCAGAGCATGTTTGTCGACCTTGAACGAGAGGTACTCCCGCTGGTGGGCCTCTCGGAAAAAGACGAATAGGGCAACCAGGAAAATTGCAGCATATAGAACAGGCTTGGACCGGAGTATCTGCAGTACTTGAGGATGCTGCTGAAGTCGCAGATACGGAGAGGTAAATCTTTGGGCCATTCGGTCGTTTAAATCAAGATCCTAGCATAGAATCCAGCCCAGGAATGGCACGAAAGCAGGAGAGTTGAAAAGAAACTGCGTCACGGTGGTTGTGTCATTTTCGGTTAAGGCTGTTATTTGCTGTTGTGTTTGGGGCTAACTCAAAATTAATTAATTAATTGCTAAAACTTCAGCTTGAACCATCATCTCCAGAGAACGTGAATGAGGAAGGCCACCGAGTTTCCGGTGGACTTGGTGGACTTTTCGGTGGACGGGTCATATAAGCATTTGAGCCCCACGCCTCGACGTGCAACGGTACCATCGCAGCACCCCTGAGCAGCCCGCCATTCTGTGCATGTTCTCACTTCGTGTGAGCCTCGACGACGTGCGCTGTCCCGAGCCATGCTGTATTCGCCGTCCCGCCCCGAGCCCATGAGCAGGCTCCCGAATTCCGCACCCCGCGAGCGCGGTATCGCTGTCTGCAAAATATCGGCCTCCACCGTGGCCCTCCCGCCTCCACGCGCTCGCCTCCAAACATCCCGCCCACCCGCGCGCGGCGCAGCACCGTTGGTCGCTGGTTGAGACCGTAACTCCGCCCATGCGTGCTCGCCGGCGTGCGGAGAGTCGGCACGAACGTCCCCGCCTACCCGCCCTCTCCCGCTCGGGCGCGTACCCCGGGCCACCCCACAGCGCAAAGCGACGCCCTTTCCCGAAAAGGCTAAGAAATTCCATGGCACATTAGGGGAGCTCAAAGTTCGGATCTACGACGTTTCTGGTCGTAGCTCCGCCAAATCCATTTACTAATACGGCGGTTTACTGAGGCATTGTCCAGCGAGCCCACCAAATTTGGGTTTTTTTTTTTGAGCGTTTGGGATAATATGAGATCCTGAGTCAAAAGTTTTCTGCAGCTCGCTATACTTGCAACCTCGTTGGGCTACTGATAATTAAATAACTCACAGGCCTCACAATCAACGACGTGATGATCATGATCCCTGTGAACCTGCTCCGGCATTTCATGATGTCGACGGCACAATAAGTACTAGTATTCACTGGGCGTATTCTGATTCCGATCTCTTCCCCTCCTTCCCGCACCCCGGCTTTCTTTTCCCCATGGACGGAGCCTCATTCTTGCGGGTCCAGGTGTGGGGAATGTTCCTCGGGGCGACGCTCTTCGGATGCTACCTGGTCTCCTGCGGTCCCTGCTTCCGGGTGTTCTTCACGACCAGGTCGCGCCAGCTAGGATTCTCCGAGCTCAATTGGCCAATGCTCATCATCTTCCTTATTTTCTTTGCGAAGACGACGTCCTCGCTCGGCCTCCACCTCTACCTCAGTCTGCAGATGATCACCGCGAGCAACCCGGCTCAGGCTGCCACAGACCTCATGAACGGCTCGAACCCAATCAACATTTCCAAGGTATTTATTACATAGTTTCCTGGCGAAATAGATTACAATTACCTCCCGCGCAGTACACCACTGTCCTTATACAAGCCGTCATCGCCAGCGGTGCACTGGTGCGCAAGTCTCCTGCGTCTCGTATTTCACTTCATTCTGTCATAGATATATCGTTGCTGGATTGTCTACTCCCGGTCTTGGCCCGTGGTGCTCATCCCGCTCGTGCTTTGGCTCGGCGGGGTCGCAGTCATGGGCATAGTCATCCACGTCGCCGCGGCCTTTAAGATCAACGGGTTCTTTACTAATTCACAATCACGGAACTTTGGCGCTTCCTTCTGGGCAATTATTGTCGTGGTCAACATAATCACCTCCGGTATGTTTCACTGTCCGTGGAGGAACATTTAGATAAATATTCTTCTCAGCCCTCATCGCCCGCCGAGTCTGGCGAATAGACCGCCTCAGGACCAGTCCCAGTTTTCAGCCAGACATGGACAGCATGTCGCCTGGTAGTATGCCAAGCAACAAGCAGTCGAGCGTGGGCATTATCACCGGACACCATCACGACAAAATTAAGGAGGCAACCCGCATAATCATCGATTCGGGTTTGATGTACACGGTGGTGTCACTCCTCACATTCTTGTTGTTTGTTGCGAACAGTAATGCTGTCTACGCGGCGATGGATGTCGTACGTCGCGTTCGCCCACACTTACCCACCGCTCACCGTCGCTGGCCAGCTCGTCCAAGTCATCGGTATCTCGTTCAACCTCATCGTCATCCGCGACCGCCCCCAGACCGAACCCTCCCTCTCCGACTTGAACAGCGTCCCGCTCCAATTCGTGTCCTCGAATATGAGCGTGACGGGCAGCGCGATTGAGTTTGCGTACCCGAAAAAGTTTATGCCGCGGCGAAAGAATCCCGGGCGGTCTCCCACCGCGACGGCGACGCAGGAGGACGCCGGGATTCAGACGCAGCAGACACAGTCGCATCAGTCCATATGACGGAGCCTTACTCCCAGTGTATTTGTTTCGCACCGACTGTATGATACATACTCCAATACCACAAATAGAACGGGCCGAGTTCAAGCGTTCCCATCTCACCTCAGTAAGAAGACGAGATGTAAAACCCCATCTTCTGTAGCCTGTGCGAATTGATGTCTACGAATTCTGCACACGTTCAAGTTGAGAGAACAAAAACACTGTTGAGTGAATAAAGCCCATGTTGAAAGAATAAAGGCAATGGTGCATTGGAGGAAGCGCCTAAACTTCAAAGAGTCTAAATCTAAGTAATTATAAGATCTACGCCAAGCGGATCTACAACAAAAAATCATTGTGATCTGCCCCTTGATTCTTTCCCCGGGCCAAATTCAGGCCGCCCACCCAATGACCCCAATATATCTCCCACATAATTATCGGGTTCGATTCCGCGTTCGAACGTGCTTGCCCAGCCATCAATAATCCCTTGGACGACCTTGACGCCCGCGATGCGTAGGTTCAATAGCGCGGGTGGGAATCCAACGGCCGGCGCAAACAGACTGTCTGCAGCGCTTACGCCCGGAGGAGGCCGGTCGAAGTCCGACGCGGAGCGCATCACGATGATGCGCGAGAAATCCACGAGGTCGAACAGCGCGCCGCGGAGGAGCGCACTCAGGATGGCGTTGTCCTCCTGCTGAGTGGAGCAGTACACGCCGCTGCCATTAGTGAGTATCGACGTTGTGTTCTCGAACGCTTCCGCCAGGAGCGCGCCGCTCCAGTACGTATCCGAGGTCAGTGTGTCGCACATCACGATCGACGGCGGCGCAGCGCCCGCAGCGAAAACGGGCGACGTGTACGTCGCGCGCAGGCGTTTGCAGGCGTCGGTGTCCGTGAGCCTAGCGGTCCGCGCCAGGCCGACCGCAACCTTGCGCAGCGCGTCGTTCACCTCGAAGACCTCTGTGCCGTCGATCCACACCGGATACTCGCCGGGCGCGGTGGTCCCCTGCGCAAAATACCCCGACGGGAAATGCGCCGGCTTTTCGCGCGCGTCGAACTCGTGCTGCAGGCCACCCTGGACCGCAAACCGCGCAAAGGTGACGGAACCCAGGGTGGCGTGCCGCGGGCTGACTCCGGCGACGCCCGCAAGGACGAAGTACGTCGCGGTGAGGTCGAAACACGGCGAACTGAGGAAGGAGGATATCGTTGACGCGGCATTTATCTCCGCCTGGCCCGTTGTTAGCTGGCAGATTGACCCATCCAGCGTGCAGTGGACGTCCGGGAAAAGAGGGGAAAAGCCGGGGACCGTTATGTTTTGTGCTAGCACGTTCCACTCGGGGATGTTGTACCATTCAACCGCTTCAGAATGAAACATGTTGACTATAACGACGCGTGGCTTGATTACGCCGTACCTGCTCCTCATACTAAGGAGCAGGCTGGAGAGAAGCGAAGGCACCCAAAGCATTGCACGAAACGGACGGATCTGCAAAGTCTGAAAGTAGTGCAGGTATGTATGTGAACACCAATTAGTATGATCAACTTGAACTGACATTTCCCGCAGTTAGGCCGTCTTTTTGTTGCAATTTAAAGCGTGGAGGATGGAGGCAAATGGTCGGTTTCCCCTTTAGGAAGTGGTCAGATCGAACGATCGTAACGCGAGATAACGCCATCCAAAGCTCAACTTGTGATGAAAAATATGTAGAGCTCGAGAGGTAGCTGGAGAATAACGTTGATTCTACCTGGTTTCTATTTTTACTCATTCCATGTAGGACGCAAAGTTTGAAAACGAAACGAACATCACAAAAATCTACATAATTAGCGTTCAATCCGCAGGGTTTGGGGAACCATCTTCTCGTACAGCCCATAGTATGTAGAGACGACTAAAATGTCCATACCTCGACCCCGCAGTGCTTCCATCCTATAAGCGGTATCGGATGACGGTAGACATTGCGGGGAAGACAGGGTGAAGGACCGCAGCCGGCCAGACTCCCAGTCTGTTGTTTCCACCGCTTCGACGAGATCGTAAAGGACATTCTCTCCTCCAAGAGATAACGCCAGGCTTTCCAATGCCGGGGCCACCCTGGCTGAACGTAGGAATTCGCCAACGGAGGCAGCCGGGAGGCTCGGGGTGGAGATGAAACCGAAACACTTCATGGATGGTGCTGCACGGAGTATATCTGCCAATCGGTTGAAGTCGGGATTGGGCAAATCGGAAACATCGTCTCCGAAGCCGGAAGTCATGATCAGCGTTTCCAGTTTACAAGCCAGGCGACGGAAAAATGAGGGAAGGTCATGGTGAGTGCTGTTGAGATCGTAATCACAGTATAACTCCACAAGCGCAGGCGTCTCTATGCACGTCAAAAATCCGTGGTGTGAGAGGAAGAGTCGAAGGAGGTGTGGTAATAGGATAGGGGCTCCCGTGTGGGTAAATTCTTTGTCATTGCCCATGTCCAAAGTGCAGTCGACCAGGTGGGAACATGAGGAAAGTGTCGCAAGATGACCATTCCAAGTATTGCACCCCCCATATCTGGATAACTGGGAAGGTAATGTCATGGAGACAGGGTGGGCCCAGTAGTCTCTATTGACGAATACTTCCTGTAGTTTCGGAGCACACTCGAAGATGTCCAGCGACGCAGGGATCTTCCTGCGAAACATGCTGATGTCCAATTTCAATAAAATAGGAAATTGACGCTGTATTTGATTGCGGATGCCGGAATAAAAGGCTTCTGGACCAGACAGTGTCACTGTTTCCCAGCGCACGGAATGCTGCGCAAGAATGTCCAGCATCTCCACTTCATGCTTTGTGCAAATCTCGACATCTTCACAAATGAATGTGACGTTCAACGGTAGATCGCGGGATCGGTCAAGCTGAATTTTGAGCTTGAAACTACTCGTACGCCTTTCGGAGTTGTCGATAACCGTCCACAAAAGTGGCTGGGATAAAGTGATGGTCCGCCAGCGAGCGCAAACGGCGCTGACAAGCCACGGCCCCGATTCAGCGCAGGGATGGTGTGGAGGCATAGTAAAAGTGAATATGAGGGATAGAATCTCTGTCGGCATGCGACGAAGGGGAGAGAGGGCGTGCTCGTGTTTTTGAATGTGGACGTCGAGGGAATTACATTCAGCGGTAAGCTTATCGAGGGACGATTGGAGAAAAGCCATTTTCTCGTGTAAACTGCTCTTTTGGGCGCGTGTGCTCGAGATGAAGTCGCGGATAGCCGTGATATGGAATTCAGTAGGGGGATCATTGGTTTCCAGGATGTCGTTGGAAACTGGGGTCACATCGAACGATGATTCTTTAGAATCAGCCCTAAATAAGTCCGTGCATTTGAGACATGAGCGGAGAGAATCCGGTGGCATACGATGCTCGCTGAGTGGTGCACTTCAAGTTCGTGGTTTCAGTGTCGGAAGGATAGAAACAACAAATCACGGACACATTCGAAGGCTGAACAGCCTCAGGATTCTGCGAAACGCTGTCCTCGGACATTGAACGTGCTGGGCAATAAACGCGATGGAGGGGGAAGTCAACAAGTATTTGCAGGTGTTTGCGGAGACGTCTCGGGGATCGGGTGGTTACCGCCGACGGATCAACTCGATGCACTTAATCTTTTTATTTTTATTTTTTATTTTATTTATTTATTTATTTTGGGAGCGTTTGGGATAATGAGATTCAGTCTGCAGAAGCATTCCAAAAGTCATCCGCTGGGTCTACCAGATAAATCTAGTTAATGCCGGGGAAGTTGTCCAGGGAGGAAATGCCATTACGCACAAGTACTATAGTGTGGGACTCCAGCCGTAATAAATTTATCCAATCCCATTTCTTTGATCATTCAATATCAATGGCTGTATACCCACTAAAACCCCCGCTGTGTAAGTCCAATCATCCGGCAGTGCATCTTCGTTCATTAGTAGACCACTCCATGTTCTTAGGACAAGATCTTTATTCAGCGCAAGATTACCAAATTTCAGTTTGTTGGTGAGGATTCAATCTCGTCCTAGTGCGGAATTGACAGATTTTAGCCATCTGTTATGAATCTCAATGTCTGTGATGTTCCGGTGTGGGTTTCTCAGAACCTTATCATTCCGGATGTTCCAGATTGTGTGCCAGCCTGTGGATACCAGGATGGCAAATAATCGTCCCATTGCAGGGATGATCTTCCCTTTTGAGTGCTTAAATTTAACAAGGTTGCAACCCAAGATGAGTCCCCAGTTGAGGGTGGGCCAGTTGGAATATTTCATTGCCCAGAGCTCCTCAGTCAGTTTCCAAATTAATTTTGCCCCTGAGGCATCACATTCCATTGCAATGTGTTCAAGGCTCTCCGGGACACTACATGTTGGGCAGGCTGCAGTAGGTTCAAGATTGTCAATGTGGGTCCAGAAGTCACCTACTCTGAAAGTGTTGTGAATTGACCTCCAAAACAATTCACGATGAAGTTGTCTTAGATTTGTGGAACATATTGATTTCCAAATCATTTCGTCAGTAGGAGTGTAATCAGAGACTTCTGGCACAGAGCAGCGGATACGATCTGAGTTGATAAAAGCTATCTTTCTGAATGGTTTTGAGCGTCTGCCTTTGATGATTTTTGTAAAGACTCGCTGTGAGCCTTGTGATATTAGAATACCTGGGCAGCTGAACATGAGATCGATTTGGGTATCAACCTCCAGTGGAGGGTATGAATCAGTGCATATGGTGACAGGGAAAGTAATTGTTGTCTGCTGGAACTGTGTCCGTGCAACTCACTCATTCAGCACTGCAAATACTGCTTTGAAGAGCAGGAAACTTGGGTCTAACATGTTATTTTCAGATTTTGTTCTCTCTTTGGTTAAAGTTTTGGATAGAAAGTCAGATGAAGAGCATAGTAGTAAGGGGGCATTGCGTGGGATTTTCTGCAACACTGTAAGGGTAGCCCCCAATATTCCTGATCTAAAGTTGATTTTTATGGTGGGATTGTCGAATGTGATGCTCACAGTTGCATCCTCGTTGAGTTCATTTGGAACAATTTTGAATCTTACAATAATTTGAGGGTCATATTGGCCTGCACGCAAGACCTTGATATGCACAAAGGCTGTATTTAGTTCAGGGAATGGTTCTAATTGGGGTTGTCATCTTGCTGCAATCCCATTCATTGAATCATCCTCAGCAAAGATCCGGAAGCCACTGGCATGGATGGATAATCTGAAGTTTGGATCATAAGTCATTGGTTCATCAACTGCCACCTCTTTTTGGGTAGCTTCCGATTCCTCTGGTGTCAGTTTAAGTTCATCACAAAGGTCGGCTGTTGGGACTAATGGATTCCATTTTGGCATAATACAATCTATCAATGTCTGGGCAGTCTCAATGCATTTCCCAGGGTGTACACAATCAAGTTCATTTCGATCTCTGTTGCAAGATGGGCATCCACAGTTTTTACGGGCAATGCCACTACTAGGGTTGATTGTGTGAGGCCGTCTTGCCACTGTGGTTCTCCTCGTAGCTATCATGAGGACGTCTTTCACTGTCTGAACATTATGTTGATTTCTGAGGCAGATTGCTGCATCTCGGAGGCAGGCATTTTTATAAGCCGGTTGGCAGACAGCTGGGTGTTTCCATATGGGCATCTCAAGTTGCACATCAAGGTCAATTGAAAGTGCTGTAAATTTGAGGTTGAACTCCTGGGCTACAGATATCATACCCTTCAGGTCGTCAGGTATCCTGTCTGACCTGGGGATGGGGAAATGGATATCATTTAAGAAGATATTGAGAATTTGACCTGGTCTGATATTTAGGTAGCTAGTTTCCAGGTATTTTTTGAAAATGAAGTCAACAAAATAGCACCACAATGGTCGGTCATCTCCTTGGATGAGGTAGCATTGAAGATTCCCAAGATGAATCGCTTTGTTCCGGGAGGCTATATCTAGAATTCCTTTGCCTCCTTGATCGACTGGGAGGATCATTGTCTCCAGTGATACTCTGGCTGTTTTTCCGTCCCACAAGAAGGACTGTATAAATTTTTGAGTATGTTCTCAATGTCCTTTGGCATCCCTTGAACTCGGGTCAGGTGCTGTGTTCGACCTCCAATTACCATACTAATAATGTGGTGTTTCCCTTCTAAAGTTGGGTGTGTTATTTGCCAACGCATGAGATCAGTATTAATTTTCTCTAAGATAGAAGGCCAAGGGGTGTTGTAAGGGATGTTATTGCCAATCCATGCTCCCAGCATGTGGCAGCTCTTGCCGTCAGGCACAATTCTAACAGTTGTGCTGATGTCACCAATGGGGGAGTGATCATTGATTCGTCTTTCTCTTATGACTTTCTGCCGATAGGAGGACTTCCCAAATGGAAGGAACACTGTTTTATGCTCATTGAATTTTGCAGTGGATGCTGCACACCAGAGGCGTAAAATGTGCCACAGAGTCTCCATGGAGTCAGTGGATTTCAAGTAAATTGTGGTGTCATCAGCAAAAAGTGATACCACTAGAGTCTTATTTGTTCCGGGAATGGCCACTCCCTCAAGATCAGATTTCCGCAGCAGGCATGCAAGTGGCTCAATAGCCAGATTAAATACTTAATCAAGTGCATCGCCATTGACCTGCGGGTCGAAAATCGGAAATCCGAATGAGACTGCCACAGTCAGTGCACACCACAAAAAAGCACCTCCCATTCTAGGTAATCAATTGTCCCACGACTCACCTATGATTCACAAAAATATTCAGTGCGTTATTCAATCGCAAAGTTTGGATTACCACGTGATTCATTAGTCTCTCCTAGACAGACACTTCAGCAAGTGGTCACCTCGTACCTCGGCTTGTTGAAGTCTGTTAGTTACCGCGGGGCCTTGATCGCCGTAGAATCTTATTACGTAAACTTTTTCTCCAAGTAAAACGCTCGCTGATAATGAAACTCACCTTTCTCTCCAGATAACCTTCTCAGAAGGTATTCCCAACCTATAGACTGGTTGCGGGACCGTTCAGGATTTTTTTGATTGTCTATTGAGGCCGTATGTAATATATTATTCTGGTCGGCCGATGGATCACAGGGTTATCGGCGATGTCTCTAAAGCACGACTCACACTGGATTTTCGACATTCTAAAGAGAGAAGATGGTCAGAAATGAGTGTAAGAGTGATTCTGTGGACCCAGTTTATGCAAAGACACGTCCACTGTGAAGCAGCGCTCGCGTCGAAATTCAAACTCCGATGTTTATGTAGTAAGATTCTACCGTGATCAGACCCCATCGGTAACAACAAGACTAGTGATTCATTGACGCGACCACGCAACCCTGTCCTTGAACTTGAAGTTGAAGTACAACACGTTTCTTTCCTCCTGCAGACTAAGTAAATGTGCATTTTTCTATGGCCCAGATATTCAGTGGACCTTTACGCTGTCTAACTAACCATCATTCCAACCCTCCGATTTGGAAGCCGGCAGTGGAAACCCTCCAACTTTATTCTATCATTTTCTTGAATTTTAGGGGACTGACAGAGCCGCAGCGCTCACCAACTGGGACGCCTCGATGTTCACAGAAACGATGCCAGGTCCTTTTGGATGAAAATGTAAGACCAGTGGCGGGGCTCCCTCTGGACAAATTCACCCTCTTTCTACACCCGGCCGCCCTCCATGACCATACCATCCCTGCCACGTTCAAACCCACTTCTTCTAAGAGAGGCAGTGAGATCACTTGGGTGGGAAGCTTCGCCCTTCCCTTTCCCTCGCCTGCCTTTCTCTTGCATCCCCCCGCTTCCCCCATCCAACATCCCGTCATTATCGTCCCCGCCGCTCACGCCAGAGACGATACTCACCCTGATGTCCCCAATTTGTGGGGAGGAGTCCGCAAGTAGGGGAACGCCCGCACGCACACGCCACTGGTTCACCTCTCGACGGAGCATATCAGATTCGTTCCTGAGCAGGCTGATGGTCGCGATGCTTGATTCAATGATAGCGGACTTTGATGGCCGCCGGAGGGATGCAAGGTCGGGCAGCAGCGCAGAGAGGTCCTGATGACGGGACGCGGGTACTTAGCGCGTGGCTGGGGCATGTACATAATACTGAACGTACGAGGAAGCGGCGGTTTAGGGTCTCTTGACGCGAGCGTAAGATTGCTTTGTAGGCTGCGCGGCGGGCCATGACAGCTGAGTCGGATTCAGACAGTGGGCGCGAAGCCGAAGAGGTGGAGGACATGTTGGGTTTGTTGTCAACCTTCTTCGTGTGGCCGAAAGTGTCGTCAACGTCTTGTGCAATATCTCCAGTGGCCAGGCTTGGCCCAAGCAGGGAGCCTGAAGACGCATCGTGGATATCAACGCGGGTGCCGGGTGGGGGCACGAACAGAGACTCGTTCCAGCGCTGAGAGTTGTCTGTCCATGCCAGGTCATCAGGATTATCAACAGGGAGGTGCAATGAGAGAGAGGTGTCGGGTTCTGAATTGATCGACTGATAATAGGGGAGCTCAAAGTTGAGAGCTACGACGTATCTCGTTTCGTAGCAGCTGCTTCGTATTTGCAGCTACGGCAGGGCAATTTACAACTCCGCGAGGAACCCGGTTTCATCCGACAAATGATCCGGACTTGGGATCTACAAATAGGCCATTTTCTTTGAAATAAAATACAGTTGGACCAGAGAAAGGCTGGATATGAAAGGATACATCAGCCAGAGATTTTCAAACGACGTTTCCTGGGACCATTTCAGCTTTTCTGGTATGTTTTCCGCGACGGGTCTCGTCACGGGACAAGATGTTGCCAACATTTGATTGCGCGGACTTTGAAACCCGTCGTATCTGCCGAAATACGAAGTGTCCGCTACGAAACGAGATACGTCGTAGCTCCCAACTTTGAGCTCCCCTAATGTAGCTGTTAGCAACTTCTTTCGTGAGATCGAAAGCGCTTCACCTCATTTACTTCCTGTGTCCATTCCCCGATATCTTCAGAGGCCAAGCCTGATCCAGGCGGAGAGCCTGAAGAAGCACAGATTGAGGATGTGTCGGATCCTGAAGCCATTGACTTGTATTTGTGAGCGACGTGCTTCGGGGCGCAGGCCTCGGGATGACTCACTTCGTTGAGGCTCCGGAGAGAATGATTGGCTTCTCGTGTGGAGCGTTTCTTCGTTCTGACATCCTTCCTTTTGTTGAGTTTGTCCGGAAGCTTGAACCACGAAAGATCTTTGTATTCTTCAAGGCTTTCGTGATATTGGTTTCCCAATTGGATAGCCCTAGCATAGTAGAAGCAGATCTAGTCTGTGCACTGGGGACGTGGAGTTATATGCACACACTTGTCTCTGGTCCTCAAGAATTCTCTTTCCTCGTCCGGTGTAACATCTCCACTCTGCAGGTTTGCACGGAAATCATCCATGTTCCTCTTCGTTTCCATCATTTCTTCGCGATGACTACTTTCATGGCGCCCAGTGAAGCCAGATGCTGTCGCGAGTTTTGCTGCTCCGATCGTTGCAGCAGCGCCGATTACTCCCAAGGTCAACTCGGCCATTCCCTTCAATGGAGTCGAGACGGATACGGTTGCCAACAAGTCCGCGGCACCTTTCTAGGTAATCAAATGCCCCACGGACCTAGGCTAGGATCTACGGCCTAATACGAACCGTCTCGGAGTTTGAAAACAAAGATCCGAGTAAAATCCGGTGGTCGCGCGCCATCACTCCATCACAGATCCACCCAAGCGCCTTGGGAAAACCAGCAGATCCGAAGAAATAGAAAAGGGAGAGTCCAAGGGAAATTCATTGAAATGTAAGTAACCTCAAGGGTCATCTCAATTTTTCTGGAGTTTCTTTCCTGTCTATCTGACAACTGAGAACTCCATGCAGCACATATGTGAAAGACACAAATTTAAATATGTACAGGACAGTGCAAGTACGACTAAATCTTCGGAGGTCGACCATAATGAGACCGCGATCGAAGTGAATAATGATAAGTACTATCTTAGTATCTAGTATGGGAGCGAAAAAAACACACGGAGGGCCAAAACCCGAAGAAGACATACAAGAAAATGAGTTTGCTTCTGTTCACTGATCGCCCATACTACAGGAGCCGCCGCAGTCTAAGATGTGGTTGCCAGCTGCCCGGCGAGACGTTGTGGATGCTGACGAGGACAAGATCCTCGAGCTTGATCTGATTCGGTCCGAGTCCAACTCGCCACCTGGCCTTCGTATCGTCCTCCATGGGTTGTCCGTGGCTCTCCTGCGGGCGCATAAGTTTTCGTACATGTTTGCGAAGGATGGAAACGCACCTGGATGAACCGCTGGACGCACTTGGCGACCCTTCTGGCTAGTTCGGCCCGCGTAAGGGGGCCAGGATTTCGAAAAAAGCGTCTTGTCCGGATTTTTCTGCTCCATTGCCTGTATCCGGGCCACTGGAAGGTAATCGCTCAATCAGGGTCCATTGAGGGCAAAATAAGCGCACCTCGAGCCGCATCGATACACTAGGGCCGAGATCTTCGAATACAATCCCATCCCGATTTAGTACCCTTTTAACACGAGAGTGGAAGGCATCGGAAAGCGGGATTCCACACTCTGAAGGGTTTTCGACCCAGAAATGAATGGGGGGCTCCATACCCACCTCTCCAATATACCGGCGGCGATCGCTGGTTGTGTGCGGCGTATACATAAGCTGTGGCACAAAAGGACCATAGACACCGACAGCAGGGAGGGATAGGGCATCCTGGAAGAATTGAAGCTGGTCTAGGTACGTGTACAAAGGCTGTGGGCGTTCTTCCGCCTAAACATTGTGGCGCGTCAACACCGCGGTGGCCGAAGGGAGATGAAAACGGGTCATTGACCTTGGGTTGTTGCGATTGCGCAAAGGGCAACAATGGGGAGTGCAGGTGTGGGCTCGGGGGCCCGGTGAAACCTTGACTACCGCCAGGTGTAGGCGGGGGCGCCAAGTGGAGTGGGGGTGTAGTGTGAGGCGAGACTCGGTGCATGTACAAAGGCTGCGCAGCCTCGGATTCCTCGATACATATTTGTTAGCAACATTCTTCGTATGATTGAAAGCGCTTCACCTGGTTTATGTCGTATGCCCAATTCCTGATATCCTCAGCAGCTAGGTTGGATCTAGGGGGAGAACCTGAAGCCGCACAGATCGAGGACGTGTCGGATCCCGAATGCATCGACTTGGGATTTGTTAGTGACCTCTTTCCTCGAGGAAGCGAAGTCAACATGTAAGCTCACCTCATTAAGACTCCTGAGAGAGTGATTCGCATGTCGAGTTAAGTGTTTCTTTACCCTAACTTCCTTCCTTTTGCCCATTTTTTTCGGGAGATTGAACCACGAAACTTGTTTGTAGTCTTCAATGCTTTCATAATATTCGTTCTCCTGCCGAATAGCCCTTGTGCAGGTTCAGTCAGTCTTGGCGTTTGTACATTCGATTATGTATACGCACTCATCTCTGACTTTCAAGAATTCTCTTTCTTCGTCCGGTGTAATATCTCCACTGGTACTCTGAAGGTTCGTGAGGAAATCGTCCGTGTTCCTCCGTGTTTCCAGCATCTCTTGGCGATAGCTACTTTCGTGGCGCCCAGTGAATCCAGACGCTGCGGTGAGCTGTGCTGCGCCGACCGTTACAGCAGCACCGACTAGTCCCAAGGCCACCGTCTCCGCCATTCCCCGGTCGAGTGGAATACAGAGAGTAGAGGATTAAGCTGTCATACCGCATGTTTTAGTGCGATTTTCTGGTCGAAGCACAGCACTCGCGCTCTAAATGCGAGACGGATGTCACGGTTGAATTGGAAGCCGATGGCATGTACAGCCACCTGCCAACGTCAGCGCCGGCCTGTTCCGCAAAGCCACCTCATAATTTTATCCAGGGCTTTAGCTTCGTGCGTAGAGCTCACGCCGCGTCGCGGCGACGGCGAATGGCCACACGTACCTGGGACCCGGCTAGCCAGCTCGACCACGATGAGGATGTCCGTTGTGCTGCGTGTTATCCACGTACGCGTCTCCTCCTACCGCGTCCTTACGTACCCTTCTAATCGCGCTCTGCCTCCAAATCCCAGCCATCTGTGCCTGCGTCTTTGTGGAGAAGCCGTACGGGAGAGAAGCGGGGTATGCCGCGCGGTCATGGCGGGGGCGGAAGCCACGAGAACGACACGCTGCTCGGCGAGGAGGAGGCCACGACGGGGATGGGCCCAATGGCGGCCTGGTCGGACGAAGAGGAGCATGTACGTGCCCGCTTCTCTTTCCTCTCTAGCGGGAAATGCTGACGCGCAACGCAGCAGCACGACTTCAGCGAGGATGCGATCGAGTACTGCCTCGGCTGTATCTCACACAACGTCGTACCTGCGGCTCCTGGCGCTCTCGCTCACGCACGCGCAACTGTCCGAGGTGCACTGGGACATGACGATCGCGGGCTTCCTCGGGCCCACGTCCGTCTTCGGCTGGATCGCGCTCCTGCTCTTGGGGCTAGGCGTCACGTCGTCTGGGCTAACGATGGGGATTCTGTGTCTCGTGGAGGTGGGCTTTGATCGATTTGGTCTCTTGTCGTTCCGTAGCTCGTTGCTTATTTATATGACGCACAGGGTCTTTCGGCGTGGATAGCTTTTGATAGTTTGTTTCGTAACTCGGAAATGAGATGGTCTACAGTGGGGGCTAGATTACAACCTATTGAATAGTTTTCTATGTGGCCCTGGGCAGCGACGCGAAGCTGTAGGTGGACGCGCGTCATGCCTGGGAGCCGTTCGTCCAGCCGGGCACGAGCTTCTAGGGCGGTGGGCGCTCGCCGGGCTTGAGTGGCCTGGGGAGGACCGCCTCGAGGGGCCCCATTACGCCAGAGGCATAGGGGGTGTTCTTGGGACGCGGTAGAGGGGCGAGTCGCGGGCTGTTTTGAAGCCGAAATGGCGAGCCACGAGGGGGTCGTCCCCAAACCCTTCAAGCCCGTAAGAGACACTCCCATCATCGCGATGGATGCCGATGAGGTGGCGTCCGAGATCGTGCTCGCGACTAAACGAGCGGCCACACGACCGATGAGGGCAGATGTGCAGCTTGAGTTTATGGGCATCGTGTGTCGCCGTATGCGTTTTAAGATTATACGCTCTGGCGAAGGCTACCCAAACGGAACAGTCAGTCGCGGAAGATGCGTGAAGGGGCAGAACAATCGACCTCGCGGACACAGGGGGCACTGGTACTTTTTGCGTGGATCGCCGCTCTCATACTCCTTCTGTTTAGTCATTTGACCGGCTGGGATGGCGGGGAGCCGGGTGGTGTCACAGGGGGAGTCGGTAGAACTGGCGAGAGGTTGATGGTTAATGGATTGAGACCAGTCAACGCCGTCGTTGAGCGAGTCGGGCGATGCGGTATAGTACACAAGGTCTGCCTGCCCCGCGGAGAACAAGTATGGGTCAACGGACGGCAGCTGGATCACGTTCCCGTCCTTGTTGCTGGGGCGTACACACTCACCGCTGAGGACCGCGACGAACACATCGGAACGGGGAGGCTCCTCGGCAGGAGGGACGCCCGCGCGCGCTCGCCACTGGTTTACTTCCCGGCGGTGCGTATCGGATTCATTCTTGAGGATGCGCAGCTGTTGGGCCGCACGGGCTCGGTGTTGCTCCAATATGTCGATGTGCGCGATACTCGAGCGGAGGATCGAAATTCGGGACGGATCCCGGACGTGTGAAAGGTCGGGCAGTAGCAGAGCGAGGGTCTGATGGCGAGCCGGCGGTTTAGTCCTGAACAAGGGTTTGGACCTGGGGGTAACAACGCACGTGAAAGTACACTCCCAGAGCTTCCCGTTCGTCCTGCAATTCATCGACAGCTGCGACAGCTGGGCTGGACGCAGGCAGCGGGCCCGAAGAGGAGATGGGGGAGCCCGAACTGATCGACTGGTAATGTAGTTGTTAGCGACATCCTTCGTGAGGCCGAAAGCTATTCACCTCATCTACTTCCTGTGCCAATTCCCCTATATCCTCAGAGGCCAGGCTAGATCCAGGCGGAGAGCCTGAAGATGCACAGATTGAGGATGTCTCGGATCCCGAAGTAATCGACTTGTATCCTTCAGTCACCTTGGGGGTACCCCAAGAACTAAAAAACTCACTTCGTTGAGACTCCGAAGAGAGTGATTCGCTTGTCGTGCCAGGCGTTTCTTCGTTCTGACATCCTTCCGCTTGCTGAGTTTATTCCCGAGATGGACCCACGGAGTTCCCTTGAAGTCCTCAATGATTTTATGATATTGGTTTTCCGCATCAATGACCCTTGCAGCAAAGGTTTAGTCTTTGCATTCAGGACGTGTGGGTGTGTATAATACGCACTCGCCTCTGATCCCCATGAATTCCCTTTCCTCGTCCGGTGTGACATCTCCGCTCTTGAGGTTTGCAAGAAAATCGTTCATGATTCTCCTTGTTTCCAGCGTCTCCTCGCGATAACTATTTTCATGGCGCCCAGTGAATCCAAATGCTCCCGTGAGCTGCGCTGCCCCAACCGTCGCAGCAGCTCCAAGTACTCCTAGGGTCACCTCGGCCATTTCTTTCGATGAAATTAAGACGGAGGGAGGATGAAGATCGATAACAAGTTGTGCATAGCCGTGCGCAGCTTTGGGCGCTTTTTTCTACAGCAGTCTTGACAGCAAAGGGTGGCGTTCGCCACCTTGTCGCCACCCGAATGTACGGCCGACTCGAGTTGGATTCAAGTAGCTCGAATAACAGAACAGGGGCGACATTTTGAGTTATGTGTCTGGGATTTCGGAATGACTTCCAGAGGCGACGAGGACACGCCGCGCATCAGGGTGTAACGGCCCGATCGCCCGATGGCCTTGGAACCAAACACGACCTCGCCATTTCCTTCCGAAGTCCAACCTTAAAATCGAGGCCTCCTCACCGATGCCGCATCGTTTGATTTATTCAACTCCTCCCTCTCTGGTGGATCATGCTTGCAATTTATTCCCGGAAAGACCCAGGCAGTTTCAGATCACTCGAAATAAAATACAGTATTTGCCAAAATTTCGCCCTTCTTCTTTCATTGAACTACCTGAGCACGTTGGTCGCGAACACAGACGATTCTGCTATCCTGATAATGACAATACCTGCACCTATGGATTCTCTCCTGTAGCGTCCTTACAAGCCGGCGCCGGCCACCAATCAAACGACATCGGACAAGCGCCGATTGCCAACTGGCTGCTGTGAACAAAGCGCTCAAGGCTGTTGATCAAAGTGAATAAAGCCATGCCCACGACTCTCCCTTCATTCTCGACCATTCATCTCGACTCCATTGAAGGGAATGGCTGAGGTTACCTTGGGGGTAAAGCTACTGCAAGTCTGCAATGATCGTGGCAGCATCTAGCTTCACTGGGCGCCATGAAAGTAGTCACCGCGAGGAGAAGATGCCAGAAACGAGGTGGAACATGGACGATTTCCTCGCACACCTCCGGAGCGGGGATGTTACAGCCGATGAGGAAAGAGAATTCCTGAGGACCAGAGACGAGTGCGTATACATAACCGAACGTGGACATGCGCAAAGACTGAACCTGCCTGCGTAAGGGCTATTCGCCGGCTGAACGAATATTACGAAAGTATCGAATGCTACAAACGAGTTTCGTGGCTCGAAATCCCAAATAACATCACTTGAGAGAGAGGACACAGAAACGTTGGACACGACAATCCAATCTCCAGAGCTTCAAGGAAGTGAGTTGTTCCCATTACACCGAAGGAGGTTTCTAAGTCGGTTGCTTCGGAATCTGACACATCCTCAACTTGTGTATTTTCAGGTTCTCCGCCTGGATCCGGCGTGGCTCTCAATGAGTTGGACGAGAATCCGGGGCCTACGGTCTTCGAAAAAGAGTTCCCAGATGGCTGTTTTCACGTGCTATATAACTACGTCCTTGTCCAAACCCTTGCTAATTTACCTTCGTCCCACCTCGCAGCGCTACTGCCCGACCTTTCACACATCCGGGATCCGCCAACAAATTCGATCCTCTGCTCGAGCGTCGCACACATTCGCCTGCTCAGGGACGAATCCGAAGTGAACGAGTGACGTGAACGCGCGGGTGTCCCTCCCGTCGAGGAACCTTCCCATTCCGACCCCATTCTGAACTGGGAACTTGAACTCGAGGCGCTTACTAATGCCTCGCGGCGATATATCGATGCGCCGCAACAACTGAGAGCATTGGCGGCGCAACAGTCACGGGTCCTCAGGGATGAATCCGGTGCTCTTCGCCACAAGGTGAACGAATCGCGAGCACGCGCGGGCGTCCCTGTTACCGATGAGCCTCCGTGTTCCGATGTTGGCGGTGAGCTTTCAATTTCAGGCGAATGACATGGTTAATGTCCCCATTTTCGAAGATTTGTGATTTGACGAGCAGGAGTTCTATGTGCCCAAATGCTCGATCTCGCTTCAAATGAGTAAAGGAGAGAGCGAAAATTCCTAGTGAACAGATCTCATACCTAGACGCCCATGGATTTTTTTTGCATCTGATTGACTCAGATGCAGACAATTCAACACAAGCTGATTTTTATTTATTCAACGGAAGGTGCACTGTGGGCGGTACCATTTATTGGTTCCCAGGGTCCATCACGGCGAACACACGTATTCCATCATTCAAGGACCCACCTGTGTCAACCTCTTCCACCTCTCACCCACCACCCAGTCTTCTTTCTCCACTCAAATGGCTCACTTTATGAAGTGGTTACTGCCGGCACTTGCCAGATACCCCTCCCGAGTTCTATTCAAAGAGTTCACCGGATTCTCGGCGGCACCTTTGTGGATATCGAGAACTTATCACGACTTCGTACAAAATCTTGAACGCTCGGCAGCCCACTGGGCACAGACCCTCGGTGAACAAAGCATCCAACAGAAAGATGTCGTTGGCCTTTGGTGAAACACCCCATTCTCAAGCTATACTTCATCTAAACCCCAACCACTCAGGACCACTGGTGTCGCGTACTCCGACCTCGTCCATATTTATGGTATCGCCCGTGCAGGCTTTGTCCCCGAAGTCCTGAACGCCAAGATGTCAATTCCGGTCGTTCGCGACCTGCTGGCGAAAACGGGGGGGAAAGCACTGATCTATGATCCATCTTTTGCGAAAGTCGTCGCGGACGCCGGCCGCTTTGAATTTCCCTGTCTTACTATTCCCGACCTCCACTGCCTCCCTATTCCCTCTGGCCTTCCTGATTTACCTGAAGTGACTCCGAATGATATCGCCTTAATTTTTCATACTAGCGGGACGACATCGGGCGTGCCCAAGCCCGTCCCGGAGACTCACAGGTGGTTGAAGTGCCAGGCGCAAGTGCAGTGGCCCAAGATATTCCAGTGTTATACGGCTGGCCAACCACTGTTGGTCAACAACATTGGTTCAGCTTCCACAAATTAGAAATGCTCCCTCTTTACTGACTTCTGAATAGGTTCCTTTGCAAATGTCGGTTCTGCCACCAGTATGTGCGCTGGGTTCGATTTTCGATCAGACTAACCAGAATTGGATTTTAGCAATCAGTTACCTATCCTGGTCCGGTCACTCTCTCATCCAGACCTCGAAACCCGATTTCGAGGTGGATGAATTTCTGGCCATGGTGAACGACGAAGGCTTGAACGCCATCATATTATGGTTTTCGAAACTCTTGAACACGGCACGTACCAACCCGGCTGTACTATCGGCGCTCAAGGGAATGGGCCAAATCAATTATACCGGAGCAGCTCTTAATCCGGACGACGAGGCTTGGGCTACGGAGCAAAGAATCCCCGTCACGGTAAACCCCAATTGACCGGGGGGAAAACTCTTTGTTGATGAAGGCATTGGAACAGGCATTGTACGCTACAACAGAATCTGGTGCGAACTAATTTATCTTTGTTTATTCGTAATTCATAGCGGTGTTTCCAGCCGGCTGCCTTGTCTCCCCACTGGGGGAGAAAGGAATACTTCCGGGGATGCGTGTCCTTGAAGGTATAAATTGTAAATTCATCCCTACCAGGGGATTGGACCGCACCGATTTGGACGGGGACGCCGAACAGCGCTCTCAAGGGGGTCAGCTCTTTGATCTGTTCCTTCCTGCGGAGGCAGATAATTGTCCCCACCCATCTATTCGCAATCGCCCAGACGGCCATATAACGGGCGACCTTTTCGAGGAAGTACAGCCGGGATTGTATTGCTTCCGTAGGTGTGGGCCTCTCGTGGTGCTCCATACTTAATATCATTGCCTGGCCAGGGGGACGCAATGACGATTGGATCAGAACCGGGAAAGATCTTTGCTTTTGCGATACCAAGTGCGTTCCTCTAGGCCGTCGGTATTTTCCTGATGTACTCGCATAGATCCATAGAAGACAACGTCCTGGCCACCTGTGCAGATCTCGTGCAGAATTGTGCTGTCGTCGGGCACTATAAACCGGCCGTCGTCCTCTTCGTAGAGCCCATTCGGCTGAGCAATGTGCCTGAAGACGACGTCATGTTGAGAGAAGAAATTCTCGGACGTACCCGCACCTTCACCGATCGACTCTTTGAGCATGAACAGATCAACAGCCTTGTGCAGATTGTTTCCGTCAAATCTGGTAGCTTGCCTCGGACATCGGTCAGTATTCCTTGCGGATATTGATATTGATATTAATCTCCGAGTTATTTCTTATCCCTGTAGGAGAAGGGCAACATCAGGTTTGCAAAAATTGGTACCTTGGATTTTTTTGGTTGATTTCTTTGTTCAGACGCAAGGCCGTTGAAGATGACCACGCAGCGGAGCTCGAAGAAATATATCACCAACTCAAAGTTTGGTAGTAACATGAGCATTGGGCCAAGTCCAAGTGATACGTACTATAGGGTCAGGAAAAGCATGCGTGGTATACCGTGAGGCACGATTGAAATTCGTATTAATGATATTTGAGCACGGGGAAAGTGTTCAATTTCCGAGTTCTCAGAAGATCGGGGCAGATGCCCAAGCTTATCAACTTATATCGCGGATTCTCAGCGAATTCCGGCGAGCTTAGTCATCATGTTCAACTTTAGTTTGGCCACCCGCTCTTCTTTGCAAAATTCCTGGGCTGACGATATGTAAAGCAGGGGTTCTCCGTCCGGCCCTTTTTGCGTGCCACTTCCGGTAATGAGAAACTTTTCGCCTCGTCGGCGGTTTTGTCCTCCCGGTCGCTCCTGGGGTAACCCACATGAATGGGCCAAGGGTCGGCGAAGTTCGGGACTCCGCTGCTGAATGAATCTTAGTGCCGTTAGACTCTGGTCCAGGCCCGGAGCGTACTCTAAGAATGTTCCAATACGATGCAGTCGTCAAGCCGTCATGAAAGTCTGAGGCGTACATTCGACCCAAACCAGGCAATTAACCGAACTTTGACTTGCATCGTCACCCATGGCCGTAATACTCTCACTGTATTCTGCAAATTTACATCCGGCCCAGGCTCGCCTCGGTGTTCCGTTAGACTTGCCACCTTCAACAGAGGTGGGGGAATTCCGAACTCTTAAATAGGACCATTCCAATGTGCGGGAGCCTGTACAAGGACTCCCCCCATCATATGTTCCATAGCGAAGCGATAATATACAAGTCCGGACGGATAGCGCTTGTGCCTCCATCGGAAGCCGACGATGAGGCCGTTCTTTCCCTCCGCAACGACCCCGAGCCACGGCGTTTCAGCGGTTCCTGCTTGAGCGATTTACCCTCGAGGAAATCATTTGAGCACGACGAATCGCGATGGAAACCGATACGTCCATCATATTCTTCAACATCCACGCACTCAAACCGGGCGGCCCGCCCAAATTCGTCAGGATGGTCGGGGTATACCGTGTCGAGCGCTACTACGGCAACTCGTGCAAAGTCGGGATCATCATGACGCCGGGAAATTTTGGCACGGGATTCGCGACCGATGCGATCGTGGAGTATGCGTTCGAGGTGCAGAAATTCCGTAGGGTGGCTTTTCACACGGCGTTGGACAACACGATTGTTCGCAAGTGGATAGAGCGGATGGGCGGTGTATTTGAAGGAATTGAACGGGATTATTGGTCGGACGGGAAGGGCGGGCATACGGACGACTGTCTTTACAGCGTCCTGCATAGGGAATCTCCAAAGCGAGGATGGAGCATTCACTGGTCGGTAAAGAAAAATCACGGCGATTGCAAAAATCCTGGTGATCTGGTAGAATTAAATCAATGTGCTTTGCTCGTGAGGCCGTCCTCCTTCGTAATAAAGAAGTCATGGGAGTGGCGTTCACATCAGATACGATTGTAGATAATATGAATATTAATGGCAAAGGGTTGGTCGCCGATTCTTCTCAAACAGATTCCGACAATGTCAGGAAACAAGTTGAATCCCATCATAGCCGTGCTTTCTCCCCAGCCGCTCCCTGCTCCATCCTTGCCCTGCAACCCCCTACCCATTCCCTGTACAGCACACTGTACAAACGGACGTCCTCATACCCACCCTTCCCATCCAACCAATAATCCCGTTCAATTCCTTCAAAGGTGCCCCCCGCCCGCTCTATCCAACCACGGATAATTATGTTCTCCACCGCGGTGTGAAAAGTCACCCGTCGCAACCTCTGCTCCTCGAACGCATATTCCAGGATCGTATGCATCGCATCGCTTGCCAGCCCCGTGCCAAAATTCTTTGGACTCATCGTGATCCCGACTTCGCATGAATTGCCGTAGTAGCGGTCGATGCGGTGCAGTCGGGTTACCCCCACGAATTTCCACTTGCCCGACGGTTCAAGGGCATGGATGTTGAACGGCAAAATGTTTGGATCGGCGGCCCATGCCGTTCTCTGTGCCCGAATGTCCGTGATGGAAACGAGCGGTAGGAAAGGCTGAAAGCGCCTCGTGGCAGGGTCATTGCGGAGGGAGACGACGGCCTCGTCGTCAACTTCTGATGGAGGGACAAGCGCTACTCGTCCAGACTTGGATATTAGTGGAATGCTGAGCAACATGGTAGACTAGAGGAGATTTTCCAGGAGGCTTGTCAAGTTGTAGCTACAGCTACTTAACCAAGTGCAAGTCCGCGTATCACGGAAGTTCAATGTCATTCCTGGGAGTTTCCTGGGCGCCGATGGCCCTTGAAACTCGCTGGCGAAATTGGATAACAACTTGCACCCTCACCTCTGCCGTGCAACAATGCAACATCGAGTCTCGATAGTCCTCTCGGAAGTTGCTGATCCTCGCGCAAACCATCCGTCTTCCCTCCGGGCGTGCGGAGGAAGATTTTCTTCTTCCTTGCGCACATGCCGTCGGAGCGTTAGGATATGATGCCATCGGTTAGGAAACTCGCTTATTCATCTGTTGCAGGATGGCGTTTCAAAGCTGTCGTAGCTGAAATTGAGCTGAAACGTTTGGTGAGTTCCTAGTTCTAAATGCAGAACCACGATCATGCGGAGATTGCCGGGAAAGGTCTGGGTCTCCATGGGCCCTCAAACTCGAAATTGCAGAACTCCGATGAGAATGCCGAGCAAGACGGCAAGGATGCAAATTCTCTTGAATTTTAAGCAGAGATCTGTCTGGTTGGAGGTACCAGGCCCGCTCCCCCGGAGGCCCATTTGGAATGAGACGGGATCAAAATAATCACTTGCGTTCAGAGGGCCCGTCGGCACACGTGCGCCGACATGCGCCGAGCTGTGCCGACTCTCGTCGGGACCCGTCGGCATACCCGTCCACCTCACGTCGGCCCATGTCGGACTCCACCCGAGGGTGTGCCGACGTGTCCCGACGAGGGTCGGCACAGCTCGGCGCACGTCCGCGTAGGTGTGCCGACGGACCCTCTGAACGCAGTGAATCATTTACAGCTAGCACCACGCCGGATGGACCTCTGTGGACCTGTCCGAGTCCGTGTACATGTTTTTTGAATCCATGACATGATAGAGGCACCGAAAATCATCTTATTTCTTCTGCAGAACCGTCACCTAAGTCACCCAAAGAGAGCATGTTGAATCTTGTCTGTACCTTGCCTTTTTTTCGGTGTGCTCCGTCCCGGGCTGAACTTTTATCTGAACCTTGCCCAGGGATCGCCTCCCCGCTCGAGTCTTTATTCGGAAATTTCGCCAGGCATGGCTCAACGACCATCACACGCATACGGTTGAACTGGATCAATTCCTCGGGTTTGGGCTGTCGTGATCTGTCTTCAAGATTTGACCTGAATTGAGGCCAGAACAAAGCACATCCCAAAATTTCACACTCCTCGCGCAGGCCAATTATTTGGTCCGAGTTGTACTAGTCTGGGTTACTGGTCTAAGCGCTGAGCTGGCACGTACATGATCAATCCTCAAATGATGGTGGTCGTTCCTTCAAGTTTGATCCTTCTTGTTCTTATTCTTATTCATTACGCCCAGTATTTGACGAAAAGTTTATCTCTATGCATATGGCATATCTCATGACATGCGAGTATAATGATCCCCCTCCCCTGCAGTGCACATCTTCGGGTGGAACTCATTACTTATCTGATGGGGGCCTGGCTGTCCAATTTTACCAGCTTCCGATTTAGACATTTTCCGGCGTGAAAACCACCGTCTTAAGACTCTTACAGACGACTGTTTTGGATGTGGCTGCTGCCGTGTGGTCGGATGCAAGCAGATATGATCTCTGGGGGAGATTATTAATTTGTACAAGCATCAGATGTAGATCTATGTGGGGCTCTCTCTTACCATCGTCGTCGTATACTAAATCGAGTGGAATACAAATGCTGGGTTGCTGGCTCAGGTGTCCATCTGGCCAGAACCCCAATATAAAAAGTTCATGTAGATGGTACCTCCTCGGGCTTTTCAACCGTTAAAACTAGAGGGACATGGCGGCCATCGTGGGGAGGAAAATTGGAGCCGGTGACATCTACCGACCCGCCATTGAACTGCATTAAACCATCAGGTCTGAGCTGTCTTGATGTTGTTGTCTCTGCCCGGCGGCGCGCGCCTCGGATGATAATAAAGTTGAACGCGATCCCAACACTCTGGATTTCCTGCAGATGCGGCTCTTCAGCTGAACCGGTCAATGCAGTCGATTATACCCACAAAGGCACCGGCGGGGTAGACGAGCGTGCTCCCTGTTATGAACGCACTGAACGCGAGGATGACAGCTGTGGTGTACAAGAGCCCCGAATCGACGATATTGCGCATCGCGCGGTCCAGGGGGTTCTGCGGGAGGTTATAAACCGGACCAAGGGGAAACCGATTTTTCGTCTCCCGGTCCACACGCCAGATGCGCCAGACTATCAAACCTGTGGGGCCCAGGCCACGAAATTCAGCCATGGCTCATGAATATGAGAGTGCTGCCCACTTGTGGAGTAGATATTTATTGCCAGAGTGAGGGACCAGAAGGCGGCTCCCCAAGGCACCACCCCCTTTGACTCGACGGCCTGCGAAGTTGTTCTCTGGCTGGAGTAGACTTGACCCACTTCGGCAACCAATGCGGCGGTCCACATGAGCGACGGGAGCGCGACGGCAGTCCGGGACCGGCTGTAAATAAGCCAGCATCGGTATATCTGGCCAAACGGGTTGAGAAACCAGGAGGGTACCGGAAGGCATGTGTCATAAATCACATACCAATATCAGGTCGCCAGTGAGGGACTGCACACCGACTGTGACTGCCTTCGCAGTGCCGCAATGAGATTCATAGATTAAATGTCCTAGTTCGTACTCACTGTCACATCATTCTGCCAGCCTAATTCAGCACCGCTCGGACCCGCGTCGAAGGCAAGCACGTTGAGGTTACTCCACATCGCAACCGCGAGGTTGGTGGTGGCACTTGCAAACAAAATTACAGAGGCACCCAGGGTCACCCAGTGCAAGTCCGCACGCCTTTTCCAGTGTCCATCAGACCTGGTGAGGATGGGGAGCGCAGCGAGTAGGGTTGCGACATAGAAACCGTAGAGTACGCTCTCGACAAAGACCGCCACAAGTGCTGCACCAGGGACTGAAAGGACAGGCATGGGAGAGGGATGAGAGATACCACATGTATGAACCAGTAAGTAGTCCGGATGTTTTAGGTTTTAGGCCGCGCGTTCGCGGGTGTTCCGATCAGACAGCTGCGTGGACCGCCGGGCCCGAAACCGGTTGAACTTCGGATGGACATCTTCAACGCTGGAATGTTCAAAAGGGTAACACACGTACCTTAAATCGCTTCGTTTCCATCTCCCCTTCTACAATGGCCAAAGTTCTCCATGTTTTAAGTTGAAATTTGCAACCTCGACATATCGAAGATGAAGTGATCGGCCATGCAAGGCTACCGTTTTTCGATGAAGACGTGCCGGTCTATCGCGGGTGTTGTTTCCTTTCACAAAAGGTCTGTCGCACGTAACATCAAGGGTGAGAACCGGAAAACGTTACCGGAAGTTGCCTTATCTATGGCGGCACCAAAGGAAATTATTGACAGTTGGGCAGATCGCTGGATAGCTTAGAAATCCGTAACTTAATACTTGCTACGGGAGATGAGAAAAACTGGTGAGAAGCTCTGCTGAAAGGGGCTTCAAGTTCGGCCGCCGTGCGCTGAGAACTTTTTCAGGACATTGATCGGCCACAGTAATATCGTACAGCGAAGATTATATTTAGTCGTTGAGCAACGAAACGTCAGCCAGGACGCTGGGATCAATTCTCTCTAGAGACTCGAATGGAGCCCGAAGGATTCGCGTCGAGTCGGGTATCAGGCTTTGATTCCGGCACCACATCTTCTGACCAGGTCTTTTGAACTCATTCTCAAGTCAAGGGGTTGCCGGGGCGCGTCCTCTTCTATATTATATAATGACGACATTCAGCAAAGAGATCACGGGACCGCGCGGTAAGGCTGAGTTTGAAATCATGCTCCTTTGTTCTTCGCTTTCTTTACACGGTCATTTGTCTCCTCTTTCCAACCTTTCTCTGATCTGCCAAATCTCAGTGATCATATTCGGAGAGGCTAATGGCCCAGGCCCCAGAAATTACCGCACGACATTCTCGAGCTACTCCTCGACGAGTGTCAGAGCGATGGTGCGGACTCGTCTGCAAAGCATGGCTCCATCCCAGTAGAGCTCGTCTCTTTACAACCGTCGTCCTCCGTGAACATAACAGCAACTTGTTCCTCGATATTGTGCAGACATCCCCCTTCCCGACCCAGAGTTTCATTCACACCCTCCATATCATCATACGCAAGAAAAAACACGTTTCTTCAGGAGACGAAGGTCGAAGTTCTGGGCCCGTTTCCGGAAGTGACGGCCTTGTACATCGACGCGGACGTCAGGGACTGGATTTCTGAGATGGCTGCCACGTTCTTCCCAAACAAGTTCCCTCGCCTCTCGAAACTCAGCTTCCTTATCTGTGTCCGACACCAGCCTCTATTTTTTCGACATCCTATCTGCCGTGACGCCTTTCCCGACGTTGGAATCCCTGGAGATGGACGTAGCTGGCGGATTCGACTTCACAACCGACCATGTGCCGGAAACCTACCGTATCCCCCCCAACTGGCACTTTGACATGGATATGGGCAACATTTTCCTCGAAATGATGTTCGACTTGGCCTCGGATTCGGATTCGGATTCGGATTCGGAAGAGTTTTCCATCCCCCTCTTTTCGACACTACGCCTACAGGACAGCTGGCCACAGGGGCGTTCCTTCTTCGGACGGTACCTCCACACATATGGCCACAAGATCCACCGCCTCGGTTTCGACTGTGCCAGTGAAAACAGTAAGCCAGGTCACTCTCCACATCGTGGTTATACTCACAAATTACTAGTGGATAGCGAGCCCGACGCGCTCCGCTGTTGCACCGCTCTCCGCTGTCTCGATCTCCGAATGAAGACTAGCAGGATTCCCGGCACACTTTTTGGCATACTCAAGTATCTCGATTCGTCGGCATTGACCACGATAAATGTAGTCGATCCCGACCAATGGGCTACCAAATCCTTGGCTCGTCAGGCAGACAAATGGCAGAAATTGGATCAGGCACTGGCGAAGGAACGTTTCGCTAGCGTGAGCACCTTGAGCTTTACGGGTCCGTCGACGTTGGAGAAAAAGCTGCGGGAGGGCCTGCCTTTGTGTGCCGCGCGCGGCATCCTCCGAGTTGTCGATGCGTAGGAGCGGTCATTTGTGGGATAACCTGCTGGTCTGCAGCTCTGCTCATTTTTTTTTTCAAATTATGTATGCTGGTGAATATTATCCGATTGAATTATTAATTGATAACGCGCGCTGCCGAGGATTATGTTGGGTCGTACCCTCATGCCGTTGAATGACGGATGTATTGCTCTGTCCGTTAGGGAGTAGCGGCCGCCCGTTGGTCAACCTGTTATTAGATCCTACTCGTTCACAATCCACATTTTCGCCGGCAAGGTGCGCTTGCACCCGGATGATTTCTTCTCATTGTCTCCAGCGGCAATTGCACCATGAGCGGCGATAAATTTCCCCGAAGCTAGTTGACAGTCTCTATGCCGTCCGGATTTCAAGAGGGGAGCACGATACTAGAGGAGTGTGGTATGTGCTCACTGCTGGCGTGTTTTTTTCGCAAGTGTGGGCGTCGAAAAACTCGAAACCTTTGATCTTGTCGTCGTCCGAGAGCCCACCCCGGGATTTTTTACACTTGCCCCCACGCTCGTATCTCCATCCCTTCTCTGCGAACCGTCTATACGCCTTGAGAGTATCTCGGCCATTTTTGAAGACGTACGAGGCGTTCGCAGTGAGGCCGAATATCAATCTTATTCCTCTATTTCAGGTAAAACTACCAGTCCAACTGACAGTACTTGAATCAGCTTCAGTTTTAGGCTGGCTGCATTTTTATTTGATACTTAGGCGCCGCTTTTGCGTAATGCGGGTGTGACGGATACCGTTTGTAACCCCATCAGTCTTTCTACAAAAAACTTGTCGACTTTATGGACTTGAATGGACTTTTCCGCTTGAACTCAAAAATGAAAAATAATGTGGCGTCAGAAGAGTTGAATTCGAAATGGACTGTCCAGTCGGGAGGCAAAAGTTTTTTTTGGACTTGTGGAAATTGGGACCTGTCTTGAGCTCTTGTGGACTCGAGCACTTTTCGGTCTTTTTAGGCCGTTTCCAGACGGATCAAGACCATTCAAGCGCGATCAAGAAATTTGTAGAAAGACTGATGCCCCCAAGAACATCCGCGGCACAATTTTGCGGATCACTCGCCTTCCGTCCGGAGCCATCCGCGTTGGCCGAACGACAGCTCCACAGAAATTTCGCTGATTTAACTCTGCATCCCTGCAGAAAGCCTCAGAATCAACGACACTCACGACTTCTGACCGGGTTTGTGGTGGGCCGTAATTGTCACATCGCTGGGATTTTACAACCGCCCCCGTTGACGGCGTTCAGGGTCTTAGAGCAGAAAGTCGGGAGGTGCGAACTCCAAGGTCAAGACCGATAGAAAACCACATTCTAACGCAGTAACAGTGAGAGGTTCGATCCAGCGCGACATTTGGTCAAGAGGGTCCGGGCACAGTATAGGCACGGAAATTTGAGAAAAAAAAATTGAATCGGTTCATAGGGGTGTGGCGGTCCGGTCCAGGAAAGTCCGACAATGGCTTCAGCACTGACAGAAATACTTGAGAATTCGAAGATATCACCGATGAAAGATGAGCTGAAGAGCCAACCAACGCGATTTATTCGGACAGCCTGAGGGCCGCATTATAAAACGTATCAAAGGATATTAAAATCGTTGGAGTTATAACAGGTGCGCAAAAAATACCATCTACGAAATACCTTGATGGAAACTTGAGGAAGACGTCGGCCAACATCGCCACGTTCATTCATGAAAGTCTTCCGAGCTGGATCTAAAAGTCGATATGAGCGTTTTTTTCGTTTTTTCTTCGTGCTTCTGTAAAAACCAGTGAATACTGTGAAGGGTAAAGTGGAATCGTTCCTGCGATTGTCTGCAGGTGCTGCAGTCGTCAGGGTATCGGGTATCGGCAGGACCTAGTCGGTATCATGCACCTTCCACTACTATCCCTTTGCGCTGTTCTGTGATGGTCCAGGCACTAGTCACTAGTCTCTCCCATCCTGTTCATCTCGATTGCGAACTCCAAGGCCGAGACTGAGAAAAATTACAGGTCAAAGACAGCAGCAGCGAGTCAAGGGGCTCAGGCGCCGGCACAGTATCGGCACGACGGAAATTTGGGAAGGAAATGAATCCACGTATAGGGGTGCGAGAAAACGAGCGGCCCAGTCCAGTAAAGTCAGATTGTGGATTCAGTACCGACAGAAATACTTGAGGACCAGAAGGTAGGATTGGACCCGTCGTCTAGACAGTCACTGAGGATTATCAGCTGAAAAAAAAAAACATGAGAGAGACGGAGCAAGGAGAATTATCGACGTCACAGCTCTCCGACTTGGACTTTCCGCTTTACCGCGATGTCCTACGAGAAGGCGCCTGCGAGCCCAAGGCGGTCCCACCAAAGGCCAAATTCCTCGACCCTATCATTGCGGCCACCTGGGACGAGGGCGGAGCTGTCCAGTGTCCACGATATCTGCAAGGCTCTCTCTCCAGGAACCCAATGCGATCATCGTATTCAAAGCGCTCATTGTGCTGCATAGGAATGGCTCTATGGATAATGTACTAGGTCTCAGTGGCTCTCAGGTCTTACAGATGTCCCGACGGGAAGCTGGAGGGTGAGTCATGTTTATAATCGGCGGTCAACAACAAACAGTCATCTCGGAGCAGGTTATACGGCGCCGGAGAACTTACAGCACTATGCTACCTACCTGGACGCACGAATCTACGCTTACCGGATCTCAAGCACGATGCTGTTTGGGTCCAGTTGGATTCGAATCGGGATGCACGGACTGTTGTGAACAGGTGCGGCCATTTTTGGATCCACATCGTGAAGAATTCAACGGAGATTGCTCAGCACCTCTACCCCGCACCGCTCTTCCCCAATATAAAGTCCGTGACGCGCGTGAACGTGTCCAATCACTTTTCCTTCTTGCCACCATCACCGCTTCCCAATGGCCTCTTCCTCGTACATCCCCCAGTGTAGTACATCGGGCTTCTTACAGATCACTTGTCGGCTCTTGCCGGCGCTTGTACAAGCTTGTACAAGTATCAAAAGTTGACAAGCCGACAAGCTCACAAGTCATGTCGAAAAAACGACAAGTTCGGAAAAACGAAAAAATTCTGAGTGGGTACATTGAAGTCTAACCATCATTTCCGTGCATTTATTTTTTCGCAACAAGTGAAAAAAGCCGACAAGCCGACAAGTAAAATGTGATTTTCCTGATGTATCCTACCACGACTTATTGGGCGCGCGCAAAAAACACCTTCATGGCAGACGCGAGCTCAGAGATGGGCCTCGATGACGCGATCGAACAGGCCCAGCCCGCGTTTGCGCTCCAGAAATGCGAGCGGTCGACCACTACGCGACCGCGGTTGAGCTCGTGTACGTCGCGTCCCTGGTCCCGGGATTTTGTGCTGACGCGTCAATGTGGGTGCAGGACGACGACACTCGGCGACGACGCGCTGGAGATGGCGAATCTGTACGGCGTGGTGGGGAAGGGCCAAATTGAGAGGGAGACACAGAGGAAGAGGCTCCGGGTGCGTCCTTTTTTTTCTGCATTTTTTCGTGTTTTTCTTTCAAATGTCTTTCACTCTTTGTGTTCTGACCACCTCTATTAGGGGCAGTCAGAGTAGAAAATTAATGCCAATTCTGAGGTCGATTCTGCCGGCGATTCTGAGACGATTCTCGGAATTATTTTAAATCAGAATCGACCAGAATCGATGTAGAAACGCCTCTGGAGGCGTTTCTACGCGTTTCTACGTCGATTATGCGGCGATTATGCGACGATTCTGAGGCGATTCTGATTTTCGACGATTCTCCCACGCTTAAATAAATCAGAATCGCCGTCAGAATCGACTGTCAGAATCGCCCCAGAATCGGGGAGAATCGTCTACTCTGACTGCCCCTATTTCTAACGCAGAATCTTCTGCCTCTCGTTCTCGGGCGACGCGGTGGAGTTGAAGAATATGGCGGACGAGGAAGAGGCCGCTGACGATGTAGACGCGGGGATGAAGAGCCGGAGGATGACTCGCGTGAGAGACGCTCGACCTACGCCAAGCAGACCAATGACACTAAACGCTATTGACCCAGCAGATTGTTACGGGTCACATGATCTGATCGGCCGGCCTTCCTATTGAAGTAGTAGTTACGGATGTACGGAATAAACACGACCACACAACGCGTCGACGCGTCATTCCCTTCTCACGTCGGTCTCCCACATCAGCTTCTATGTCAGACTTGGATGCCGGAGAGCGCCGCCATTGCTCTGCCTGCAGGACTACCAAACACGTAAATGACTTCCGACTCAAAGGGGACGGGGTTACACGTAACAAGACTTGCCTATCGTGCAATAACCGCACCTCGGGCGCGAATCGGCAGCGTCGAGCAGGCGAGAAAGAGAAAGAGAACACGCCGGGCAATCCTGATGAAGATGACCTTGGGAAAGATCTCAGGATCCTGCCGCTCAAGGACTTCCTTGATGCCATTACGGAACAAGACGACGCGCTCGACCTCGAGGCGCGCGTTGAGGTGTCTTCTATTTCTGGGTCGCGTCGTGACCGCGCAGACGAGCTCGCGAAGGAAATATGGAACCGCAGAAGCTACCGGTTTATGTGCGTGTACTGGACAGTGCTAATACATACTCGAGACTGACATATGGATAGATACCATAGTAAATATGACCACAAAAGGACTGATTCGACGCGCTTCATGTACCATTGCGCTCAAATATCTTCGCGCCAGCACAAGCCGAAAAAAAACCAGCGTGAAGGTGCAAAACCCCGTGATAAAATTGCGATGGAGAGCTTCCCGTGCAACGGTTGGCTCCATATTACTATGAATGACTTGGAAGACATTGCGTGGGTCAAGATTTCGCACTCGGATGATCACGTCCCCTATTACTCAATCGATGTTCCCCCCGATATCATTGAGTTTGTGCATCAGAATCACAAATTGACTCTGGCACAGGTAAGTGCTTTTCCTGGAAACCAGTTGTCCATCTGATTTGAGTCATTAGCTTTGGGACGAGATTCTTAAGAAGATCCCCAATCCGCCCTTCACACGTAAAGTGATTATGTCCATGTTGGGGGACATTAATTCTGCTGAATGGAAACGCGATCCGGACGAGCTCAAATCCACTAAAATTCTCCTTGAAGAATTCTCTGAGTCCAATCCGACCCCGGACCCAACCAACAGCAAGAAGCCAAAGCCGCTTTATAGTGCTGAACCGATTCCTCTGCAAGAGGAGCCCGGTTTTACTGCAGTTGGATTTTGTCTGCCACAAATTCTTCGGGAGGTCGGTGGCCGTGTTCGGGAGCTGTCTTTGGATTCGGCTTGTGAGTTCATCATGTATGTTTCTGTGATACCAGTAGCAAGATTGAATTATGTTTAGGGGACACTAATGGCTCTCGCTACGAGGTCTTTGCCCTTCTTGGCGAAGTCTACGGATCGGGAATGCCATTAGGTTATATTCTCATCCAATCCTCGTCAACTGCTCCTGCTGGGGGAAAGGAGCGATACCTCCGTCAGCTCCTCTCTCATTTTTGTCGCGTCTGGAAAATCCGAGCTATATTAACGCTCACAGACAAAGAATGGTCGGAAATTAATGCCTGCATGGCCGAATATCCGGATGCAAAGCACCAACTGTGCTTCTGGCATGCTTTGCGGGCTATCAAGAAACGGCTCGCCATTTTACGTCGAATGCCAGCGCACTATGATGCGGCCTCAGCCCATTCGGAGTTCTCGTGGATCGACATAAAATTTGTGCCAGTCGGACAGTCTCAGGAGGTTCCAACAGTGAGTCGCCTTTATTGTCTGATCTGCTTGAATTAATGTTGTATAGGAACAATATGTTGCAGCTACGGCTATTCCCCACGTAACTGTTCGATTTCAGGGTGTTCTGAAGTCCGCTGCTCCCCGTCCCCCTCCCGAGGCTCCCTCTCACTGTTCGCTTAAACGGTGTGGTCAGGGCAGTTGTTCCACGACAGCCTCGGTCCGAGAATGAAAGTCAGCCCCTGACTTGGGTTGAATATCCATTGCCATTGGAGGGGGAAGCACAAGATGAGCCAGAGGACAGGGGAGGAGGCCTCCTCGAAGACTTGGAAAATTTTCTAGAAAAGGACAATGACGAGGATGCTGAGGATGGCCCGGATTGGATGTTTGAAGAGGGAGAGACACGATCGAAAGACGCCACATACACATTCTGTCCCGCCCCGCATCGGAAATTCCTCCTCCGACTCTTCACCAAACATTTTTGCCAGCACCCCTCATTTCCGACACAAGACGGAACTCAAACAGCTGAAGAAATCCGTCGAAATGCTGTGTACGAGATGTACATGTTTTGTTTCCAGCGCGGATTACGGGAGGTGTGGGGATACTTCTGGACTTCATGGTATGCTCCCAAGCGGTGGAAGCTCTGGGCCCGCTCAACCTCACCATATGTCTCTCGCCTGCGCACGACAATGAACGTCGAGAACTTCTGGAAGCAGCTCAAGCACGGATTTCTTCACAACCATCTTTGTCCACGCCTCGACCTTCTTGTGTGGATTTTAATCACTAAAGTCACCCCAGCCTATCTCATGCGAGCACAGCTGCTTGCGGATGGGTACCGTCTCGGTCGCTCGAAGCCTCTTACTCCCTTTCAGAAACAGTTCAAGACGGCATGGATCACACTCTCAAAACTACCGATCAGCGACGATGCAGACCGGAAATACATCACCTGCGTCGAAAAGTGGACGTGCACCTGCAAAGCATACCCATACCACCCCTGCCATCTGTGCAAGCATCTCGTTCAGGCTGTTGGACCACTCCCTGCAAAATTCTGGGGCCAGGTTATTCGTCGCCGGACTGTTCCGTTGTACCGTCATCCTGCACTTGTTGCGAAAAACCAGGAGATGGGCAAGTATGTTGAGCCTACGGATGGCTCCATTACAGACGGAGATGATCATGCATGGTCCGGTGATCATGCTGTGCTCGAAGGGGACGGAGGTTGGCGTGATTTTGACTTCCGTGAAGTGCCGAGTTTGCTTGGAAAGCGATGTCGATCACCTCTAGCTGGGTCAGATGATACAGAGGACGAGAGGGAAGTACATCGCCATTTTTTCCCATCTGCTGATGCACAGGAAAGCGATGAGGAAGAGGAGGTGAGTCAGATATTTCCGACTCTTTGTGCTGTTGGAATTTATGTTCTTTTATAGGTGGAAGAAAAATCCCAACAGCTGCTGAATCTCGCAGATGATCTGGAGAGGGCAGCAGAGATTCTCAGAGCGCAGGCATCCGCTAAAAACTCAATTTGGATGTCCAGCATTCTCCGGCGGAACATTGGGAAGGATGTAAGTTTGATGGTTGCTGATATTGAACGGTATGAATCTACGGGTCGAAAACGGGACAATACCTGGGGAAAAAAGGGAGATAAGGAGGCAAACCGGCGGGTTGCGAATACCATGGGGTATCAGATTCAAAATTAGAGTTTTAACACATGTTTCGGTGCTCCCAGTGCATCGGAATGAAGTACTACATAGTCTAGCTATTAAAATCAGGGATTGGCTAGCTAAGCATAGTTCAAGTACCAAGTGCGAACTTATACCTGCAATGGAGGTAGAGAGACAAAAAAAATCTGCCCCGGCCTCGTCCTCGTTGGGCAATACGGTCGGAAAAAGGCTGATGGGAAACTTAAAAAAAATCTACCGATGGACGGGATTGAACCACTGCAGCAACGGATGACGAAGGAAACAACTGGCAGCAGAAGGACGCGTTATCCAACTAAGCTATTACAGACATATTGGTATGCTCTACAAAGCCCTCCATACTAGGCAGCAAGTCGTAGCTCCATTGGAAGCAAAAATATTCGTAACTATACCACTGTCCCACGAAAAGCTCCGGGATCATGAGGGGTACTATATACATGCATTCACATAGTTAAGTACGCCATATAAGCATGCAAAGAGGCCTGAGCGATGTGGAATACCTCAGATCGTGCCCGCTTTCCGGATTGGGATGAGGTCACGTTATGCGTAACAATCTGCTGGGTCAATTGGACAGACTACCAATGACCAGGGCGGTGACGACAACGTGCGGCTCAAGCTCACAGACACGTACATCGCACTCGGCGATGTGTCGCTCGAGACTGGTGTGTCCCCATCATTTATTTCATTCACTCATTGAAATTCATTTCTACAAACGTGATTTTGAGGCTCCGAAAATCCCTTGCTCCATCCTCGCCTTGCAACCTCCGACCCATTCCCTGTCTAGGATGCTGTACACACAGGCATCCGTATACCCGCTCGTCCCGTCTGCGTAAAAGTCCCGCTCAATCCCTTCCAACGTAGCACCTAGGCGCTCCAACCAGCCGCGAATGACGTGGTTTTCAACCGCAGTGTGAAACACCACCCTGCGGAATTTACGTTCTTCGAACACGTACTCCAGCACCGTGTGGATGGCAGCGCGCCCCAGTCCCGCGCCGAAATGCATTGAACTCATTGTGAGCCCGACCTCGCAGGAATTGCCATAATAGCGATCGATGTGGTGGATTCGAGCCACTCCGACGAATTCCGACTTCCCCGTCGGTTTCAAGGCATGGACGTTGAATGCGCAGACATTTGGATCGGCGGCCCATGCTAGCCTCTGTGCGCGAATGTCCGCGTTGGAAACACGCTCCGGCAGGAAGCGCTGGAAGCGCCTTGTCGCAGGGTCATTCCATAGGTACACAACATCCTGGTCATCGATTTCCGAGGGGGATACTAGCGCTACTCGACCGGCCTTGGATATTATCGGATGGGTGAGGAACATGGATGAGACTCGGAAGACTGGGTGGGTCTGCAGGATAGTACCGTCGACGTAGTGACCGAGTCCGACACCGGCCGGAGTAGTCATCCCTCCGTGGGACACCGAGATCTAGAGTTCCTTATGGTCGACTCAACCCATGGCGACGGTTCGAGTCCCTAAGTATGGATCGTGGCCACATATCCAAGATCAGCGTCACTTCAAATGGTGGAGGGTTGCCAAGAAACAATCACGTCTGCGGCGACACACGCATTCAAATGGGGTAGCGTCTCTGACTGAATCAATTAATGTACGCACCGCGTTTCTTTAGCCCCTTTCACTCATCCACCATCTCACTGTGTTGGACGACGAAGAGTTACTGAAACTCAGAATCAAAGCCCATTTGCCGAACCTCTCGCGCAGAATCAAGGAGTTTGATATGCTCAGCGATGATAGTACCACCGTCACCTCGAACGCCCGTCGACATATCTCCAGCAACGTTCTGGAGCATGAAGAGTATTTGACGAGCAAAAGTTGGCCTGGAAGTCCCCGAAAAGTGGACTGTACGGACTTGATGCTTCATTTGCGAAGAGTGTGTTCTAAATCTAATTGATTTCGCGGCAATTTTGCTACCTGCAAGGGACCCCGCGGTTTGCCGGCCACGGGCCAAATTGGAACACTGTTTGCCCCTTTCCCTCATTTCCACCATCTTTTCTTCCATTTCCGCCCAACTTTGCTTGGTCCCTGCGGCAATTCTCGCTGATCGTTACATGGCGGCGGATTATGTTGGGCCCGTCTACCCCGTGCGCACCCCGCCAGAGCGCTCCGACTCTCGTCTTAATGGTTGATCTGTTACTTTGTGAACACCACCCTACCGGACCATTTTATTGTCTTGCGTCCTTGCTCCGTGGAACTTACGGCTGCCAATTAAATTTGTTTGTATCTCCTGCATCCTCTCGTGCTCCAGTTCTCATATTCTCGTAGTCAACCAGTTCGTCGCTTGGCACATCGTTTCGGAGAAGATCCTTCGAACCTGGATTTCGCGTTAGTACCGAAGTGGAAACCTACGACCGAGTGTATGATCCACAGGTCTGGCAAGGCGCCGTTGGGTTTTTCCTCCCCCGCACTTGCCATTGGTATCCAACTGGAAGCCAGCGATATCACTCACGAGCGAAGATCTGATGCATTTAGCCCGTGCTACCGAGCCGCATTTGGAGGGCCTCCTCATTGCACGACATCAACATTATCCCGAGTCTTCGCCGGCCACTGCCTCTGAGCCGCCTCTCCCTCCTGATTGCATATTCGTGATCGCTTTCCGTAACATGACTGTTTTCATCGTCGCCCACATTGCGTATCTTGAGAGATCAACCTACCGATATCAATCGCTGGTCATCGACCAAATTCCGTTCTCTCCTTACGTTTCGGGCGAAGCAGAGGGCGCCGACGACGGCTTTGTGGCGCATTTACGCATTATCATTGCTCTCCCGACAATCCGGACCCATACCGATCGTGTCGCGTCGTCATGGAGCGATTTAATTTGGAGCCCTTCAATCTTCGACGTCGAACTTGCAGAGCTCCAGGACTTCACCGGCATCATGACACCCAATCCTTCGGACTATGAAGATCAAGATTTGGAGTTCCGGGGCGACAAGCTTGATGATGTGAAGCTTACGCACGGAGGTGTGGAAGTTGCGATCGATATTGACTCGTCGCCGTCGCCATCGCAGATTGCACACTCGAAAGAGCTGGTTGATGCGTGGTTGAAGATTCGCGATGTGGAAATTGTAATGTTGAACTCATTGAACGGTTCCCGACTACCTGTTCTGACAATCGCATTCCTTGCGATAAAAGGTCTATCTTTCACTGCCATCTCAACCCCCAGTCTACATATACTAATGCCCTACTATGAAAAATTCGAGTCTACGTTATTTGCGTCGATTTGGAACCCCTTCAACCCACCCTCGGCTCTCCAAGCCTTGAGCACCTCCACATAGCTGAGCATGCCCTCTCCCCAGAACGCACCCCGGGCGGCCTTCATCTGGTCTTGCACAGCAACTGCCGCTCCCTCCATATTCATGTACCCAGGGGTACATCCGCTCACTCCAGCAAACCAGCCCGATCGCATGAGGATCTCTCCTGTCCACGCTTCTTCGGCAGCTCTCGTCACCTCGATAGTGAGCCGGTCAGACTGGTCTACCCGCCGTTCCGCTTCCGCCAGCGTCGTCGCTATGTGCGAGGCAATGAGCGAAAGGGCGAAAGTGAAATTAGCTGTCGCCCCGATTTGGTTTGGGCCAGGGAAGAAAAAGTTCGGGAAGCCGTGTGCCGCCATGCCGTGCAGCGACGCTGCACCCTCTCGGCCCCATTTTTCATCCATGGAAAGTCCATCCCGCCCTGTGACCTTCACACCGGCGCGTTGCGCCAGGCTCCCGCTGCCTTCAACCACATGCATCGCATACCCTGTGCTGAGAACCAGTACGTCGATCGGATACGAGGTACTATTTGCCACCAGCGCATCATCGGTCAACGCGTCCACGCCATGGCCATCCGTGTCTACCAGCGTTACGTTGGGCCGATTGAAGACAGGAAGATAATCGTCGTGGAAGGTGGGGCGCTTGCACCAAGCTGGGTACCACGGTTTAAGCCTCTCCGCAACCTCGGGGTCCCTGATAACTTCGTTCACCCTTCGCCGGACCCTCTCCGCGCGCGGCAAGTCGTATTCGTGGAGTTTCGCAATGTGCTCCGGAATATTGTCGGGCGACACTATGCCGGGTCCACCGATGACGCCGCAGTAAGACAGCGTATGGGACCACCCGTCGTCAACCAGGTCCTCGCTGATCGGCGCGTTGACCAGCTGCGAGTTGAAATTCTCGGAGCGAGCGCACTGCCAACCCTTGGTGGATGCGATTTTGTTGGTCCACTCATCCGGGTCCGTGGGGCGCTGTCCACGCACATCGACACTGGAGGGAGTGCGCTGGAAGACGTAAAGGTGTTTCGCCCACTTAGCCAGCTGTGGGATCGCCTGCACGGCCGTCGCACCAGTCCCAATAATCCCGACTGTCTTGCCTTTCAACTTGTCGAGCGTCCAATCTAGGTCAGACCCACCGGTGATCTTGTAGTCCCAGCGCGACGTGTGGAAATGTTGCCCTTTGAACTGATCAAACCCCGGCAACCGCGGGATATGCGGTGCATTTAAGATCCCCGTCGCCACATACACATACTGGGCCTTCAACCGAATCTCCCTCTTTGGCTCCGCGGGACCCCGGTGCTCTGTGATGTGTAAAATCCACCTCTTTGCAACATCGTCCCACTCCGCATCGTGACATCTCGACCTAAGCATTTATTTGTGTGAGAACAATTGTCCTATCTAGTTGGGCGACACTAACCTGAACAATGTCTTGCCTGTTAATTCCCACTTAGCAGCAATCCTATCAGCGTGCTCCCGCAGCTCCGTCCCGTACGCGTACTTGAACCGGGGCATGTACCCCGTTTCCTCGAGGAGCGGCATGTAGATATAGCTCTCCACGTCGCACATCAAGCCCGGGTACCGATTCCAGTACCATGTGCCACCAAACCCACCCGCATCGTCAATCAGACGGATGTCCGCAGCGCGAAACCCGACTTCGATGAGGCGAACAGCGAAGAGGAGGCCGCCATACCCGGCGCCCATGACGAGAAACTTGATGTCGTCGCCGTCGCTAACTGGTGGAGGTTTAGCGTTGAACGCGGCATGGTCGACCCAGGGATCTTCTTGCAGGTACTTGAATTGGGTGGAGTCAGCAAGCTTCAGGAATTGGGTGATTCCTTCTGGGCGCAGGCGCTTGTTGCGCTCCTCGATGTACTTTTGTCGGAGAGCTGGGTCAAGGACCGCTACGCCACCGTCCGCGGTCGCCATTATGCAATCGGAGGTTTCTGGGAAAAGGGAGGAGATGCAAGCAGTGCTCTGAGGCGAGGATAGTACGCGTGGGTGCGCCATAAGAACAACCTCGCGACTTGATTAGGACTGTTTGCCACACCGTATACGGTTTACGGCCGTAAACCGACGGGTGCTGTACAGGTCAATTTCCGACCGTACCGGAACCGTACAGGACAAGTCCAAGGCTGTCCAAGGGGCCGGTACCGTACCGTATGACGGCCGTATACGGCCTGGACCTGAGATGAATGGTGAGAATGGTGTCAAAAAAAGTTGAAGACCCAGAACTGAGAACTGTAGAATTCAGGCGCTTGCGAGAGGTTTGGGGTCTATGCGCCGAACATTCAGCTCATGTGCGGTTCCCTGTCACTCGTGATGGCAGTCTCAGGATGTTTCGGGTGGTGGCCTAGCCGACCCGTCGACGCCAAACGGAAGCGCAAGCGACTCGGTAGCCTGAGTGTGGTCGTGTTCCGACACCGGAGGTTGTTCCGTGGAAAATTCGGACTTTTAATACTGCATTCGCGGCCCGATTCACAGCGAAGGCCGTCCGAAGCCGCATACGGCTGCGAAGGTACGGCTCTGCACGGCGGCCGGGCTACCTCGAGCCGTCTGTATAATTGCATCGCGCCGTATATACGGCCGTACGGCCGCAATACGGTTACGGTCAGCCGTAGACTTAAAAACATAACAGGAGATCTGTACCTCCGGTCATAAGTAGTATCAGGTTGACTCTGCCTGCCATGTTCTTTGCTATTATTGCGCCAACCCTCGGCCACCGTCTAAACACACAGTCGCTCCTTCAGTTTTGCCTGGGAATTACACACGAGTCTCACCTTCCCCACAAGTTCCACTTTGCACGTCTTTTTCGATCTGCGCCGCTGAATTTTGGTTGGAAAGACTCTTCGGCGACATTTTCTTCTCCCATGCTCTCTTCTTTCGTACATCGTGCAACTGTCAGGCAACGAGGGACGACCAAAACTGTGGAAGTGAAAGTCACTTCCACTGGGATCTCACCTCAACTGGAACACTTCCACTTCCACCAGGTAATGTCACACCTCTGCCACTCTGTTGGCCGTCACGCCAAGCCCGCCCTTTGATGCGACCTCCCACTTCGGCCCGGCGCAAATCACGGTCACCTGATTTCGTTCGGGCGGTAGGAGTAATTTGAAGCCAAGTCAGTTAGCACCCGGGAATATGTACAAGTAATACTTTCATTGAGATCTTGGTAATACGGAACAACTGGGCGAATGGAAATAAAAACAAATAAGATATAAGAATTCTACGGAAAGTAGTCGGTAAGATCGCTTGGCAAGTGTACTAATGTGTCCGAAGTATAGTAAATGTCCGAGGGGAATGGACGTTCAAGAGAGGCTCAAGCTCGACCATGTGCTCAGTTTGTTCGGCAAAGTGAAGAGCTGGTATGAGACGATGAGCGGGACTCTGAGGCTCGGGGCTCGGGGCATCCCAGTTGACTTAATTCAAGTGCAAATATCTGATACTGGGTCAGTTATACGAAAAGAAAGACACATTATAAATTCACCTCCGCCATGTATTCTTCCAAATACTCTTTCCCAACGGCAGCAACGACCTTGGAGACTGAAAGTCCCGATGCATGTCCTGGCGGCATAATGGGCTCCAGTTTACCGGCAGAAAAGGTGTCAGAATTGGGAATGGTGTAGTGGTAGAGAATAGAAATGAAAAACAGGTGGCACGAACTGGCGCGAACAATGCATTCTAACCATTGCCTAATTGGGAACCCGTCGGGGCGCATCAGCGAGCTACGGTAATCACACAGATCACACCATGGTCCCTAGTGACGGCGCGCATCCACTTCCACAACTTCTGTACTTACTCTCAGGCAACTTGAATCAGTAAGACGAAATGCCCTAGCGGCGTGTTCCTGGTCCGCAGAGCCGATGGCTCAGAGTGCAACTGAACCAGTCAACCGAGATGTAACACACTCGTATCGATATCGCCAGCGCGGTTATCCGGAGTACCGGTGTATTAACCATGGGGTCCACGCACCAGCCGCTTGTGAGACAGACACAGTCGAAATTCAACCGGCTTCTTCAATAAGGGCCAGAAGAATAAGAGTTGAACGTTGAGTACCGAGATGGATAGACGAAGCGCCGCACCTACCCGGAGGTACTATCCGATGGTACCTTTGTGTACGGAACGATAGTTTTCTTGAGCACCTCCGAGATCGAGTCCGCGTGCTTCTAAACATTATCAGTCCAAAAACCTGGTGTTGAAGAGGGCGAAGTTGAAGTCGGCGACCAAGATCTGGTAGAAACAGGCAACATCGTGCCTGGCGCAAGCAAGCCGTGATCGACCTTGCCTCACGATCTGAACTTGGGCGGCGCTATAAAAATCCTGCTAAGAGCTGTTGCGACGATTTAATCCACTGTGACCTCGCCAACAGTTTGAGCAGTCGAAGCCTCAGGGTTTCCGCCAAGGAGACGAAGGAGGGATACGAATGCGGCCTCCCGCACCGCGGCGCCCATGCCCTGCGTCGCAGGAAGAGGACGGGGCGCCGCGTCGCGTCGCGGAGATGTGATCCTCGCTGGTGTTCATCACATAGTCGTTGGCGGCTGCTTGGATACCCACTACAAAGTCGAACCCCGGCTCGAAACTTGCCCGAAACAGTACGGTTCTGCAACTTGCCATAAGGAGCACTGTAGCGAACCTCCCATACCTCTAATGGAGTAGAAGATCTGCTTCAACAGGTAGTGTCTTCGGTGAAATACGTGTGGGCGCTGTGGTAAAAGTTGGGTAAAAGAATGGGGTTATATGGTTGTATAAGTTGGCACAAATTTGGCAAGTCCGCAGCAGATCGGCTAAATCGACTTTAATCCGCAAGTTTGTCCGGGACCACCACAAGGCCTCAAGAAATGGAGACTGCTGCTAGCGGATTGAGATCCAATTGAGACGCTTAAATAAATCAGGTACATGCGTTTACTTGTTCCCCGCTAACTTCCACTTGACCGTGAACACACAGGACGACTCTGTATCCTCCTCATTCTTCCACTCGCTAAACTCCATGCCCAATCCGTTATTGGTCAACAGGCCCCGCTCCCCCATCGGGAACCTCCACCTGAGCGCCCTCACCACGATCTTTTTTAGCTCCTCCCTCCGGCTCTTGGACGTCTCGAACTCCATCTCAAGCTCCTTCAGGGCGGGCAGGCGCTGCAACGCGGCGCCCCACGCGCCCTCGACCCACGGGATGGCCTCCCCGCGTTCTTCCCTAACAACATCTTGATTGTACTCGGCGAGAAAGCCGCCCCGGTGCGGATTAATCATGAACGGGTAGTTCCTCTCGCACCACCACCAGTCGCCCCGCCTCAGTGTAATTTTGAGGCGCTCGACGGCGGCCGGAAGGACGCCGCTCGTGCACAGCCCCGGAAAGCTCTGGTCGAGCCAGAACATCTGCGTGAAGAGCCGCACTTCTTTGACGAGGGAAAGCTGCCACGGAGCGAGGCGCGCGAAGTAGTGCGTCTCGAGGGCGATGCCGTGGATGTCGGGGAACCGGGCGCCGAGGCCGGGCGGGCCAGTCGCAGGCGCGTGCCAGAAGACGTGCGACGCGAGCTGGGGCGGGAGATGGTACGTCTCGAGGTAGATGCGGCGGCAGGTGAGGAGAAAGGCGACGTTGATGGTGCGGGGGCCGGTGTACCCTGGACGGTGGAACGAGACGGGGTACGCGAGAGCGGGATCGGCAGGGGTGTATTCTGCGAGGATGGCGGCGAAGAGCGCGTTGCGGATCTCCGGCGGGATGAAGCCGTTATAGAGCGGAGACGCGGCTTGCGGGTCAACGGCGATTGGGCGCTCGTGGATAGGCAGGCGTCGGAGGTCGGGGGGCGGGATTGGAGGAGTTAGGGCTTTGCGAGCTCGGGCGAACATTTAATTCGTTCTTTGGCTAGACTCGTCTTCGAGGGGGAAACTTGGAGAAAACCAAGGAAATTGCACTGCCAGAGGTGAGCGCTGAGCGCAAAAGATGTCGTTCCCGCGGTTGCAGCTGATCCATACAAACGTGGGAAGGGAAATTGTCAAGGGAAAACTGTACAATGAAACTCGGAACGGCTCGGAACAGCGGAACGGATCATTCCGCAATTTGTGCCGATATCTCTTGTCTCTAGTCTTCAACCATCAGCCTTGTCAATGTCATGAACCCGGAGCCAACTTCAAGTCACTGTCTTTGTCCTGCGACCGCCTCTTCCACCAACCAAATGAATATCCAGAATTTCCGTCTCCGTCTACGCCTCTCCGAAATCGAGGCCCAGCTCCTGCAGTTTGGAGACGAAACCCATCCGAGGCGAGGGGAGAATAGCAGGTTGAGGAAGGAAAGACGGCGCTGTCTGCTGGAGGAGATGACGGCCATCCAAAGGTCCCTGGACCTCATTATCTATCCTATCCTCTTCATCCCGGCGGAAATCACATCCGAGATCTTCCTTCGCTGTCTTCCCAACGAGCCCACTAAACCGAGTGCATCGATTGCCCCAATGCTACTCACCGCAATCTGTCGAACTTGGAGATCCTTAGCACTTGGTGACCCTAGGCTGTGGTCCACGCTGAAAGTCGATACCAGGCATGCCAATCGTCTCAGCAACCTCATACCAGAATGGCTTCTCCGTGCTGGCAATATGCTATCATCTCTCCATATACAGCTCCCAAATACAGATAGCCGCTATTTCGACTCATATTTCCACGACGGATCCGAGGGGTTCGCCTGCAATCCATCGTCTTCATTGTTCACCGACTCCTGGGGACGCCTGACCTCGTTCCGCGGCGACTCTTTCTCTCTCGAGGAGTGTGTAGAGTTGCTGCGGCGCGCTGAGTGGCTCGTTCGATGCGAATTCCACGAGTTAATGACGGATCCCGACCATATGCCCTCCGATCTTACACCTTTGCTACTCCCTAATATGCGACACTTCGCAATTAGGGCCACCTTGGAGGAATACGATACCGACTGTCTAAAGACCATAGTCGATTTGCTCATTCTGCCCGAGCTCAGAAGCGTCGACATTTTTTGTACACCTCACTGCTTCGACATTCTGTCGCCATCCGTGCTTTCATTTATACAGAGAGCACCCCACATCCGAGAATGCACGATTTGTCTCTATGAATACGATGCCGAGCCGTATGAGGATACGGTGATCACTGCAATATTGGCCGTACTTGGGGTCATACCGGGTCTTACGACCCTTGCCCTGCACTTAGACTGGGAAAATGGCGTCTTCGCTATCCTCGACCGCATCAAAACGTCCAACACGTTTCTTTCTCGCATACAAACGCTCATCTTCTCCGTATGCCGGGATGTCGACGAGGGCGAATGGAGTTCCGAGTACACCCGGAAGATCATGGACGCTCTAGCTTCGAGGTCGCAACCGAGACCTGGGGTTTCTCAGCTTCTCCGCTTCCGACTCGATTTCCCTTCTTTAAACCCAGACGAAGAGGACGAGGACCACAGCGACGACGATGTTGATGAACAGTTGTTTAAGTTACAGACATTGAAGAAAAATGGAATGGAGATCTACATTGGTCCGCTGGCTCGGGTCTTGCCACGGTAGGTGCAAAAACAGGGCCTAATGAATTCCACTCACGACCGTATGTTATCAGTGCGTAGGCCTTACACGGACTCTTGCACTGCCCTCGCTCGCAATTCACATTTGGCGCACCAAAGACAAATCGACTGTCGTCAAACTCGATTTAAAAATTATCAGCGATGTAGTGTTTTTTCTTTCTCTGCCCACCCGTCCCTTGCTTTCCCAAGCCGTGATCTGTTTCTCTCACCGTCCCAGATTTATTTATCGTTCTGGTTCCCGTTTATCATCGCGGTGTGAGTCGTGCGACGGGTCACCTCTTGGTCGGGGGTTCTTTGCGAGCCGGATATTTCACTTATGGGTTTTGGACTGCTACCCAAACATCTCCTTCTCGGTGTCTCCAATCAAATCAATTCAACATTTGTGGGTCCGGCCTAGCGCTCGTTACTTTTTCTTTCCCGCGATGGATTTGCGCTGTGCATCCGAAGATCAAGGTTGAACATCGTCGACCTTCACCCAAATTTTATTTGGACTTCTGGATGAATATCTCTCTCGTTCTGATCGTGGGAGCGGGGTAACTGGCCCGTTTAGTTAACTGTACACTCAAAGATTACGACAGATCTGTTGCGCTCGTTATAAGCTCGGTTACGCGCTGTTACGCGCCTTTTCGACACAGCCACAATTTCTGTGGACCCACCGTCGATCCATCAAAAATAGAGTCTAACCTAATACTACGACCAAAGGAACGAAATTCGCCCACTATTTCTCTGCGCGGTTCGCTCTTTCCAGTGTGTCTGGTTGCGACGCCGCTGGCCTGGACCCTGACTGTTGAACGTTCAGAAGCAAGGCGATTGCTCGCAGGGCTAATGCCGGGGAGCGCCGGTGGGTCCAGAGAAGCGGCCAAAAGTGCAACAGAGAATATAAATTGACTCGGAAGGGCGGCAGGCCGATTTCGATTGCAAGGCGCTACAGCTGTACGTGCCTCATTTACCGTTCTGCTGGGACAGGCACCCAGTCAGAAAAGACGGGCTCGAATGAACATGGAACTTATCCGACGCTAGCGCTTTAACTTTAGATCCCGTTCAGAAACACAAGGGAAGGCAGGGGTGTAATAATTACAGCGTTTAGCTGTTAGAGGGTGGTGCCTTGCGCCGGAAATGACGCGATCCTCCTCCCAGATTGTCCATGTACTGGAATAAAACGGCAGGATCTTTTTCGCGGCTTCAAGATCTCTATCGCGCAACTCACATTCCAGGCTTTCCAGGCACACAATTTGCATACTGATACGGCGACCTGACCGCTCTCTTGCCGTTCTCCCGTGAAGCGTAGACCGAAGTGAAGACGCCGGTGAATCATGATGTACGCGATAGGCACTGACTTCCACCGCCGACGTTATCGATATGTCGACACGTTTACTATCCCCGACTCCATCGCGGTCCGCATCCCCCCGTCCTAGGCACCAGACCTATTCTTAAAATCGGCGCGGCCTCGCCTTCGTTCGCAACGTCAGCTTGCAATTCCATCCGGCGAAGATGGGCTCACGCGGACGCGGGACGTCCCATGGCGGGGGCGCATGCGCGATACAGAGGGAAAATGCCAATGGGTGCCGTAAGCGCGGAAACACCTGTGGGACTGGGACCGCGGTGGTTTTGCGCGCCCTGTGGGGAGCCAGGCCATCGTCCGCCCAGCGGGGCTTGTTATGCCGCATGTGGAAACTGTTAACTTAGGCTTCGCGGTGTGGGGGTGACAGCAGCCCGCCTCGCGCTCGATCATCGCGGTGTTTCACTGTCGGGCGGCCAATGTGCTCTCGTGTGCGTGGATCGTCGAGATGGAGAAATATTATGTCGAGGGGCGTCAAACGGCGTTCGGAATTCGCCTGCGTCCGGCATGGAATATGTCAGTTAAGGATTCATCCCCCCAGAATGACACGCCCTTTAACGCCGCCTCTCCACACTTTGGCTAATTGGGAGGCTTCGGGTAGTTCCGGGTGGTGTTGAATAGCGTATTTCTCGCTGGATTTATGTAACCGCAGAAATATCGGTGGGTCATGCGTCGGGCATTGGTCGGGCAACAGTCCGAAATCAGAGCTTGGAGTTACTGCCAAGCGGGGAGGCATTGCCGTTTCTGAATCCCATGGTGTCAACGACGTCAAGGTCATTTGGCGCGCATTTTTGGTAGAACGTTCTGACTTTTCTGACCTCTGTTTCCTCGAACACCTTCTGGCAGCTGATATTGCGTCGCTCGTCATCATCATATCGTCGCGGCTTGTTGAGTGTGATCGTTGCTGATATGGTGGGATTTGGTTGAAACTTCCCACAGACCGCCGGGTCGGAGTTGACCCGAGACCAAATTGGCGCCACAGGCACACACTAGGCACACCAACTCGCTATCAACATTGTCACAAGCCTTTTTTAGGGGTCGGTAAATTCGAATCGAGTGCGAAGTTCCGCAGGCCCTCCCACCCTCGCCAGACGCTGCACGACGACGACGGCGTGTACCATAGGGTAAGGCACCTTTTTGGCGGGTGGGAGCAAGTAGGAAAATAATCGCGCACGATGATCTCCACGATATCAGTCTATCTTTTGCAAAACCATGCCGGATCACTGTTTAGACTTTGAAGTGTTTGATCTGACAAAGCAAAAACGGCCGCCAGATCTATCTATTGGACCACGCGGAGATTGGAAATGATGCAAAATGTCCGAACGGGGCTCCCGCCTATCGCACCAAATATAAAGCTGATTTTTCCTGCGCATGGATTTCACAATCCCGCTTGCTCAACATGCATGCATTCCTGGTGCTCGTTGCCGCTGTGGCCGCTGTCGGCGCCGTCCCTCTTGTGAGACTCCCACTTGCAAGTGCCACGAAACGGGCAGCTGACTAGTTTTGCTCCACAGAACGATGCGGATGGTGTGATTGCCCGCGCACCCGAGATGCAGGTCGCGGTGGTGGAGGTAATTATTTCTTCCTTTTGCCAACATGGATTTTTTCCTTACGTTGCGCTGCAGATGAGGGCCGAGCCGGTCACCGATGGCGCGCCGCCGTGGAGACGCGCAGAGCCGACTGCCGATGGCGCGCCCCCGTGGAAGCGCGATGAGCCGACTGCCGATGGCGCGCCCCCGTGGAGACGCGCAGTACCGACAGACGATGGCGCACCCCCGTGGAGACGCGCAGTGCCGACAGACGACGGCGCACCCCCGTGGAGACGCGCAGTGCCGACAGACGACGGTGCGCCCCCGTGGAAGCGCGTGGTGCCCACCGCCGATGGTGCGCCCCCGTGGTGATCGCCCTACCTGTGGGATATCCTTGAGGCGCTTCATCCAACTGTCTGGCGGAGTGGTGGAACGGTCGACATTCATACCCTGAAATATCCTTATGGAATTCATCTTTTTACGACACCTTGTGTATCTCGACACTGTATACATACCCGCGACGATGGCTTGGTCTTCCACTTGTATGATTATTGCTGGCCACGGTTCAAAGTTTGGACGGGAAGTAACGCCGCGAATATTGTAAGATGAAGAAGACCAAGGGTCTCGCTCGCGTCGAGTCGCTTGAATGGGCTTCAGTGAATATTAATGGCACTATAAGAGACTGGACAGATGAACGTATTCAATCTTGTTGTGGCCTTCCTGTTCATCGGATTTGAAAGAGTTTGCCCATTTTCTTCTCTAGAATAGGTCCCCCAATGGGCCAGGCTAGTATGTTGGCACAGAGCATGGTGCGGTATAGTTCTTCCAGACGTCGCCGCAAAACAGAGGACAATCGCTGACCAAGCAAAACCGTATCAATTCGGCCTCTGGCAAACCACATTCTCCCGTCTTCCCGCTCGTTCCTCTATGCACCGAATTGCCATTAGAAACTCGGTGCGCGCTCATGCGCTGGCCGCCGCATCCAAGGTATATAATCCTCGTCGCTTTCCCCGTCGAATTTGCTCAAAAACTGACGTACACGTCGCAGAGCACCCCCACCGTCGTCGCCCGCTCATACGCAACCGCAAAACCCGGTCAGCCGCCCTTTCTTCTCTCAGTTCGTTCACTTTCTGATTCTCTGTCACCAGCGGCATCCGAGGTCTCGTCCATTCTCGAATCTCGCATCTCGGGGACCGCTGTGGGCGGAAATGTCGAAGAAACCGGCCGTGTCCTGAGTAGGCCGTTTCTCTCTCTCTTTCTCCGTCATCTCATCGCTTCGTAGGCGTTGGTGACGGTATCGGCCGTGTTTGGGGTCTCAGGAATGTCCAGGGTAGGGCGACTTTTTTTTCGCGTCAGTGGACCCATATTCACGTATTTTTACTTTTACAGCGGAAGAGATGGTGGAATTCTCCTCTGGCGTCCGTGGCATGTGTCTGAATCTCGAGGCCGACAATGTCGGTGTGTCAATCTTCGGGAACGATCGTCTCATCAAGGAGGGCGACACCGTCAAGCGGACTGGCCAGATTGTCGATGTCCCCGTCGGCCCGAATCTGCTAGGACGTGTCGTCAACGCGCTCGGTGACCCCATCGATGGCAAGGGCCCCATTGAGGCCGCTGAGCGTCGCCGTGCGTCCCTCAAGGCCCCCGGCATTCTCCCCCGCCGTTCCGTCAACCAGCCTATGATGACTGGTCTCAAACCCATCGACGCCATGGTGCCCATCGGCCGTGGCCAGCGTGAGCTTATCATCGGTGACCGGCAGACCGGAAAGACCGCCGTGGCGGTCGACACCATCCTTAACCAGAAGCGCTGGAACGACGGCCAAGACGAGTCCAAGAAATTGTACTGTGTCTACGTCGCTATCGGCCAGAAGCGATCCACCGTCGCCCAGCTCGTCAAGACCCTCGAGGAGAACGACGCGATGAAATACACCATCATCGTCGCCGCCACTGCCAGCGAGGCTGCCCCCCTGCAGTACCTCGCGCCCTTCTCCGGGTGTGCCATGGGCGAGTGGTTCCGTGACAACGGCAAGCACGGTTAGTACTCCCTATCCTTCCTCTTTTTCTCCACTGACGCCTCCCGCAGCTCTTATCATCTACGACGATCTGTCCAAGCAGGCCGTCGCGTACCGTCAGATGTCCCTGCTACTCCGTCGGCCCCCCGGTCGTGAGGCGTACCCCGGTGACGTCTTCTATCTGCACTCTCGGTTGCTCGAGCGTGCGGCCAAGATGAGCGACAAGTTCGGTGGCGGAAGCTTGACCGCGCTGCCCATCATCGAGACCCAGGGTGGTGATGTGTCTGCTTACATCCCGACAAACGTGCGCGCGTCCTTCACCTACGTTATCCGCCCACTGACCATGACCCTGCCGCAGGTCATCTCCATCACCGACGGCCAGATCTTTCTGGAAGCTGAGCTCTTCTTCCGTGGCGTGCGTCCCGCCATCAACGTCGGTCTCTCCGTGTCCCGTGTCGGCTCCGCGGCGCAGACGTACGTACCCTCATCCTCCTTCGTGCCGCACCACCGCTCACCGTCCGCTCCAGCAAAATCATGAAAAAGTTCGCCGGTTCGCTCAAGCTGTACCTCGCTCAGTACCGTGAGGTCGCCGCCTTTGCGCAGTTCGGTTCCGACCTCGACGCCTCGACCCGTTTCCTGCTTTCCCGTGGTGCCCGTCTGACGGAGCTGCTCAGTACGTCGCGTCCTCGTCCTCCCTCTCCTCCCTGCAGGCGCTGACGCGTGCGAGCAGAGCAGGGCCAGTACCAGCCCATGGCCATGGAACTGCAGGTCCCCATCATCTACGCCGGTGTTAATGGTCTCGTACGTCTCCCCTCCCTTCTCCAGCTTATGTCCACTGACGAGATGCGTGTCTGCAGCTCGACTCAGTCGCGGTCGACCAGATCACCAAGTGGGAGGCCGAGTTCCGCGCGCACCTGACGGCGACGCAGTCGGCGCTGCTGGCGGAGATCGCGGCGGGGAACATCACACCCGAGATGGAGGCCAAGATCAAGAGCGTCGTCGAGGAGCACGTCGCGTCGTTCACCGCGTAAACACTCGGGGTGTGCGAATGATGGTGGAGGGGGAGAAGTACTTAATTCGGCCTTTCCGCAAGGGGGCGACAATAACGGCGGCGACCAAAAACTAGAGTGCGGTTGGGGCGCACAATTCAAGTGGAATGTAGAGTACTTCTTGTGCGTGGCGGCGGCCCTGGTTAGCGGTGAAAAATGAATGGCGTTTTTTATTGCTTTTTCTTTTTGCTGGTGTGCAAGGGGGGCGAGGTGGATTCAGCACAGTGACTGTCTTGGTGGTCCTAAGTTATAGACCGGACCCATTTAGTCAACTGAATGTGTTGCCATTATGATCGTCGGAAGCGTAACTCATGTTCCTCGCGAAGACGGTCGGAAGACCAAACAATAACGTGGAGCATGGTATTCCTCGCTTTGACCGTCGTCCCAGGACTGCAACGTCCGCAAGGCCATTCGCTCCGTCCCCCACTGCCCGGTCTTTAGAGCCAAGATTAGTTTAGGGCTGGTCCGAGCCATATGAGCAACACGGCTATTTCCGGGTGGGTCTACTACATTCGATATTCCTTGCCTTGACCAATATCGATATCGTTTGCAGTCGCCAGCGGTGCTGGGGATTTCGGTGGCAGGGTCAGATTCCAGCGTAGATCGGGAGTTCAGCTAATACCGCCGCGCTATCCTATCCTATCCTATCCGTCAGCGCGTCAATGTCGGGGAATAACTTGAAATCGGTGCGTCTGATTCGAATTCTCGGAAAGTTAGTGTTTTGATGGCCCTGAACTGGACCCATACGTGCCACGCCGCCACGGTCACGAAAATGTCGAGCACATGGACGACTTTCAATGCGAGGTAAGTCCGGTAAATATCTCCCAAACCGACGTCGAATAAAATCAGTAAGTCTGATTAGAAAAAGACGGGATGACAAATGAATATTGAAAGCGAACGACGAGTTTTGACGACAGCTGGAGTCGCGTGGAACACGGGCGCCAATTGGGGAAGGATTTAATATCCGAGGTGCGGGGGTAGTATGGGGTATGTTTCCGTGTTTCCGCGTATGCGTTTCCGTGCATCCTTGAGTCCGCGTATCCGACGGAACTTGGACGGCAAGTCCCCAGGGTCTCCCAGGGTAATACACCACCACTACTACCAGCTCGTAATCACCGTAATTCGGATCTCGCGGGAAACGATGGAATCCTTGAAAAATCGCCCTGCGCATTTCTTTCTTGCAACTTTCGGATCGGACAGTTCGTGGCGCGGAGATCCCGAGGTCTGATTTTGAGTCTGATGCGACGCCTCGAATCGACTAACTATAACGCAATATATAGCTATTTGAGGGTGTGAAAAATGGACTGGTCTGATTCTGGAAGAAGTAAGACGTCCTTTCTCAGGCCTCTACAAATACAGCTGATCAATGTCCACTGGACCGTATGAATCCGCGCGACGAAATTTGACGTTGCATGCTGGACGTCTCGAAGGCGCCTCCACTGGTAATGTCAGGCTGCGGGATTGATTCCAGGAAAACATCGTGGAACGCCAGAAAGCAGATGGAAACACGACTCGGGATGCCCAAAAGATAAACGCCGCATTAATCTGTTGCTTCACCCGCCATGTGCATACTTCTGCCAGATATGATTGACGGGCCCGTCCTCAGCACGCGAACGCCTCGTAACGTCTTCAAAAATGTCCGAGATACTCTCAAGGCGTATAGACGGTTCGCGAAGACAAGGGATGGAGATACGAGCGTGGAGGCAAGTGTGAAAATCCCGGGATGGGCTTTCGGACGACGACGAGATCAAACGTTTCGAGTTTTTCGACGCCCACACCTGGCTTCGACTCTCAATGCGAAAAAAAAACACCCCAGCACATATGTACCACACTCCTCTAGTCTTGTGCTCCCCTCTTGAAATCTGGACGGCATAGAGACTGTCAACTACCTTCGGGGAAATTATAACCGCTCACAGTGCAGTTACCGCTGAAGACAATGAGAAGAAATCATCCGGGTGCAGGCGCGCCGGCTCCAGAAATGTGGATTGTGAACGAAAAGTAAGATCTAATAAGAGGTTGACAAACGGGCGGCAGATACTCCCCAACGGACAGAGCAATATATTTGTTATTCGACGACATGAGGGTACGACCCAACGTTTCTACCTCGAAAATCCTCGGCAGCGTGCGTAATCAATTAAAAATTCAATCGGATGATATTCACCAGCATAATTCGAAAAAAAATGAGCAGAGCTGCAGACCAGCAGGTTATCCCACAAATGACCGCTCCTACGCATCGACAACTCGGAGGATGCCGCGCGCGGCACACAAAGGCAGGCCCTCCCGCAGCTTTTTCTCCAACGTCGACGGACCCGTAAAGCTCAAGGTGCTCACGCTAGCGAAACGTTCCTTCGCCAGTGCCTGATCCAATTTCTGCCATTTGTCTGCCTGACGAGCCAAGGATTTGGTAGCCCATTGGTCGGGATCGACTACATTTATCGTGGTCAATGCCGACGAATCGAGATACTTGAGTATGCCAAAAAGTGTGCCGGGAATCCTGCTAGTCTTCATTCGGAGATCGAGACAGCGGAGAGCGGTGCAACAGCGGAGCGCGTCGGGCTCGCTATCCACTAGTAATTTGTGAGTATAACCACGATGTGGAGATTGACCTGGCTTACTGTTTTCACTGGCACAGTCGAAACCGAGGCGGTGGATCTTGTGGCCATATGTGTGGAGGTACCGTCCGAAGAAGGAACGCCCCTGTGGCCAGCTGTCCTGTAGGCGTAGTGTCGAAAAGAGGGGGATGGAAAACTCTTCCGAATCCGAATCCGAATCCGAATCCGAGGCCAAGTCGAACATCATTTCGAGGAAAATGTTGCCCATATCCATGTCGAAATGTAAGGTGTGCCAGTTAGGGGGGATACGGTAGGTTTCCGGCACATCGTCGGTTGTGAAGTCGAATCCGCCAGCTACGTCCATCTCCAGGGATTCCAACGTCGGGAAAGGCGTCACGGCAGATAGGATGTCGAAAAAATAGAGGCTGGTGTCGGACACAGATAAGCTGAGTTTCGAGAGGCGAGGGAACTTGTTTGGGAAGAATGTGGCAGCCATCTCGGGAATCCAGTCCCTGACGTCCGCGTCGATGTACAAGGCCGTCACTTCCGGAAACGGGCCCAGAACTTCGACCTTCGTCTCCTGAAGAAACGTATTTTTCTTGCGGATGATGATATGGAGGGTATGAATGAAACTCTGGATCGGGAAAGGGGATGTCTGCACAATATCGAGGAACGAGTTGCTGTTATGTTCACGGAGGACGACGGTTGTAAAGAGACGAGCTCTACTGGGATGGAGCCATGCTTTGCAGACGAGTCCGCACAGGCCGACAGTGTTATCCGCACCATCGCTCTGACACTCGTCGAGGAGTAGCTCGAAGACGTCGTGCGGTAATTTCTGGGCCATTAGCCTCTCCGGATATGATCACTGAGATTTGGCAGATCAGAAAGAGGTTGAATAGAAGGAAGCCAAATGACCTTTCAAAGTTGGTGGTAGGAAGAGAAAGAAAGCGAAGAAGGGGCATGGTTTCAAACTCAGCGTTACCGCGGTCCCGTGATCTCTTTACTGAATGTCGTCATTATATTACTAATTAGATTCAATTTCTATGACCGGAATTTCCCGAGCTTCGTCTCCAGCGACCTGACGGTCCAGGAATAACGAGGACGATCAGAACCAAGGGTGGTCAACGGCCACCAGAGAAGAAAGTTGACCGTTCACCTGTGATGTCACCAAAATACTCACAGCATACCAGGACCCCGGCTAATGGGTGAGGAACCCAGATCTCAAAACTGGAAAAAAGTCAGGTTTTTTTTGGGACTTTTTGGGCATTTTCGTCAGGTTTGGCACCGGGTTACAGCCTGAAATTGGGCCAAAAATGTCAGGATTTTGCATCTGGGTCAAATTTTCGCTCATTTATACCGCCAAGCGGACGTTTCTGTTAAAAAAAATCGGCCACAGCACATTTTCGTCAGGTTTTGGAACAGGCAAAAACCCAATTTTGGCCGTTTTCGTCAGGTTTTGGCACCGGCAAAATAGCCCAAAATGGCCCAAAATCGTCAGGTTTGGGGTCTGGGTTCCTCACCTATTAGCCGGGGTCCTAGCATACCTTGCCCATATTAACAAACCGAGGTACGAGATGCCATGTTGTTGAGGTGTCTGTCTAAGGAGAGATTATGCTCTGAATCAGAATGCGCATTTGAGGAAAGGTCTCACCACAAACCTTCGGTCAGGTTCCAGCGCTGCTCGGCATTAGACAGAGACAATGGAGGACACGGCAGCAACGACAGGTGACCAATGAACACTGAAGATGGATTGATTGGCTGTCTGCCAGATCTTGGAGGGGGTTCGGATAGTGAGCGGTAAAGAGCACACTTCTTGTGAAACACGAACCAAGCCAATGAGAGGTGCATCAATTTTTCGAACATCCAGAAGAGATGAGTTTTTGGATGCAATTTCAGACGACTTGCTCCCGGTGCAAGTGCAGCTGCCCAAAAATAGTGACATGGGGAGACTCTCACAGACGGTGTGTCGGTGCGCCATGAAATTGCTCTCGTAATCCTCAAATATTCATCCGGTGTCTATAGTTCGCACAAGACGTCATGTGGATTACCCTCCGGGTTCATATAACCATCCAAGACCCCCCCACCGAGCTGACTCCCCCCACATATCTACGTCTTCTTCTACCAAAAAAGACAGTGTCTATCTTTTCATGATACACAAAGCACTAGTCTCGCCTAGACAGACACTTCAACCAAATTCAAGCTCGTACCTCGCTGGTTGAAAAAAAGCACCCCCTCACCTCTCCAATAGAGAGTTCGAAGCCAAAATAAATGTGCTCATTGCTAAATGGGATGCATTGCCTGTCGTACAAAACACCGCCCTTAAATGTGAAGTAGTGTGCATCTTCCTGTAACCCGTCCTTCAATTTGAAGGTGGAAATGCCCGACTTCATTCAGATGTTCGCAAACAATGTGCTTAATGCACATGCCGCGGCAACCGGTGATAAGCCGTGAAATCAAGTACACATGGATTTTGCGATTTTGCATGATTCAGCGTGTCAACACGCACTGAGGGACCATCAGGGCACTCTGACTGAGTGGTCCAGTCTATTAGCACAAGCTACGAGGTTAACAAGGACTTCTACCGGTACCTTCACAAATGGGGCCACCAGATCTCTTAGTTAACTAAGGAAACTTGACGATGGTGGCAGAGAAACTAGGACATACAAGGCCTAAGGCTGCTTGCTAGAACACAAACAGCATACCAAAGAGGTTATGAAGGCGAGATACCAATTGCTGGCAGGCAACAGTGGGAAGAACCAAAGATCTCAAAGACTAGACTTATTGTGACCTGTTTACCTCAAACTGGGGACACGTCTGATCACGCATTGAGTCCAGACCCAAGGCCTAGGTCTGACAAGACTTACCTGAACGACATGACACTCCTATCCGCTTTATCCGGATGAGTAGAAGATATGACAATGAGAGATAGACACCTCAGACAGACCTTTTAGGCAATTGTGGTTAAACCACTGAACCAAACTGGGGACTATGGGGTATCATTTGGAAGGTAGAAGAGACGTGCATGAGCTTCAGGACTATTCAGGCCTGGGACAAGAGGCTACAGACAAAGAAGACACTTTCTATCCACTTAATCAGCAATCACATGGGTTGTGTCAAACTCCACATGTCTCTTTGGCCACTAGCCAATCAGGATCCAGGGATGGGGATTTGGGCCGCAGGAACACGGACATTGTGCAGTAATCATCGTGATGTAAAGCCTAGGGCAGCAGAAGGAGAGGGAAAGCTAGCACATCTAGGGGCGCTGTACACGTTGTGTCAGCCACTAGAACCGTCGCTCTGATAGCCGTGGAGGTTAGATTGCTTTGAACGAATTGTATACCAGACTCGGAATCAGAACACGGCAATTGATAGAACACGGCGATAGTCAGAACACGGCAAACAGACCCAGAACATTGAACAGAACACTGAAACCGTCGAAAGACACAAAAAGCACAGACTTAACGGTCTTAAAACCTACCCTATACTGTTTCCTTGACGTCCTAGACGTTACTTGTCCAATACAACTTGACTTGACCAGTCAAACCTTGCAAAAGTGCGAGCGACCCTTAGTTAACTAAGTGATCAACCAAGAAACCAGCTGCTATCAAGTCTAATACTTGACTTACACCCCCAAACTTGCACTCTGACTCTCTCTATTGAGGGGTTAGTTGTTGATAGTGTTGTGTGTTGTGTGTGGTTTGGAGTTCATAGCTCTGCTGCATTAGCATTTCGCATTTTGCATTCACACATACCTGAGAGTTAGCGTTTTCACCGGAATGCCAGGCGCCCGACCCGAGGTCATAATCACTGGAATTTGAGGTGTGATTGTCACTGCTCTGATACCCATACCTCAACCGGACAGATACCTGATCATGTGGTCACAGTACGTCGACTCATCTACGACAACCTGAATCAATGTCCAAATTCTCTGCCAGGTGGTCAGCGACCCAGAGATGAAGAATCTGACTGCAGCCGCGGAAGAGTTCAGACCCGAGAGGGGTACCTACGTGTTTGCCACGAAGCCCGCATCAAACTGGAATATTGACAAACTGGGAAGTTCAACTGACAGAATTCATGGCATTTGGATCCATAAGATGTCACAAAATCTATCCCCGGAACAATATATACGAACAATTGAGGTGATCATGAACCATTTTGTTGCGCTTTCTGCGTTCCAGAAGTGTGTCATCAGATGTGCGGTGGTGCGTTGAGCATACACTCATTCACTCATATCACAACTTTGTCAATGGGGACAGGAAAATAGTATGGACAATCACATACAGGTGATGAAAGTCCCCACGCCCCAGTGCGGCCTTGTTATTCATTGTGAATATGAGGTACTGAGATTGTATTCAATTTGGCATGGCTAACCTGTTCTGACATAAACTGCAGAAACAGGATCACATAATGCATATGGAGGTATATTATTTGTCCGAAATTTTCCGTTCATTGCGTAGACCTAATGCATTTTCAGCTTGTCAACGATGCGGGACTCCTGAAACTTATAACGGAGATCCGTGCTCTGAGTCCTGACGGTTCTTACTTTTGTGCGGATGCTGTTACCAAGTTTGAGAGAAATTGAAGTGGAAATGAATTGAGAGAGAAATTGAAGTGAAAATGAATCGAGGTTCCTTGTATGCCCCTTGCTGGCTATTCACTATATGTATGAATCTACATGTAATGATACCATCCTCCCACTCCAAGGTTGAATAGCTCAGAGGGAAAACCAAGGACTACGGGTTATCAGGAAGTCGATAGCGGATCATCACACCCAGGATGGGAACCTTTTAAGGTCGCTTAAAAGACCTATGAAAAGAATGTGTATTCGTAGTCTAATATATCTTGATTGATTTAACGAGATTCAATGAAGTAAGAAAGGATTACAGACATAACTAAAATTCATAGGTCTTTTCGACTTGATTGATTTCTATCTTATTCACCATGTAAGAAAGATGTCTGAAAAGATCATCAATCAGGTGCCAAATCAACCATATTTGATTTTCGGGGTATTGATGGTACACAAAAGCACATTGTAAAGTACATGTTTTAAGGCAATGAGGGATTTTTGCTATTTGTCCGGCATTTTCATTGCCTTGAAACATGTACTTTACAATGTGCTTTTGTGTACCGTCAATACCCAAAAAATCAAATATGGTTGATTTGGCACCTGATTGATGATCTTTTCAGACACCTTTCTTACATGGTGAATAAGATAGAAATCAATCAAGTCGAAAAGACCTATGAATTTTAGTTCTGTCTGTAATCCTTTCTTACTTCATTGAATCTCGCCAAATCAATCAAGATATATTAGACTACGAATACACATTCTTTTCATAGGTCTTGTAAGCAACCTTAAGGTTCCCATCCTGGGTGTGCATTTGCCAATTGGACGTCCGGAATTTCGAATGGCCGAGCACGTCTCTCGAGATGCATTTATAAGGGAATCCGGAGGGTTGGTTGTCTCAGAGTCTATGGGTTAGAGAGAAATATGCGTTATCAGGGCTATGGGTTATTAGGAAGGTGACGGCCCGGCCATAAGTAGATATACGTGACTAAGTGACTGGGAACCCTAGTATTTAACTGGGGAAAAATCTCGCATGAGCACCTGGTGAGGGACTGATGATGTACGACTTACCAAGAACGAGTTTTTTTTGGCTCTGAGATGGTACGAGTATTGGTCTCTTCAGTGAACGCGGCAAATCCTGCAATCAGCAAGAGGTGAAAGGGAGTCCCGGTGTACGACCATTGTCTGTAGAATCCCGCGGCCTGCAGATAAAGGTAACCAGGCAGGCCCTTGAGGAAGTAGCGTTTTGATGATTAACGCATTCAAGCTAACGAACCGCTCATCATTAAGGGTTTGATCGAGTCGCTCCCATTGACGATGGTTGGGGGAAAGAAAATTGTGGATTCCGTAGTCGACCAGGGTCATGGTAGTTAGCGCGTTCGAGCGAAGGTGGGGCAAGATGCGAAGAACCGAGGTTTCCGGCTGATGGCGCGATGCCAGGTACAAATGTCGGAGACCCGTGCTGTGGCTGAGGGCTGCAGGCTCGCCGCCTGTGATTTCAATGAGTAAGTTAGAAACGGGTGCGCGGAGGGGAGAGAAGGAAGCTGACCAGATTGGGGCAAGTCTTCTAGGTGCAGGCAGTGCATCCTAGCACCGATGTGACGTAGATACGCGCTCAGAGGATCGTCTCCTGGGTCCATCCCGCGGACCGAGAGCGATGAAAAGACTGGGATTGTGTCGAGGGCTAGGATGGCTCTAAAGAACTGCCTTGAATCGACTGGGCCGGCGTCCAGAGTTAATGCCCGCCAATGGGGAGGAAAATGATATGTCGAAGGAAATGGGAGGAGGTCGTAGGAAATATCAACGCGACGGAGCTCGAGCGTTTGCAAAGACGAAAAGGACGATACTGTCTTCAGAACGCAACGTAGGGGAAGTCTACAATCATGCAGGACCAAGGTGGATAGATTCGGGAAATTTTTTGTGAGAAGCCGAGTATTCCGTGCGAGGGCGGAGCGCTGCATGGTAATACGCAAGGTTGTTGCCTGCGGTAACGGGCCCAGTTCACTGAGTCTGGTGGATCCCGATTCGAGTTCGGAATCTAAGGCCAAGGAGCGGATAAAACTGCGAAGGGGAAAGGGCGACGTGTGAACCACATCGAAAAAGGAGTCCATGGTGCCGTCGTTGAGGTGGACTTCGGCAAATAAGCGATATCGACTCGTTGGGAGCCAGTTCTTGCAGACGAGGCCACAGCGCGCAATGGTGCTAGTGTCTTCTGACTGGAGTTCACCGATAACGATATCTACCAGTTCATTCGGCAGCTTTGGGGCCATTTCGCTACTGCGCTGCACGCGCGCGCGAAAACACTGGAGCTATTCCCTTTGGGAGGCGCAAGATAAGAAAGAATCCTCGGACAAAGTGTTCCTCACATACCTTAAAAAGCCCTAGGTCGTTGGGAGGCGTGGGGCTCAGACTCGGAAGGTGCTGGAAGTGGCAAGTGGCAAGATGAGCCTGATGAGGATCGGTCACCCGGGCCGGGAAACTGAGTAAACAAACGTCCTCGCTGGTAAACGACAATTGTTGCACCATGGAGGAGGATGAGGAGGATGAGGAGGACATATTACCACGGAAAAGAATAACATGTATAGGCGGGCGATGAAAAAATCGCACCAATTTTTTTCCTACGTCCTACCGGGCAAAATTGAACATGAAAAATATCATTATAATTACTGCGACCAAGCCAAGGTACTATCTTGGAGCGCTTTCTGTCACCTGGCCCACGGACATATTGCTACTGCATACCGCTGAAGACGTCAAAAAGAAGCTTTGCAAATTGTACATCCAAGACCACCGTTCGAAAAATTCCGCGAGCGGCGGATAAAGGCATGTGCCGCGGAAGCCGTCCTGAGTAACGACGTGGCGCGAAAAGTAGTCGCGCGGGAAAACCACGGCCGCCAAGGCATCGTCGAGCTTCGTTCCTCGGCCAACGGTGGAGACTCCGGGGACATCAATGATGTTGAGAGCGGAGAGGGTGTTCGAATGAACTGGTAGTGGGGGATGGGGAGAGCCTTCCCAAAGAAGTCCCAATGTAGCTTCTTAGATCTCAAGTCGAGGCGTGTACCATTGCAGAGCGTGGTCTAATGCTCAATTCTAGCCCCCGCGATCGTCCATATACTGTCCCACGAGATGAAAATGCGAGATGACTGTTTCACGTAGGACGGGTTAAAAATAGCTAGCACCATTTATGCTCGCCGGTGTCCCAACCACCAAGATGCCTCGCGCATGAGCCAGAGGCGCCCATTGAGAGGGCTCGGGTTCGCGGCCGTGCGCGGGCCAAGTGAGGTTCACAGTGGCCAGGCTGTCCGAGGGGACGGAGGAAAGGATTCGGGCAGCCGCCTTTGGGATGGTGGACGGGATATAACGAAGGAGTTCTGCATGTAGATCGAGATGCAGCAGGCCCGCATTGTGTTGCAGGCTGTCGGTGATACAATTACTGCTGGAATCTGTCAACAACCGATGAGTTCGTGAAGGAACATCGGCGTGCGACGCAGAAAGACCAGTCAAGTCTTCGACATGTCAGGCTGAGGTACCGCAGGTCACTGCCGACGCGACGGCGATATTCTCTGACAAATGGATTCTGTCCTGGGAACCACCCGTGCAGGGAAAGGGACGAGAAAACGGGGATTGTGTCAAAGGGAAGGATTGTTTGAAAGAAGTGTTCGGTTTGACTGGGACCCCAAATCCAGTATCAATATTTGCCACTGTGGGGGGGGGGGAGGGGAAAGATACTCTGGGAGAGGGGAGTTGTCGAGCCGGAGATCGATCCAATGCACCCTAAGTCTTTTTAACGTCGGAAAAGATGAAACGACGTCGAAAACAAATCGAAATGGAAGTTTGCCCTGATTCGGTACCAAGCTGGATAAATTCGGCAAGACACTTGAGAAGAGCTGGATTTGGGGCATGGGCTGGAAGCAGCTCAAGATGCAAAGTTGTTACCGCAGGCAAGGGACCGATTTGGCGGAGAAAGGTCTCCAAAGATTGAATGGGAATCATGAATAGTTCCAGAGAGCGAATGAGGCTCTAGATATGGACGGGGGATGCTTCCAAAATACGAGGGAACGACTCAATATTGCGGTCATTCAACCAAACGTCGGAAAACAAGCGACATCGACCTGGATGGGAGCCACATTTAGCAAACAAGGCCGTACTGTACAATTGTGCGTCTTTCGACAAGGTCGCTAAACCGGAATTCATCGAGGACGAGACCCAGCAGTTCCTGGGGGAAAGTCTGGGCCATTTCTAGCAAAGATCAGAATGACACTGGCAGGATGGGTTCTCAGATCTCCACTCTGGAGTATGACTGCTGACATACGGATTGGGTAGAGCACTCCGGGAAAATCCACGGTGTCCCGGTTCAATGTTGTGGGACCAATGAAAGAGAGTGAACGTTGACGAGATTGGTTCTCTGTGTTAGGGCCTTCGACCCGTCCGTCGCGGCAGATCTCCAGGGGGCGCGACTCGGACAGGCGGGACGGCTCGTCCGTTCGACGGGTGACGGCCGTCGCGATGGGTCAAGAAATGGCACTTGCATTTTCAGTATCTGCAAGAATATACGACCTGTGGGCTCTGCCTGGTTTATGCTGGATTCTTGCTGGATTCCTTTGAGATCAGATGTGATTGAACGAGGGGTCGCCAGTAGTTGATGTTTGCTCTAGCAGTCGTTGCCAAACAAATCCTTGGGTTCTTTCTGCTTGCGATGCTGGTCGCGTCCGCGCGGACAGGTGTGTATTTTTCTGTCGTTTTACACGTTCCTAATACCCCCTAGTTCGATGTAATCTCCAGCGGCTAATCCACACCGCCTCTGTTGCACCCTCTTCGACCTCCGCCGCGCTCGAGCTCATCCGCTCGCAGCCCTCAAGATACATAGTCGCCACCCTGGGCGGCCGAAAACACATCCTTACACCTCGAGACCTGCTTACTGTCCCCCGCATCCGCGACGTGAAGGTCGGCGACGTCGTTGCGCTCTCCGCGATCCACGAGCTCGGCTCGCGGGAATACACCCTGCGTGGGAACCCCATCATCCCCCCGTCGAGCGGCGTGCGCGTGAACGCCACGGTCGTCGAGCACACCAAGGGCGCTATGGAGTTTATCTTCAAGAAAAAGCGGAGAAAGGGTTACCAGAAGCTTATCCAGCACAAACAGCCGTATACGCGGCTGCGCATTGGGGAGATAGAGATTGCGGGGGGCCAGGGCGGCGGCGCGGGGGCAGATCCGGATGTACATAGCCAGGCATGACTCTAATTCTTTTTTTTGGAAATGCGTTGCCGCTTGATTTCACTTTTCGGGCAAGGCTTTTGAAGATCGACAACAGAGCGATTACTGAAAAACTCACGACCCATTTAATCATTGTCCAAGCGGCCGGGATAGATTGGAATAGTTCGCGTCGACTTGTTGTCGACTTGGCTGCTTTCCGTGTTTTTCCTCAAAATCCACACGACTCCACTTCAGTACACCGCCTTCTTGGCCTTCCATCGGTTCTTGGGACGCGGATATTCCATCACCCAGTATCTACGGAGCTGCGAGCGAGGTGATGGTTTCGGCTCGCACACTAGACACCCCACCCGTCTCATTCCTGAGGAATACAATTATGACCTGGTGGTGTTGTGGTAACACGTCCTCCCATTGTAACTACTGATCCGTCCGCCAAGAAAACCCCCCTTCGACCCGGGGCCAGGCCATTCATCGTGGTGGGTTCCATTTTCAATTTGCTGTTTTTGCGACGAACTAACTAGACTGCTCTCTACCTCTAAACGTAGTGTCTACTCCAGGCCGGAGTGCATATCCCTAATCCCACGCCGCCGTCATACAATTCAAGCGGTGGTCCAAGGACAGTCAGCATGAAGACAGACACCCGGCTCCCCACGTGCTATACGCGTCCCTCCACCCTTGACCGACTCCCAAAACGCACCTCCCTCACGGGGCAAGCGGTGCCCGTTCGACCAGCACGCCGCGGCGTCTGGTCGATTCCCCTTCAAGTCCTCGAGTCCAAGAGGTACCGACAGAAGCAGTAGCGAGTGTGGGTATTCTGCGGCGGCGGCGATTTGGTACCCTGTTCGCGCGTGCTGGAGGTACTCGGACGAAGCTGATGATATTCTGGGGAGCATACGGTATCGGGGCTGGACACGAAGCGGGTCAGCAACGAGGTGGTGCGCGAGTGAAGGTGACACCATCTTTCTAGCTGGTTGCTGTCCTTCCCTTCCTCAGCTTCCATCTTACACTTCGTCTCCGCCCTTAGCATCGCCTCAATCTTCCTTTCGATCTCATCCCTTTATTTTCGCCTGCCGACCCACCATCCTACCTCGCCTTAAGTAGATCTTGTCTCCTTCCGGTTCACTCGCATGTACATATCTTCCCTTTATCGTACATTACTTACTCCTGTGGTATACAACTAGATCTCCTCCTACAATCGGTACATATCATCCATCGCCTACAGCCACTCCCCAATCGCCCTATCCACCTCCCTGAGAAGCTGCACCACAATCGCATGGTGCCCTCCCCCCTCCCCCTTTCCTCCATCCACATGCGCCAGCGCCCGCACCGCAACCCGCAGCGGGCGCGTCCCGCCCCAGACGTGGTGCTCGCCCGTCCCCGTCCCCGTCCCCATCCCCATCCCCATCCCGCCCCACCACCCATGCTCGCCGCCGACAACCGACTCCCTCCCGCACACAAACGACTCCTGCGAGTACACCGACGGCAGCGAGTCGCACGAGTACGCCGCGAGCAGCGCGCCGAGCGAGTACGTCGACGCGCGCTCATGCTCCTCGTGCGTCGGCAGGACGGGGCTAAAGTCGAGCCTGTCGGACGTGTACATCCCGTAGCGCTTTGTCGCGTGCACGGCGGAGAGCGTGTTGGTGCGCTTGCGGCAGCGCACGCGCGGCGTCTTCTCGCGCGCGGTGCCAGTGGGGAGCGTGGAGGTGGAGGTGGAGGTGGAGGTAGGCGCAGAGAGGCTGAGGAGGTGGTGGATCGCACCGAGGCTCGGGGACTTGAAGTGCCGCGAGGCGGCGCGTTTGAGGGCGTCTGCATTTGCGCTTGCGTTGGTGCGGGAGGGCGTCTCGACGGTCACGGTGATGTCGTCTGCGCTGTCAGCCTCGGCTTCAGCTTTGGACTCGGAATTGGAATCGGACGCGATGGGGGCAGCGGGGATGGGGACGTCGCTGCAGGTGGTATCTATAGAAGCAGAAGCAGAAGTAGTGTCCTCTCGAGTAGTTTGCGTCTGTGATGTGGAGTCGTCCGCGAGTGTAGCATGAATTCGGTCTTGGGCTTGAATGGGCTTGGAAAAAGTGATAATGGTGTCCGAATCCGACGCATGCGCCCGCCGGTGCCGTCCACGCCTCGTCGGCGTCCTCGCATCGTATTCGTCGCGGCCCGCCGGCGGCCAGTTCTCTTTGCGGTCCGGGGAGGCGAGCGGCCGTTTGGGGGACAACCCTTGGAGACTGCGCAAGATGCCCTTCCTGGGAGCCTCCCCGCCAAACACGCCGGCGTTCCGCGTCCGCTCGCGCCCGCGCTCAGGCGTGTCTGGGGCGGGTGAGCGCTGTACCGGCTGTTGAAAACTCAATGATATACTGTCAAAGGCAGAAGCAGACCGCACCATCACCAGCGGCACGTTCAGACCTAGACCGACACCAGATGGACGCAGAACGGCGATTTGACGCGCCCACGGCTGCTTGATGTTCTCCTTTAGGCCCGCCTTATCCGTGTCTTTCTCGCGGTTCTGCGTGGCAACATCGCGCAGCGGGACGACTTGAAAGCGGTGCGGCGTCTTGTCGCGCACGGCGACGCACGTCTTCATCATGAGCGAGGCCGAGCGGGGGACAGACGAGCCGACAGGAGACGCTGAACGGGAATCATACGGCGCGCTTGGGACCTCGAGAGACTGCTGGCTTGGATTTGGAAATTCGATTTGGTACGGAGAATTTGGCGCGGTTGCGGGTTGGCCCTCGAGGTGGCGTTGAGTCGCGAGTGCAAGAGCATCTTCGAATTCAGGAGAAATAGGCCACGGGAGGGTAGGGGGCATGGTGAGACTAGGGTGATGGTCGTAGGAAATGCGCTTTGACCAGATTTCCTTTTCGAGATTCCTAGTTACTTGCGAAACCAGAAGATCTTATGTCAAGAAACTGCGACATTACAAGCCCCGAAATAATATACATGGTCAGGTTTAGATTTCCCCCTCCTCTGGACTCTCCGCTCGCCCATTCTCCGTCTTCGATTTTGCGGGGGCCGGCGGCTTATCGTCTACCTGCATCGCATCTCGCTCATCCGACGGTGGTGCATCGTATCTCGCCCGCTGAAACCTATTAAGTACGTGACCAATGGAAAAAAGGCCTGTAAAGTACCTTCTCGACACGGTCATCGCCGCCCCGGTCGTCGTGCTCCCGCTTCTCCCTCTCCCTCGGCGGACTGCTCCGACTCCTCCTGCGCGCCTCCCGCTTCGGGTCATCCCACTCCTTCGCTCCCGCCCCCGAACTCTTGCGCTCCCGCCCCCGCTCCCGGCGCCGCGGCGTCTCGTTCTTGCCGCCATAATCACGGTCTCGATCCCGCTCCCTGTCCGGCTCTCGGTCCCTGTCCCGTTCGCGACCATAGTCCCTGGACGAGCGATGCACGGCCCCAGGTCCACCGTGGTCGTAGTCATCCCGCCGGTGATACCCTCTCCCCCCACGCGCATCCCTCCCATCGCGCGCATCCCTCCCGTCGCGCTCATAGTCCTTCCCCCGCTCCCGCTCGCGGGAGCGCCCATCCCTCGCAGGCTCCTTCCGCCGCCGACTCCCCACGCTTCCCGCGTCCTCGTCCTCCGCAGCCTCCCGTAGTCGCTCCTGAAGCGCGCGGGTCAGTTTCACTCGATGAATGAGAGAAAAGAAACGCACCTTCTGCCGCTTAACATACTTGCTCCAGGCCGCCTTGCGCCCCTCCTCGTCCTCCAGCGCCTTGAACTCCGGTAGGTCCTCCATCAGCGGCACCGCCGCCTCGTACTCCACCGTCTCCGCCGGAATGGCGAGCTTCTTGAGCGCATATCGCAGGTCGTCTTGCAGATGGCGCTGCCGACGCTCAGCCCGTCGCTTTTCGTCAGCACGCTTCTTCAGCGCCATATCGCGCAGCTATTTCAAGAGGTCACACGGGACGTGGGTGAATGATTGAATACGTACAGTATTAAAGACGAGCCGCAGGTCTTTGGTGCTGAGCGCCTCGACAGCCATGTCGCCTTCGCTGCCCGCCTTGACGACCGCGATGAACTCCTCCTCTGCGGTCTCGTGGTCGACAACGAAGCCTGGGTCCTTTTCTTTCTCTGTCTCTTTGTCCTTGTCCACATCCCCGTTCGCCACCTCCTCGGTCCCGTCCGCCATCTTGACATCCCCATCCCCATTCGCCTCCCCCTCCCCACTAGCCTGCTTTGCGCGCGCAGCATTGTACCGCCCAATCGCCTCCTCCACGATCGCGATCTTCCTCTCGAGCGCCTGGTCCATCTCGTCCACGACGTCCCAGAACAGCTCGAGCGGGTTCGAGCCCGGGTTGCCGAGCATGTTCAAGTAGCGCTCGTCCGACCGGAACAGCGGGTACACGTCCCTCCACTTGGTGCGCGCCTTGATCTCCCCCGCACCCACGAGCTCCTCCAGCAACTCCTGCTCGAGATATGAGCACCCGCAAGTGCATTGATGAGCGAAAACACGCACCTTGAACGCCTCGCGTGCCTTGCGCTCCTTGCGCGTCTTCTCGACTTGCCCGCGGCGCATCTGCTCCTCGTACTCCCGCTCGCGCACGCGACTATAGTCCTCGAACGCAAGGAGGATGTCAAGCGTGGGCAGCTTCTGCAGCTCCGGGTCCTCGCGCCACGCGTCCGAGGACAGCACGAGATCCTGCGCGTCGCGCCAGCGCGTGACGACGTCTACGTTCAGTTCTTTGAACAGCGACACGACCTTGGAGATGCTGCGCGCGCGCGCCGCGCGCGTCTCCTGCACCTCGCGCGTCTTGAGCTCGGCGATGTACTCCTCGAAGATGAGCCGCCGCTCCGCCTCGATGCGCGCCTGCTGCCAGATCGGGTGCTGCGCGAAGAGCTTGTCGGCTGTGGCAAACGTCGTGTAGTGGAACACGTTCGGGTTGCCTTTGAGCATGTTCCGCAGCGCGGGGCGCAGCTTTGCGAGTCGCGCCTCCTTGTCCTCTTGTTCCTTGATTTTCAGGTTGGTCGTGTACTGGACAAGTAAGCATACGAGAAGGAAAAACAAGGTTAATAAACACACTTTTTGATATGCCGCCTTCTTTTCTGCGAGGCTGTTGAGCGCCCTGTACAGCGGGTCGGTGATGATGGCACGCATCGTCTGCTCCCAGGTCCAGGTGGGGTCGACGCCCGCCTTGCGGAGGAGGTGGAAAAAGGCCTTTTCGCCCTCTTCGACGGTCGCGAACCCGTTGTGCGGGATGACGGGATCATCTGGCAAATTTGGCCGTGTCGGCAGGATGCTTGTAGGCGTAAAGGGCACACCGCCAGTATGAGCACCCACAGCCAGGTCATTATTCCCGTTCGTTTGGATGGCAGAGAGGTCCGCGCCGACGGGCACGAGAGCGCCGGGGCCGACTGGGGTGAATCCGGGGGCCGGTGTCCGTGCGGGGCTGGGACTGTTAGTAACTGAGCGTTCAAAGACAGGTCATGCCTCACACTGCAGCGGTTTCCTTTTCGACTTTCTCTAGAACGAGGAGGAGCTCGTCCGGCATGTCCCATTTTGACTCTTTCGTCTCGGTCTGCACATTGTCATGAGATTCGAGGGAGGGAGAGAGAGAGAAGAAAAAAATCAAGGACGAACGTTGTAGTAGTATTTTCTGCCGCCGGAGAAGTATTCCTTCCACTTGGTTTGATTCAGGGCGCGCTGCGTCAAGATAAGTCTCTGTAACACACCGAAAAGTGAGGCGCACCTCGAAAGGTGATTTTAGGTCTGCACAGCGGGTTAGTACGCAAGTAAACGTATATGCAAACCCCGCAACGAACCATCTGGCTTTTCCCATACACTTTCTTTTGTCCCCGTGTTGAACCAATACGTGCGGCCTTCTGGATTCCGATGCTCGGTCTACGAGGTCTTGAGTGTCAATTCTCCGAGTACAGATGGATGCTAACCCAGATTGCTGGCGACGCCGGGGTGGGTGTGGCCTAGGTATCGAATGAGATAAGTCTCGAACACGCCAGATTTTCTTACCATTTCCTGCCGATTAAGAGGTTTCGTGAAAGGACGAGATGTACTTTGTTGGCCAGAAGCTTCGAGTCCAAACTGAGTCAAACAAGTCTAAAATCGATTTCTTTCTTTCAACGCTTTTGGTATGTACGATATTTTATTCGACGACAGATTCTCCTTCTGCGTTTCCCAACTCATGCAGACTTCAGACTTGGCTGTGGCGGCACACAGTTCCATCAATGGCCCAAGATATCGCGTCGGAACTACTAAATCTCATTCTGGGTGAATTACGGTCACCAATGGCAAGAGGTCCAGATCGCGTCGAAAAAGCCGATGTTGCAAACTGCGGGCTCGTGTGCAGGAACTGGCTCCATTCGAGCCGATACATCTTATTTGCAGACGTCCACCTCAGCAACCGCACGGCGAAGTTGTTCCTTCGTGCTACAGAAACGTCCCCTTTTCCCCTCTTAACCTTCATTCACTCCTTGCGATTGATCTCCTCCGAGCCTTCGGCTGAGGATGTGTCGTCGACGATAAGGGCTGTTCTTGCGCCAATCTACATCTTTCGCACCGCGTCTTTTCCAAATCTTTTCACACTGACGCTGAGTGGGTGCCGAAGCTCTCTGGGTGCTGTCCTCGAGGCGATATCCTCTTGTCCGGAGCTTACCACCCTGAAACTCCATCAAGTCACTCTTTCCTACGATGATATTTTTTATGAGGATACTGTCAAAGTGTTCGAATTTCCTCCAAACTGGCGGAAGTTGATCCTAGACATGGACGAACCCGATGCCGATGTCCTCTTCCAACACATCCTTTCCCTCGACCCTGTCCCGATTTTATCCTCCCTTTCTATGCACGGGTGGTACCCAAGAGACCACTCCTTCGTAGGAATGTATCTCCGCCTTCGGCGATCGCTTGCACAACCTCCAACTCGCTTACAGCGATCGCAATTTTTACAGTCCGTCCCGTCTTCATGCCTCGCTAAATTCAACTGACCAGCACTCCCAGCAAATGACTACATCGGCGATGCCCTGCAATGGTGCACAGGCCTCCGACGCCTCGACTTGATAACGACGAAGCCACATTGGGATTTCCCGGGCAAGGCTCTCCCCATCCTCCACTACCTCCGTTCGAACACCCTCACTACTCTCAACATCGTCGATGGCCCCGGACTCTCCTCTGTTGGCCGCTGGACGCAGCTCGACGAGGCCCTCGCCGACCCCTGGTTTTCCCGCGTCACTACTTTTCGCGCCACGTGTGGCACGACGATTACGCGGGAGGTCGTTGAGGGCCTCCCCGAGCACATGCCTTTGGCTGCCGCGCGCGGAATTCTTCGAACGGTTGCGTTGGATGTACTGTTGCCACCCATAGCTTATTTCTTTTGACGAAGAGAGCGCTGTCGCGGTAGTCTGCCTTGGCAGACGTTTTATCCGTTCTAGCTCGTTCCTTGCACGATACATGTAGGCTGTACTGCTGGGAAAAATTCTGCGAACCAGGAATCCTTCGCGGTTCTGTCCTTGGCACACCTAAATGATTATTCTGAGGACATCTGCATGCTCTCGGATGTTCTCAATGGTTCCTCCAATATTTTCGCGAATCTAGATTCTAGACAAACTAAGCGGATGCTATCTAACTGCCAACTCTTTATTAATGAATCTAGTAGCGTTGCGTAATGCAATTGTCTGAAGCCTTTGAACTCCGACAGGCAATCAGCAAGAATTTGGCGCCCGAGGACCGTGGGCCCCCGGTAGTGTTGTCACGCCAACCAAAGCGCGCCCTTGCCCGGCGCGCTGATCATCGGCAGATGTTTACCACCGACGTGGCATATATAGGGGATCCCCTGCTGCCACATTGCCAGTGAGTTCGTTACTCGGGATTCCCATCGTGTCCATAACTGCGGTGGAGCTGGGGTCTTTGGTAATCAAGGGGTACCCACAGGAAAAATCCGCTACACTAGGTATAAAAAGTGAATTAAGGGCGGCCAGACCCTACCACCCTATTAGCCGAGATTAGCCGAGCCCAATCGGGAAATAGGTTCCCATGGAGTCCGTCCTCCGAAACGAGGAAGCAACTGGCTGAGTCTGGCTCCATAAAATCAGGGGAAGGAATGAAACAGACGTACTATTTTATGTCCTTGCACGAATAAATATACCACTTTCAGAGGCACATGCATCCGCCAGTGGAATGTTTGGGTTTGACTTGGGGACAGTTCAAGTCTGTCGCCAGGAGGTTTGAAGCTCTGAACCGTATGTATCCTCCTGCAGCAGGATGTGCCAATGGCTTGCAACTGGGGGTGATTTGAATGGGCCACCGATACTGACTTGCTTGAATGATGCCAGGTCTACGAGCTCGGATGGGTCCGGAAATACCTCCATGAAACGTTAACAAATGTAATAATTGCGTATTAGTACCCCAACAATGACTGAGTTCCATGGGCTACCAAAATTTTGAAACTAAATGGCTTTTGGGTGGGAGTTGTGTGCCGCGACTTTGTTTTGATGGCTTTCAGTGCAGCACCTGTTCCAACTTTGAGAGAGATTACGCCGGATTATGCCCAGGATAAATATAAATAATGGAATAAAAAAGGGGTTTTTTTCTGAGGTCTCCAAACACATTTTTGAATGATTCTGCAACTTTTCCAAAAAGTGAATTAAGACGTCCCGGATTCACCCTACCCTATTAGCCGGTGTCTCGGCATCTTCCGGCGGGTACCCCTTGTTGGTAATTTATCCCAAAAAACTCAACAATTCCGACCGCTCATCCATCGATCTCGACTTTTCAGAGCCGGGATCCATTGTCCACGTCTCCGATGACCTCCTCCTCCTCCTCCGAAACCAAGGCAGCGGGCCAAATTCTTGGGGTGCCGAATACTAAAACGGCTAAACAAGTCCCACGCGAACTCTTAGATCTCATCTGCGGTCAACTCCGACTTGAAGATCCAGTCGAAAAACGGACCATCGCGCAATTCGGACTAGTCTGCAAGAATTGGCTCCCATCGAGTCAATACCGCTTATTCTCAATTATGGAGCTGAACGATAGCACCACAGAGTCGTTTCTGCGTGACGCAGAAGGCTCCGTCCAGCCTCTCCCCAGCTTCATTCGCTCCCTTCGGTTAACCTCCTTCAACCCATCGACTCTCCAGGCATTGAAGTCATTTGCGAACGTATCTGCATTCGCTCTGAGCCACTGTCGAATCTCTCTGGGCGACCTCCTGCAGGCCATATCGTCCTTTCCTGCTCTGGAAAGCCTCGCGATCACGACGGTCGTCCTCTGGCACGACAACCTGGTCAAGGTGTATCAGTTTCCCGCCCGGTGGCGGACATTAATCCTCGATTTGGACCCCACCAAGAGCGAGCGATTCTTCCAGACGATCCTCCTACTCGACACCCCCCCGGTCTTCTCCGAATTCCTTTCCGTCCCCGGATGGTACCCGAAAGAGAGATCCTTCCTCGGGAAGTATCTGTGCTATGTGGGCGATCGCTTGCAGCGCCTCCAGCTCAAGTCCCCCAATCAAGAAGTTTTTGGTGTGTTTGTGTCCTCCCTCTCTATTCCTGGCCTCACATGTATCATAGAACCCGCTGACCGCTCGGGCCTGCAATATAGCACAGGCCTCCGACAACCAGAGCTCCTCTGTGATCATGCATCTGATGTTCCCGCTAAGGTTGCCCGCAGCCTGTCCCTCCTTCCCTCGAATACCCCGACGGCCGTCACCCTCATCCTTTGCAAACCTGTATATTCGGCGGCGCTGCAATGGCAAATGCTGGACAGCGCCCTGGCGGCCGGAGAATTGCCCTCCGTGGCTGCTTTCGTCGTCGAAACGACGGAGAAGTACAACTTTGAGCGGATCCCGATACACATGCCCTCATCTCACGCCCGCGGTTTTCTTCGAGTTGAATTTGTCAAGTGATGGGAGGTGTGTGCGCGACGTGCTTCTATTATTATTATTTTCGATGGCTGGAGGATGGTCTCAGGAAACGACCTGTCGTAATTTTTTTGGTTGACTCTCCCTGGACCCAGATGGTATCCATTGAACCATCGATAAATACCCCCGCGCCGCTCAAAAGGGTCAAGAGAGTTCTTTGCTCTCCGCTGTATCTGTTCCAGGAAAAATCGGGTGACCTCGCAGATTTGAAGTAGCGCGCCTCAAAAGTAGTCTCTCTAGACGCTGTAATGATACCAGCTCTTCCCTCCCCATTACCTCGAAACCTGAACGTCATCCGACACGTACTGTTAATAGTTGGCCACCTGGGTAAATGGACAGTGGATGTACAATGCGGCGTCTGGATTGCTCAAGAATGATGGATATAGGGTGTGTGTATTATTTCATGTAGTCGGAGGTCACATATATGCTACCGGCTCAGATGGGATCGGGATGGCGGGAATCCGCATCCCCAACTATTCGCCTGTCGCATAAGGGATATAGTGCCGGGAGGGCTAGAATAAGTTTCAGGTGCATCAATGGCAAGTATTAGGACGTACCTATATGACCCCTTTGGTCCCTCGAGACCAATAACTCTCAGAAAAGATATGAATGTCCTGGACATTATAATCAAAATTGGGTGGTTTGCGGTAATGGATCGCGGTGAGAAGGGAAGAACACGAGTAAAAATATTGAAGCACATACTCAGAGGAGCCCTTTATCACCATTGAATACTCTGCCAAGATTCAGACCGACAGTGTAACGGGATCGTCCGATACGGAGGTGGCCATCTGAAAATGGAGGGTAGGTCTTTGTCGGATCGTAGCGCCGGTGGGTACAGAGTAATCTAAGTAGGTGATACGGTAGGTTAAAGCCCCGCCTCCCTGGAGCAGAACGGAGCCCGGGGCTTGTGGATTGAAGAAGATTTCGTCGAGAACGAGCCGTCGCGGTGGTGGCGCTAAGAAAATGATGTTCACACGCTTCGGACCGCGATCCGACTTGCCATAATTTCTGATCAAGCCATCACTTTGGCCCGAAATTTGGCATGGACCATCGTCAAACGTCCCATTCCATCCTCCAACATACAACTTGTGGTATATTCTCATCCGGGGGTCTATACTGTGCAAGTGGCCGACTAAGTAGTTGGATGCAGTACACCAAAACCAAATATAAAGTTGAGCTGCACTCTCAGGCTTGTCCAAATCAAGATACTAGCTGCAGGTCGACACTCCAATATTCTCGGTGCAAAAAAAAAACATTCGGTCCATTCTTCGAGGCGCGAGGCTGGGTTGAACACAAATTGAACCATACTTACACCTTGTTTGAGATCAAACCCAACGAGTTTCATCCCAAATCCAAGCAAACAACATTTCTTGACACGCGAAAGCGGCCAGGGCGACCCGAGACGACCCAGGTCCCAGAGACTGGGAAGCTCGCAGGGCGTCTTGGAAATTTACGCTCATTATAACCTTCCGAGAGCGAACGCCACGCAATGGCCCAGGACCTACCGCAGGAACTCATAGATCTTTATCCGAGTCGGCGAATTTCGACTCGGACCAGAAGATCGCGCTGAACTTAGAAGCACCATCGCTCAATGCGGCCTCGTCTCCAGGAACTGGCTCCCCAGGCTCCAGTCGATATCGCCTGTTTTCCAACGTTGAAATTAATGACCGCACCACCAAGGCGTTTCTTTCCATTGCCAAAACTTGCACTTTCCCCATTCCGACATTTATTCGTTCCCTCGGATTGTCTTCTCTCGATGAGCGAAGAGGTGCTTGATAAAAGTTACGACACCCTCCTCGCCAACATGTTTCCATCTATAGTTTCTCTAGCGTTCGAGAGCTCCTGAACGTGGACAGAACCGATCGTTCTCGGGCTACCGGGTCCTCCTGGTCTGAAGAAAGATGACTTCAAAATGAACGCAACTGTCGACAGATCTCCGATGGCTAATGGCTGATAGGAATGTAATGTTAGCGCCATTTCTTCCGTCCTGGGAAAACGATTGACATTCAAAACTCAGGATAATTCTAATCGGCAACTTATACAAAAACAAGGCCAATATAAATATGGTTACCACGCCAATACCCGGCATTCCAGTGCGTCGCCCCGGAGAGTTGTGGAGCGCATCTCGCAGTGAACAGCGGCAGTGCGTTGGTGTTTCGGTTGCTATTCCAGCAGGCCACACTTCATAGTCGCGTCTATTCAGCAAACCCCCACACGGCGACCTACGGGGGTTCTCCGAGATCAGCGAAGTTTTGGCGCCGACACGGTGGTCCACGTATACCGCCACGCTAACCAAAACGAAACGAATTCTTGTTGCTGATTAGAATCATCCTTTCTAATCTTGATCTAGCAGTCGAACATCAATCATTCCGTAGTCCACCGGAAATAGTTGGAACGCCAAAGCGCAGCCAACTGCGGAACACTTACTGTATAAAAAAGGTTGAGACTCACCTCCACGCCGTTTAAATTTCCTTTCCCTTTGTCGGCGCGTCAGCAAACCCCACCTCCAGCTTCAACTGCGACTTCCTACTTAATTACTATGTCGAAGGATGCAGAGACCCAGCCTTTGCTCCCCACTACGGAAGGGGACCTCGTCAATGTCCCCCGTCCGGGCGTCAGCTCTTCCAAGCCCCCTCATTTTTGTGCTCGGTGCTCCTCCGAATTGGATTTCCACTCCGGGAAAAGAGTGCCCAAGTGCGGTAACGCTAGGCTCATCCTTATCATTGGTATTTGTGATGGTTCTTTCGCACTTTTATCGAGACTGACCTGTCTCTAGCGGCAATCGTTCTTTCCGTCACGATCTTTGCTCTGGCAGTGGCGGAAATGAGCACTGCCCGGCGCTTCCGGTCACCCAGTACCCCACACCGCTATTGGAATGCCATCCACTCACGGTGATCCAGGCATCCTTCAGATCTTCGTGGCCCTTTGGACAGATGTAACGATCACAATGCTCATCATCTTGTGAATAATATTTCCCTTCGAGTCGAGTAACTGCGAATTGACTTGCATCACCTCCAGGGTGTACATGGGCCGCCGCCGCGAAGGTCGCAGCAAGTTGGGGCGCACGACTGTTCAGATTCGTGTCCTCTGTGCACTGGCCTGTTCCTGGATTGGCGAGTACATTTTTTCCGATGCAGACAGGATTTCTAATGCCTAGTCGTAGTTTTTATGATCGCGATGATGACCCAGAATGCGCGCGCGTGTGATAGATGGAGCCACTCACGTTTGACCTGCGGCCTCTTCACCACGATTCACGTCCTTTCCTGGTGGCTCATCATTATATGTAAGTTCGGCTCCTTTCCTGTCTTTGTGATCCAACCCACATTTTCAGTGTTCTCTGCGGCATATGCAACTTACTGTAGGGCGGTCAGGATTCATGGATCCACGGTGGTTGCTGTTCCTGTTGCGGCTTGGAGGTTTTCTGATATCGCAGATGGAGAGGGATCAATCACGATCTAGGCGCCGGTATCTTGTTCAGTCTTGGCGCAACAATCATGCTTTTTGTTACTTTTCACGAACCAGAAATCAATTCGCTTATGACGGCTGGGTGGTTGAATGGTTGTATGATTTTACAATATTCGACAGTATCTGCGAGATTCTGGGACGAAGTCTACGTACCACCATCTGGCAATAATCTTCCTGTTCTGCCCCCGCTCCTGTTCTCGGTCTTCTCGGGGGCTGTCGATTCTGACATGCCCCTTACATCGCTTGTATTATTACATTTCCCCGCCCTACGGTGACAGTAACACGAGATTCGCAGCGAGCAAAGGGATTTCAAGCTACAGAATACAACAGACACGAAGACTATTTACATAAGGGAGATCCGAAACTGTAAAAGGCTGTAAGGAAGGCTGTATGGCTGTAGAAAAGGCGGTACAGGGTGTAAACGGGCTGTAAAGATAACTGCGAGAAATAGCTGTAAAAATCGAAATGGGACAGGACGCGTCACGGGCTATATTCCGACAAACGATACTTACCACTACCGTTACCTGTAGCACTGCCTCGCCATGTACTTAAAGTTCTTGGTTCGTCGGGGTCCGCTTCGTCGAATCAACACCAGTTTCGGGGCGCCCGCGCCCTCGGGATCTTCCTGTTCTGCCCCCGCTCCTGCTCTCGGTCTTCTCGGGGCTCCCGCCCCGTGACAAAGGCTTCATCTGAGCCACATCCAACCGACGACAATCTGAAGGAGACTCTCAAGAATACTGAACCTATGCCACCTGAACCGTCGCCGGAACCCCCGGCCAAGGGACCCAAGCTTGACGACCCGGATGCCATGGACGTCGATGTAAAAAGGTTAAATTTCCTTCATAGCAGCCGGCACTGATTCCAAATCCAGCCCGTTACCCCCAAGGCAGAAGTAAGCATGGACCTGCTCCATTCGATCCAAGGAATGTACCGCGTCCTGGACTTGATCACTGAATCTGGGAGGTAAGCGTTATTTTCAACTGGCGCGCGCGAGACTATTTGCTCACGTCCGCTGCAGCGGCGGGCTTGGTGAGTCTCTTGCCTCGCGGCAACGTCTTCCACGCTGACAAGTCCGATAGTCGACAAGATCATCATCGCCCAGGACTCTCTCAAAGAACTAATCAACATGCTCTCCCCCGGAGCCTACGCCTCGCTTATCAAGGTGCGCTGAGGATGTTGAGCGATCCAACTGAGTAGGCTTCACTGACTAGCACAACAGGTCGACTTTAACGCTCTCGACAAAGTTGCGATCAAGCCGCTCGGGTTGTACGGAAGCAAGTCTGAAATCATCGCTTTCTTGTCGTGCCGCGGTGTCATCAACCAGGAGACGTGAGCATATTCTCTCATCCGAAAATCACTGCTCAGATTTTCCCAGTGCTCGCGCTCTGAACCAATCCACGGACAACCCGTCCGTCCCGCACCTGCGCTCCGGCCTCTACGTGCTCCGCGCATGCAACGAAGACGCAGTGGAGCCCAAACAGATCTTTGTCATATACTGGCCCGAGCCTACGACCTGGGACGACGACGCGATCTCCTCTGTGCGGCGCAACCGTGTCACATTCATGCGGTATATATATACTATTCGACGAAAGACCGAAAATCGAACCAAGCTTTATTTAGGTATCTCACAAAGATCGCGGACCAGCTCACCTGCCTCGTCTCGCCCGAGCATGCGCGGGCAATTGTCTGGAACGAAGAGCCGGAAGACCTCCCCATAGATCTCGACGAAGAGTCCGATCGGCTGTTCACGTTTGAGGTGGCCAAGACGAACGAGCAGGAAGAGAATGTCACAGTGCGCCCCGGGTTCACGGTGAGTCTGTTATGTTCATGTTGAATCCGAACATGAACTGAATCTATACTTGAGATGAACACTCCTATCCTCGCCGTTGAGAAGCCCCACATGGAGTGCACTATGGACGCATCCGAATTGCAGCCCACCCTGGTTCACGGCGAGACCGCACAAACCATCATGACGAAACGCTTCGTTCCCAGCAAGTCCGTAGAACGTATCATTCGTGGAGAAACCCACAATGCAGTCCAGTTGCGAAACTTCATGTACGTACATACTCTCTAATTTCCTCGCGACTCGCTGAAATAATTTTCCAGCGGCACCGGCCCGGTTCGCCTTAGCCCGACGTTGACCGACGAGGGGATCAACATTCTAATGGAGCATGGGCTTGAGTCGCGCTGTTCGGTGGCGTTCAAAGCCTGGAAGTCTAGGAACAAAGCGGCGAAGGAGTCAATCGACGCTGCTGAGAAAAAGGAAGTACAGGAGACCAAGCAGAAGCTCACCGACGACTCTCCGCAATCAGAGCCCATGCTTCGCGAAGTTATTGTGGACCGCCTTCTGGCGGTGTTCCCGTGCGTTCGTTTCCCTGTGCATTCGACCGGGACATTTATACTGACTCAAAACCCAGGACTGTGCATCGCTCAGTGCTTTCTTCGTCTTCTGATGATGAGATTAACTTGCACCGCAGTCAGTATTTTACGAGCAACAGAAGAGAAAAGATTGTTGACTCGTTCATTCCCAGCTCAATACGAAAGTTTAGTGGGGGTGCATACCAAGTTCAAGGACGAACTGGAAAGGGCCATACCATCACCGGGCGACAGGCTTGGCCAGCCCAAACTTTCGGCCAAATTTAAAACTCTCAAAGAGCAACTCCTCTGCATCGACATCGTCCTCAAGGATACGCCAGATCTTGAACTTGCGGATCGTCAGGTTTTCATCGAGTGTATTTCCAAAGATGGGATGAACGGTCTTTCTCTCGCTATCAAAGCCAGAGATTCTCCGACGGAAGGCAAAGGGATCATCTCTAGGGTGACAGGCTGGTTCTCGGATGAGCACTGGACCCCGGAGCAGAAGATTCGCCACCGAGTCCGTGATCAGCTGGTGATCATCACCGATTTCGAAATTCTTAGCCGCCTGGATGATATGCTGGCCGGAGAGCCTCTCCTACAAGACCTCATAACCCGGACGGTGGAGGAAGCCAATAGTGACCTCCAAGGCATTGTCAAAACACTCCTTGGTCGGCTTGTTGGCAAATCGGTACTCCTGCAACACGAGACTTTCAAGGGACAAATCCATCGCAAGTGCGCAGGGCTCCTCGAGGACCAGCGCAAAGATTCTCGGCTTCAGTTGATTGAAGAATATGAGCGGGATATCGCTGTCAACTCGTATGTCCTAAAATTGACTGGCCGCCACGTATAATTGACCTTCAATAAAATTTTAGTCGAACCCTGATATTCGAAGGGGTAGAGCGCTGCAAGCAAGGATTTGGAACCGGTGAGTGCAAATTTAATTTTCTCGTCGGCGGATTTTCATTCCCAGCCTTTTAGCCTTCAAGATCAGCGGCAGCCTCAAATACCGTACCGAACCTATCGTCGAATGCAAGCTGCACGCCATACAGCTCACGACAGACGACCAGCACACGCTTCAATTAGAATCAACTTTTGTGCCCTCACCTCACATGAAAGCCAGTTCTGCTGAGGTTTTCAACGTCCAGGTCGGACAGCGAATTCTGTGAGGTTTTTCACTTGACACTGGACAATGATACCGTTTTTACTGGTCGACTGATCTTCCACAGGCATGCACAATTACTCGAAAGCGGGAAGCTCCTGTTGATAATCGAAACCCCCGAGGTTCTCTACATTTATTTGGAGAGTCCAGCGGCCCTTGAAAATGCTGTATCGCGAGGCCGGGCTAGTGCCAAACGTGTTCTCCATCGGGACAAGATTGGGAAGGAAGTTTTATTGGCATACGATGAGCAGAAGCGTATGCTATCCCTCTGTGAAACATCTAAGGTTTGATTTCTCAGAAATTTCCGATTCAATCGTTGAACCGTGCCTGGACCTCAGCTGCTCCTTCATATCTATGTATTCGATGAGACTTTCAATGTCCTTCAGGCCTGGGGAAGCTCACTCGATCTGAAACCGTGGTATGCTGCAGGAACTTTTGTTTCTCAATCATGCTTCGTCTCTGGATCCGAAGAGATTTTATTCCTCGATACAAGTGGGCAAGCAAGGATTTTTTCCTTGATAACACAGCAATTCAGGTTAGTTTCTCCCGCACAAGTTATCCGTCGTCCGAATTTTGATTTCATCTTAGACCGGCGTCATTAGCATTGGAAAAACAACCTGACGGCCTTTATTCATCGCCTGATGGCGCCTGCCTCCTTCTATCATTCCGCGAGCCCGGCGACAACTTGTCCTTCCGTGCATACCATTGGAGTACATTTGGGTCTTCCCAGGGGATCGATCTCGGCACTCTTGACCTCCCCGACGCATCAGCAACATTGACGTCTTTGGTTAACCGACGAAATGTGCATCTTGTTGGCATCGACACGGACGCTCAAGTCTGCCAGTCTGTCGTCTTGGACATCACCAAGAAAACAACCGAATTCATGTTCAAGGAGACGGGCGTGAAGACCTTCTCTAAATCGAGCTCGATTGTCTCCGCCCATAATTCCCTTATCGATTGCTATGCGGATGTTTGGACGCGGTTCCCTGTCGTGGCTGCGGTTCAACGGAAGACAATTGTCTCTTCGGTGGACAGAAGGGCACGAAAACTCGTGTTCGTCACGGACAGAGACCATGACAGATTCGCCGGCCACTTTTCCGAGCTCATTATTACCTGGGAACAGCGTACGAAAAAACCCGGCGGCGAGACTTTGAAGAGGATTCAAGTGTCGGCCCTTCCATCGAGTGCTTCCTTCTTCTCCGAACGGTCGCTTGATGCCCAATGGGATCTCTCTCTATTCCGTGCCGGGGAATGGCTCGTTGATCTTCTTTGTTTGATCCCAATTCAAATTGCGGTCACTAAAGAAAATCGCTTCGTGCCATTGAAGGACGGTGTCGTCTCTACGGCTTTGGAGCAGAGGCTCCTTGGAGCAGATGTGAACCAGATTGTTGATTCTCTCACTTTTTCGTGGATGGAAAGCGTCTTTCAGTCGTATATGACGTCCAAGGCAGGCAATATTCTCGACCGACTTGAATGATCCTTACTTTTTCTCAGCCGGTCAAAGTTGTATCATCCATGGGCGAACAGAGTGTTGGTAAAAGCTTCTCTTTAAATCACCTGGCCGATACGTCTTGTAAGTTCACTCCCCTCCTGATTCACACCTTCCCTACAATTTCATCTAGTTGCTGGGAGCGCTATGAGGACGACGGGTTAGTTTTTCAGGGCCACTAGATTATTTGTTTGTATTCAATTCCCCATTTTCAGAAGGAGTCTGGATGTCAGTGACCCCCACTGAAGATAGTTTACTAGGTGAGTGGGTCGGTGTTTTGGCTGCGGTTTGCTGACGCGTTTGAAAATTAGTCGCTTTGGATTTCGAAGGTCAAACTTATTTATTCGAGGGTCATTCTCTTCTTGATACCTATCCAGGTGTCCATAGTATCGAACGCTCCGCACAGGAAGACACCTTGCTAGTTCTGTTCAATACCGCTATTTCAAATTTGGTGTGTCGCCTTGACTTTTGAATCAACACATCCCATAGCATAAAATCCAGGTCCTATTCCGCAACAACTTCGCCATGTCCCGTAGTATCTCCGGTCTTTTCCAATCGTTTCAGTCCTCGTCGACCGTCCTCGATCCTGCTGCCAATCCAACTCTGTTTCGATCTACGCTCACAATAATTATCAAGGCATGTACAATCGAAACACTAATGTCGTGGAAGTCAACTGAGTGGCGTCCGACAGGATGTGGTCGAGTCTGATAAGAACGAGATCGTCAGGGAGTAAGTGGACGGCATAATAAAGATCGGAATGCACTGATATCACCCCAGGTTTTCGACCAAATTCCAAGTGAAGAAATATACACATTTCTTTGCTTGCCTGCTTATCGTCTGTTCCAGAAAATCGTGGAAGATGAACAGGATGCTAACTTCATTTCCCGCCTTCATGCTGGGCAGCTGAACATTGTGCCTTGGCCGGTCATCGAGTCGAAACAGTTTTATACATTGTTTCCTGCGGTAAAGCGACTACTGGATAAACAGGAAGTAACCCATCGAACAGCGGGCGAGTTCCTGCACACGCTCAAAACACTCATGGCCAAATTAAAGGTCGTTTAATCCTATTTTCGTTCTACCACAATTCACTCAGGTCTTTTGCAATAGGCGAATGATTGGGGTTCATTGTCCCGTGAGTCATAATATTCCTTGTTGACAATTACTGAGGGCTTCTTTCTAGAAACACTCGTTGCTCATCGGGCACAAAAGTTGCTTGGAGGTCTCACCAATGCACTGGCGTTCGGGGTCTTCGAGTTAGACCCAGACAATGAGCCGTTGAAAGTCCGCATGTCTCTTTCACTCTCCCGCCTTCGACTCAATTTTTCCGCCAGAACTTCGATACCGATCAACTCATTGAAAAACCGGACACGCCGGCTCAGTTCTTCCTTTCTTCTGCCGACTCTCCTGTGTCGCGGAGAGAAGAGATGCTGATCATTCTTCAACACTCTTGGGACCAGTTCGCTGGTCGAGCAACTGCATCAGATGTTGAATGGACCGGTAGACTTTCGGCATACCTCAATAGGTTGGCTGAAATGCGAATCCAGCATGTCTATGAATGGATATCGTCAAATATTTCCAGGTTCAAGTCCAGTCACGCCAACATAGAGATGCTCCGAAGAGTATTCGAAACCGCCATTGTAGATCTGCGAGCTAACGTGGAGGTCTGCGGCTCGCAGTGCGCTCATTGCCAACTCAAGTGTCTCCTAAGCCGGCGCCATGACTCGAGCATTCCGCACGACTGCCGAACATCCCACCAGTGTGTTCACCCTTGCGATTTCGGAGACGAACACCCGGCCACTGAAAAGACGTGTGGGCTTCCGTACGTTGTATTAATTTTTTCAGTTCAACTTGTGCTCAGACGTTCAAAGGGCCGGTCACGCTGCGCGCCACATGTACGCCCCCCTCCTCTTCCCTTTCCAAATTTCTAACCCCATACTAGATGCGCCATCGATATCCATCTGTGCGGCGAGCCATGCGGGCTGAAAGACAAGCAAGGCTGTCTAGGAAGTTGCATGAAGGTGCAATTTTCCTCATTTAGATGCGCCTCGCGTTAATCCATTGCAGGTCGTTGGACATGTCGGGGATGATCATATGTGTTCCGCACGTTTGCACAAATGCGGAGAGGTTCGTGGGGTTATTACTTGGTCCATTTGTTATTTATTTCGTTCAGCCGTGCGATTTGAAGAACCTGAAGGTTCCAGGAACTAAGTCGTATTCATGCCCGAAAACCTGTGCCATTGCGAGGTTTGTTTATTTTGGTGATTTCTATCTTGCGAAATGAATACATTTCCAGTGACGAACCTCATACACAGCATGTCTGTGATTCCTCTGCATGTCCTGTCCGTTGCGAGCTCTGCGAACGTCTTTGTTCGAATGACGATCATCTTCATGGTCTTGAAACAGATGCGGATCATCTTTGCGGGTAGGTGGCTAACTTTATATTCGATCCTCGATGTTTAATCAATGCTGCCTAGCCAAACTCATAATTGTGCTGCTCTGTGCCAAGCAGACGGCACGTGTGAAATTGAAACTGCACCTCAGTCCATTGAAGCAACCTTCACTGGACGGCATGAGACATTCCAGTACACCAAGGTATGGACGTTCCAGCATGAATTATTAAAACTGAAGTGACGAAACATCCCTAGTATTCACAAGGTAATCCTGATTGAAATATTATATCTAAGCACCGGTTGAACACTTCAACAGTCGCAAAACGCCTCCCCTGCGTATTTCCCATTCCTCCTGGAGAAAAACAACACTCTGGGCCCCATAATCATAGCACAGACCCGACTCCGTTCCACTTCTGTGAGACGCGATGCGAAAGTTGCGGATACTATTGCACGCTACCTCGAGGTATGAATTTAATCAACTGACGCTCTGCGAAGTGCAAGAAGATGCTGATGATCAGACAGGCCACCCGCAACAGGAGCATGAGACCCACCACGGTTCCATGTCGAAAACTCGATGGGCGGTGGACGGACCCGATGGGACCATCCTGGAACTGAATGGCCGTAAGTTCGGGGCGGATGATGACGGAGCACCGATGATGTGCAACCTCGTCTGCCAAGAGATGGGTAGACACGTCCATGTCGATTACTGTCGTGCGGACGATGCCGCTTCTTGCGATGGACCGGAAGTTCAACACCTCAAGACTCGGATGACGCCCAATCCCAGCCGCGCGAAAGACTGGATCTCACACTCCCTGTTTTGGAGGCGCACAGGTACGTCGACGGTCAAATTTATTATGTTCGGGAAGGTTTAAATTCCTATTCTAGGGTTCAAAGGTATGACACCGATCAATGAATGTAGACGTGCTGAAGCTTAATACCAGATCCTTACTCCAGACCGGATCAAGTCAACTTCGGGAAATGGTACGTGGAAATAGTCTGACCCCCCGGCCGTTTCTCATAGTTCCTCAGTGACGCTATGTGTCCAGGTGAATAAACCCTCTCAAAGATCTGATACGAAGGTATGAATCCGATCTCTTCGCAGACACCGAGCACGCAGGAACCGCCACCACTGCGGCCCACCCCTCATATTGTACATTGCCTCTTTTCCACCCACGCGCCACGCAAGCAGCTGGATTAGGATATCTCTCTAACGACGGGCATGTTTTCAACTGCAAGAATCCGTCTGTGATGCAGCAGGCCTTCCATGTGTACGTCGTATACTCAGCATATGTCCTGTCCTGCTCATTTTCGCGGGCCTCCAGAATATTCGTGATCGACCGGTAAGTCTTTCATACAACTCCTCAAGAAAGCCTCTTGACAGTGCACATAGATCTGGCTCTATGGGGTGCACCGATCGTGAACCCCTTCGCAATGCACCAGGGACTGCGTTGATCTCACGCTCCGCGAACAACAGGCTCGGCGCTGTCTACTCCGCCCTCCACGGCTTTTGGATGTCGCGCAACACCGCTTTGAACAACAGCGGTGGTCAGGGAGCAGCCGGCCCTGTTCGTAGAGATGCCTATAGCGTGGTTTTGTTCGACCACACTGTATCCACCTGCATTGCGAATGACTTCACAAACACTCCCGACCAGCTGTTGACTAAACTCTTGGCGTACCAGAGTGGCGGTGGTACCAATTTTACTCTGGCAATTAAAACTGCCGAAGCAGTAATGCGTCAGCACTGGAGCACAGAGAGGTATTTAATCCCTTTCGGTGTACCTTTTTTTCGGTGTGCTGAAGTGTTTCTGCGTCAGAACACCAGTGGTCATTTTCTTATCAGATGGCGAATGTAGCATTGCAGACGAGACCGTCCGCAGTCTCAGCCGTAATGCCGTCGCCCTAGGGTGCGGAGCCTTTTCGTTTACCTCGCAAACATTAATCCCAACCATTCCTAGAAAACCACTCTCATTCCACTCTGTTTCGTTTGGCTCGGCCTCGCAGAGTGCGATTTTGAGACGTATGGCTCAGGTTGCTTTGGAGGTGCAAAATGGCGCACCACGCGACCCGCTGGTTCCGGCTGAAGCGACGATAAATTCTTCTTATAGCGAAGCGCTTGACACAGTTCGTCTTTTATCTTCAAATGTATTTTAGGCCTTACATTGTTCTAGGTCCGTCTTGCCGAAACGTTCCTCGGATTTGCGGAGTCGTTGAGGAAGCCGAGAGGAGCGTTGTTTAGTTCGAAGTAACTGCAGCTACTATGATGTACCACGACGAAAGATTTTATAAGATCAGGCCAATTTCTCATCGGATTTGAGGAAATTTGGGGACCATCCTTTGGTGGAGCTTCCCGGGGCCTTTTGCAGGCCACGAAAACTTGAACACGACAATTTCACGGATCTCTGCTGCGGTAAGTGGGTTTAACCCGTATCGACCGGTCTCAGAGCCTTCCCGATGTCAAAGCCATTAAGATCCCTCCGCACTATGTACGCAAAAATCAGAAGCTAAAGTTATATAGCTTTTATGCCTCAAACTTTGCGTATCTGAGTCTTTTTTTTTTTTGGGAGATGTACTCAACATAGGACTTGTGTAGATTCCTTTGATAATTTTACACAACTGGGCAACTGTCTTTTTTTGGGTCGCGCGCGTGCCTGGACACGACGTGACGCGCGACATGACACGTGCTGGGAAATCCCTTCCATTCGAAACCTCCACCTCGACTGAGACTCGTCTCATTGTACTCACACCCTGAGCTTGCTTGCAGCATCACGACAGGGCTTGTTGCATCCACGTTCATATTTATCTCATCGGGTATCTTCGGCGCTCTGAGTCGTTAGATAAGGGACTTACCCTGGCTCGGCTCCCACCCTCCGTCTCCGGCAAGCTCCCATTACTAGACACCAACACCTCCAAGTCGGTACCTGCAACACTTGCTGGAGATCTAGACGAAGACGGCTTTGAAATGGCTCAAAAATATGGAACAGCGCCGGTGAGCGCGACGGAAGACCCCACGAGCCCTATCGGGGCCGGAGAGAGCAGCGCTCTATTGGGCGGTGATCGCGAAACGACGACTAAAAACACACCGGGCAGGGAGGGCAAGGCGAGCATGGTCAGCTCGGTCAGTAATCTCGCGAACACAATTATTGGCAGTGGTGAGTCGCACACGCGTCGTCGATCGTGCGCGAAGCTGACGCGGTCAAAGGCATGCTCACGTTTCCTTTGGTTTGTCCAACTATCCCTATGCCGTGCGGTATATTTGAGACCAGACTCTAGGCGATGGCGTCCGCTGGCATAATACCAGGAATGATAACGTGTCTGTTCAGCGGATCCGTCGCCGTGTTTGGCCTATACCTGCTGTCCCTCTGTGCGGCTCGGGCGCCTCACAGACGATCGTCATTCTTTGCCATCTCGCAAATGACGTTCCCGAAGGCAGCGATCTTCTTCGACGCTGCGATAGCCGCGAAGTGCTTCGGTGTATCCATTAGGTAGGATTTTCTCCCTCGCGCATGTACACTCATTATAATATTTCCAGCTACCTCATCATCATAAAGGGTCTCATGCCCAACGTCGTCACGGCGCTGTACCACGACTTGTCGTCGAATACCCCACCCGCATGGGCGCTCTCCGGGCGTAACTGGATTAGCATCTTCATGATCATCCTCGTCCCGCTGGTATTCCTGCGCCACCTGGACAGTCTGCGGCACACGAGCTACGTCGCCCTGTTCTCCGTCGGTGGGTAACTTTCCCTCCCTTCTTGCAGAAATTTGCTGATGTGGCGCAGCATACCTCGTCGTGATCGTGATCAGCGTATACTTCAACCCCCTCGAGGGCATGCCCGACCGAGGCGAGGTCCACCTCATACACTTCACGCCCAACTTCGTGTCGACCTTCCCTGTGCAGGTCTTCGCGTTTACGTGCTCACAGAATGTGGGCCTTCTTAACCTCTCTTCTGCGGCTCGCACTGAGATTGCTTGACAGCTGTTCCCTATCTTCAATGAGCTCAAGGACAACACCCAGAAGCGCATGAACGTCGTCATCGGCGGCGCCATCGGCTCCGCGACCCTCACCTACGAAGTCATCGCGATCTTCGGGTACCTCACCTTTGGATCCACGGTCTGTTCCTCTCCGCTATCCCGGTGCCCCTACTGACCGGCCCCCAGGTCGGCGCAAACATCATCGCGATGTACCCCTCCACCTCGCTCTTCATCGCCGTCGGCCAACTCGCCATCGTCATCCTCGTGCTCTTCTCCTACCCGCTCCAGGTGCACCCGTGCCGCAACTGCCTCGACAAGATCTTCCACGCCGCGGAGGTCGCCAAACCCGTCTCGCTGGCGGACGAGGACGAGGACGGGCTGACCGTCGACGACGACCACGCAGCCGGCGAGATGTCGACGCTCAAGCACGTTCTGCTGACGACCGCGATCGTCGTCTCGGGCTTCTCCATCGCGTTCTTCGTCAACGATCTGCAGCTCGGTGCGTAGCCCACTATCCCCTGCCATTCGCTGGCCCTAAATACGCCTGCGTGCAGTGCTGTCCTTCGTCGGATCCACGGGCTCGACGACGATATCGTTCATCCTCCCGGGGCTGTTCTACTGGCAGGTGCGCTCCTCCCCTCCCTTCTTCATGACACCCATCTCACATCCACATTGCAGCTCACGCGCGCCGACCGCAACCGCAACAACACGCTGAGCCTCGCGGCGCTGGCGCTCGCCGCCTACGGCGCGTTTGTATTCGTATTCTGGTGCGTCTTCCTTCCTGCTGTACCCCGCGCCAACCCCACTCACGCGCCGTGTGCTACTCGCAGCTTGGGATTCAATATTTATCAGGTTATCCACCCGGTGGCGGGTGGACCGGCTCATTAGGTTACTGAATTTTATATTAGTCTGTCATAATCGAGAGGGATGTTGTAGTCAAGGCTCGTATTCGTGCTAGACATAGCCGCATATGCCTCATTCCTCGGTGTTCCTTTGGTTTACACCGCTCCTTTTTCTGTGAGGAGACGGACGATGTCCGTGTACCCCTCTGCCGATGCCACCGCCAGTGCGGTGCCATACTCTCCAGCCTCCGCATTCACGTCGGCCCCCCGTTCGAGGAGAAGCCGAGCCACGTCTTCGTGGCCCCAGTACGATGCTGCCTGTAGCCCATTGGTGTTGCTTTCGTCTTTCAAATTTACGTCGGCCCCATTATCGAGGAGGAGACGAACGATTGGCTCGTACCCACGCGCCGATGCCGCCTGCAGCGCGCTTCCATATTCTTCGTCCACCGCGTTGACATCCGCGCCTCGTTCGAGGAGCAGGGCAACCATGTCTCCTTCATTGCGGTCGGATGCGGTATGCAATGCGCTGCTGTTCTTTTTATCCTTCAGATTCACATCCGCTCCCTTGTTGAAGAGGAGATGAACGATGGGATCGTGCCCCTGCCCCGCTGCCGCTTGCAGCGCGCTTCCGTATTCTCCGTCCCCCTCGTTGACCTCCGCCCCTCGTTCGAGGAGCAGCCTAACCACGCCTTCATGGCCCCGATACGATGCTACCTGTAACGCATTGGTGTTGCTTTTGTCCTTCGAATTTACGTCGGCCCCGTTATCGATGAGGAGACGCACAAGGGCATCAAACCCCCACGCAGACGCCGCCTGCAGCATGTTCCCGTGTTCTCCATTCACCGGATGCCAAACATCTGCCCATCGCGCGAGGAGCAGCCGCACTATGTCTTCAAGGCCGCAGGACGATGCTATGTGCAATGCGTCGCGGTACCTTTCCACGTCTATGTCGACCTTGTCGCTGCGCAGACGGCGGCTGTATCTTTCACTGCCCTGTTTGAGGCGCCGAACTAGTCCTTCGTGACCGAATTGTGAGGCCTCTTTCGATGCGTTGTTGCTGCCTTCGTCCTGCAAAAGCACGTTGGCTCCCTTGTCGATGAGTACACGAGCAATGCTGGTGTGTCTCTCTCCCGATGCCGCCGCCAATGCCGTGCCGTATTCTCCAGCCTCCGCATTCACGTCGGCCCCCCGTTCGAGAAGAAGCTGGACCACGCTTTCGTGGCCCCAGTACGACGCTACCTGTAGCGCGTCGGTGTTGCTTTCGTCTTTGAGATCCACGTCGGCCCCATGATCGATGAGGAGACGAACAATGGCTTCGTACCCCCGCACCGACGCTGCCCGCAGCGCGCTCCCATCTCCATCCACCGCGTGACCCTTGTCAAGGAGGAGTCGAACTACTTCTTCATGTCCGAAGTGTGATGCTGCGTGTAATGCAGTGGTGTTGCCCCCATTCTTCAAATTTACGTCGGCCCCCCACGAGATGAGGAGACTGACAATGGTGTCGTACCCATGCGCTGAAGCGAGGTAGAGGGCGCTACTGCCGTCGAATTGGGTCCCTGCATTTGCATCGGCTCCCCTTTCGAGGAGGAGCTGAACCACGCGTTTGTCGCTGCGGGACGATGCTGCATGCAAGGGGGTGAATCCTCCACTCGTCAGATTTATCTCGGCCCCATTCTCGAGGAGCATGTGAACAATGTCGCCGTGGCTTCGCTCCGCTGCTGCGTGTAGGGCAGTTCCGTAAATTCCCGCCTGCGCGTTCACATCGGCACCCTGGTCGAGGAGAAACTTGACTACGCCTTGATGGCCCCGGTACGACGCCACCGACAGTGCATCGGAATTCACCTTCACCCCTTTTTCGATCAGTAAATGAACTGCGATCTCGTGCCCCTCGGCGGACGCCGCTTGAAGGGAATTGCGATATCTGCGAAGTGGCTGTCCGGCCAATTCATTCCTTATGTCGGGCCCTTTCTCAAGTAGCAGCGTCATCATCGGAATATTTCCGGAGCTTGAGGCTTGGTATAGTGCGGTTTCTGCCTGACTGGGGGTCACTCCAAGATCTAGAAGGTGTTCTGTGATCCCCAGTAGGTTTGATGCCGCAGCAATCCATAGAGGCGATGAATACCTCGGAGACGGCCAATCATCTAACTCACAGGTCCAAGGAAGGGCAGACCCGCCCCAACGGGAATTAAGCTTCGTCCAACATGCAACCTGGCCCAGAAAGGCTATGATCTTGTCTCGGAGGGTCAATTCGGGCGGTCCGGCCGCGTGCATAAAACAATACTGGCAGTAGTCGAGGAGAGGATACGCAGCGATTTCGTCAGACTCGGGGAAGAGTTTCACGGTGTGCTGCGGTAATATATTCTCCTCCTCCGGAGGTCGTGCAAACGTGAAATATGTAAGCAGTCCCAATGTGATTTGTGTGTGAGCCGCGGGAAATCGAGATTCCCGGGCACTGTCCATGTATTTTTGTGTCGTATAATGGACGAGTCGGACCGCGGAACTTGTCTCGTCAAAGATAAGGAGGCCGGCGCAGACAGATAAAATGATGGTGACTTCGAGAAGATTATCGGGGTCAAGCCTTTCGGCTTCCGGTTCGATGGCCAAAGCTTCTCGAAGTTCTCGAGCTGATAACACTCGCTTTGCATTGGCAACCCAGGTCAGGGCTGAATGGGCTATCTTCCTGTCGTCCTCGTTTTGGCGATCGATTCGTTCCATTGCTTCATCGTATGTGTGCTCTAGATCTTTGGGTAGATTTTCCAGGGCTCCTCGCACGGATTTGATAGTATTCTTTGTCGCCAGAGAGTCGATGTGGAGTTTGGCAAGTAAAAACCTGGCGAAATAATTTAGGAGAATTCGTCCCGTGAAAAGGGTGCTTACATTCCGTCGACGGTGCTAATAATCTTGCTCTCGATTTCATCCGGTAATTCCGGACGTGTTTGGACATGCATCGATAGACGAGAGGATTTTCGAATTCGCTCGTTCACATACTTTTTAATGTCCTCGTCCGTGGCGCGGACATCAAGGAGCCCTGGATCCGGGAGGGTGACCCCGAGATCGATGTGGGGACGCGAAGTTAGCATCAGACTAACATGAGGACCCATCGCAATTAGATGGCGAAGTAACATGTTCCGCTCATCCTCTGGGTATTCATCGAGGGCATCGACGACGATATAGACCCTCCCCCATTCAGCGACGGCCAAGCGAAGTACCTCAGAAACTTCATCAAGTTTCGGTTGGGTACGCTTCTTGGAATGTCTCTCGTGTAGTTTCTGTGCCAGGGAGGATATCGTTTTGTCGACGACGACTTGACTCCAAATACTCGCCAAGAGATTGGAAACGGTCTGGGTGTCTCGCTCCTTGTGGTTCAGGTACATGCACGCAACACACATATCTTGATCATCGAATTGGGCTTCAAGATGGTCAACGACCATGGATCTAATGATAATCAGCAAAAAATAATAATGGAAAGGACAGGATAGAAAATAACAAGTACACACGCAAGTATGGTTTTTCCAGAACCCGCTGCAGTTTCTGAATTAGAAGAGAAAGGATCGAAAGGCGAGGCTTACGAATTCCGCGGCACCACAAAATACGTTGGGATCCAGCCTCCCACTGTTTGAAGCGGCCGTCTTCGAGGAGCCAACCCCCTGTCCCGGGCTGTCGCGCACGCGAAATGTCTGCTTGACGCTGGAAGAAATTGATTGGGGCTAGCCACTCGATTATTTTGGTGCGTCGGGCAACTACGCTGATTCAGTAGGCGACGGACTTGAATAGAATAGCAAGCGACAGCATACGATCATGGGCTTGTCGTTGCTCGTCGGCAGCATCTTCCACAGATTTGAGGATATCTGGATGTGACGATGTTAACACAACTCTGTGATCATCGATGTGTGTTTCCTCGCCTTGGTGATCAGATCGTTGTTGTTGACCAGAATCCCTGGAAATATGATTGAGCAGGCAGTGATTCGGATTGCTGAGTGGACGAACCAGATGTCCAATAATAACCAGCCATTGAGCAAACTCTTAAACTGTTCGAATTTGCCTAGATACTCTTTCGATTCCTTTTTACCCCATAAGGGCCACTTCATCCGCCTCGAGAAATCCTTCAACGTTCCGGCCGGTTTTAATGACTGTTGGAATCCCTCCATGGTCTTTTGGAAATCGGATAACGGTTTCTCCATCTGTTGAGGGATGCTGCTCGAGTAACTGCTCGATTGGCCGCTCGGTTGATTGCTCTGGATGCGGTCGTGGAGCTCCTTGAGCAATGGTCGGAGGTGCTCCATCTCCGAGAGCAGAGTTCGCCGCTCTTCTGGCGCATGGCGGAAATCCTGGATATAGTCACGGGCCGTCAACGCCGTATCGACGAGCTGGAGGATAGAAGTGACGGTTCCAAGTGTCGCAGCCATGGATTGAGGTCAGAGTTGGCGGTGGTGGGTCGTGCAGAGCCTTCGTACAGGCGCCTATAAAGCTGTATTCGAACGATTCGATTCGAAGGAGTTGTCCCGTCATTACGAAACTTTCCTCTTTCGACATGATGTTTCCTACACGGCCAAACGGAAGTTTTGTGAAATCTTAAGATCATGATCAGTTGTTGTAACTTTTCCTAAGACCCGAATAGCAACATTCCGTTAAGTTATCCTTACGATAATCGTAACAATCTTTTTGTTCCGGCATTGTTAAGACTTTCCTTACCAATTTGTCAAGACCTGTCGCGCCGTAAGAAAGAGGAACCGTTCGATTGGTCTAATTAGATTTCCCCGAAAGGAAATTTACGTAACTTTCGCCGCCAGGCTTCACCAACACAACTAAACTATGTTTGTAAGGTTTGCATTCATCGAAGACCTCTGGAATACCCTTCTATGATATAGTCTGGAAGGCTCAGCTTCCCTTCCACATACAATATTATTATTCATTTTTTTTTGGTTTATTTTGCCATCCCGTGGCTTACATCACATCGGGTCGAGAAATCGTAGCAGGCCGCTAATCTGGAAGTCCCTGCCCATGGTTAAATATAAATGAGAGCCTCCCCACGCAGGATTAAAACATGAAAGTCTGTCTTTGAGCATTTTATTTGCGCTGATTGAGATTTCTTCGCCTTCCTGTGGTGGAGGTTCAGCTCCGCACGCTGTGCCGATTAGATGCTGAAGACAAGGAGTTTCAGTACAAGAAGACTACAATCCCATTTATTAATCAGAAGCCACAGCAACTCAAAAAAACATTTGAACTAACATTTACACTTGATCTGCACCTGTACTCGCTCTTTGGTATGCTGTTACCTTTTTCTTCGCGCTGCAATTCTCAAATTTTCTACGCGACAACTGAGTCTCTTAAACTGCTTCAGTCACTCCAATTTCATTCATTCGTACACATTTAAACTTCTTAGCCACGTTTTTACTGCTTCTTGGATGCTATAGTTGTTTCCCGAATGGAAGCCGCGCCTCCTGCAGATATCGGCTTGCCCTGCCATCGGCGATTGAAGGAGTGCCGGAGGGAGCCGGCGGACATCACCAGAAATGAGACCGAAGCTCCGGAATTGATGGGATCTAATTAGACCAATCGAACTATGACTCAGTATTTCTCGTAAGACACCGGCACGGCAACCGGTGATGCCCGACGCTCTGGAACGCTCCATTGCTATTTCAAACTCCGTCGCTATTTGTTTGTGGTTCGAGTTGGGCACGTGCGATCTCTCTTCTCGCCGACGCGCTCGACCACTCTGCACCGATTCCTCCCCGCGCTCCCTGCGCTTGCCCTGCGCCGTGGGCGGAGTTGAAAGGTTCCAACACCAAGCAAGACTTTGTGTGTCACTATCAAGACAGCTTTCAAGTATTCCAAACAACCGGTCTCGCACGAAGCATCATGCTGGCAAATCTCAGAATTTCTCTGCTCAGCTCATCTCAGGTCAACATGAGGGTCAAGACTGCAAATCTAACTCTGGTAATACCAAGACCTTTAGAAGATGTACAAAGAACTTGTTGGACCTTCCTCTCAAGCCTGCAAGATCATCAAAGATATTTCCTGCAAGACCATTTCCTCTGCCGCGTCCCAAACGCCGCACGCCTCGGCTCTTTCCACCAAAATCAAGAACACCCTCACACTGTTTGCTAGGTTTGTGTCTAGTATTCTCTGCTCCCACCCTCTCTCAACAGGTCATACCTAAAACTAATGTCGCATGTGAGTTGGCCTCCCAGTCGCCAACAGCACCGAGCTTAGTTTATTATGTTCTTATCTACATGGCTTCAATATATTCTGCTTCTCTCCTCCATGAATGTCCCTGAGCTGTATGGTGGGGTGCAAGCGCAGCGCTGCCAGGCTAATATTCCAATTGTGACTTATCCCAATGGGGACCATCAGTCTTAGAATAATCTTACGATCCTGTGTTTTAAGAATTCGTAACGGGTCCCCAAGCTCGATTATAGTAACGAAATTGTTGTGAAATATTAACTCCTTAAATTTTAACGAAGCGTTAAGTTAATGGTGCGGCCGTGTACGCACAGCGTTCTTCAAGACCTAGTCTCTCACAGCCAGCCTTCAACACAATATGATCTCGTACCTCGACGTGTTGAAGTCTGTTATTAAGTGATGGGGCCCGATTGGGGTCGACCCTTGTTACATAATCTTCGCTTAACTGCTTTTGTGTTGTTCTCGCTGTGCAGTGACTTTCTCCCCAAGTTCTTGGACGTAACTGACCTTTAGAGACCTTTGGCAACTATCTGCCTCTTCAAAATGTTCTGAATGGTGCGGGAATGAGTACAGTAGCTCATCCTTCGATGTGATGGGACATCACTGTGCCAAAACCCGTCAATTTGGTTCTTCACCAGCTTCTTCCCATGGTACTAGAAAAATCTAGAAATATTTGGGCATGCAGAACACATCTTTCAATTCCTCCAGAAGATAAATCTAGGGTTGAATACCTGGTGCAAGGGCCTCAAAACGTGATTATGTAATAGGGCTCTACCCTGATCGGGACCCATCGCTTAAAAATGGAATATCATGCCCTGGCCCTCAGAGACAAGCCTGAAGACAAATCCATGCAGGTAGATCTCTAAAGCCATATGCCCTCATGTAACTACGTCCCGGGATTTCCGTACGCCCGAATGTCTGCATATAAGCACCCTCAAGCCCTCAAGCCTTCCACTGTGGGTCTCGTTTGACTTGTTCACGCCAACTGTACAGATCCAGCTGCGCACAAATTCGTTGGGGGTCGCTCAGACGCAAGCAGCGCTCAGCCGATGCCGCCGATGCCACTGTTTGCACCCGAGGCCGGCGACAAACAGGCTGTCGTTGCTCTTTATCCGTTACCGCCAACAGTTCAGGCAGATACCCCAACAGCCAGCGTGCACTGGCACCCAACAGAAGGTTCGCCAGACAGTTTCGGGCTCCACTCTTACGCCCGCTCCCTCCTCGCTGTCTACGTCAAGCGAGCCACGTGCCACCTTGATGCTGTCGCACTCGCCATGGCCTGCTTGGCGCAACCACCGCATGCGCAACTGATACGTCAGCGGGCTGCGGCGGTTGTCTCTCCTTACGCAGGTGTGTTTGCTTTTTTTTCTTGGTTTTGGCATTTTTGTTGACTGCTGGTCTCCAGCAGCACTCGCAAATGAGGCCGGTGCCCCGCAGCAGGTGCAAGCCCGTACCCCGCGCCGACACTGTGAGGTCCCTGCCGCCCCGCTGTTACACAGGTGCATTTGTTTTCGTTCTGATTTTCAATGGCTTTTTTTTGACCGCCAGTCTCCAGGATCACTTCTACACGGACATTTCCAACAGCCACGCGCCAATGCGGCGCATCACCCCCGCGCGTGCAAGTGTCGGAAGGCAGGGCCCAAGTCCCCACGTGCATCGAGTCCCAGCGTGCTGGAATGTCCGGCGTACGTGTGGTGCTGCATCTTTGGCGCGCCACAGCCGCAGCACATGCACACGCCCTTATGCCGGTACGTTCATTTCATCTTTTTTTTTTTTTGGTGTTTGGTTGACTCGCTGCCGTCCACTGTCCAGAGCCAGATCTCACAGAGGTGGGGACCTTGCACGTGCAAGGTCTCCATCTCCACCTCTGCGCGCGCCGCGCGGCCAGCACTCAGACCGCACGTGTATGCCACGCGCAAGCCTAGTGCTGTTCCCTCCTCGCACCTTTCGCCACCGCCGCGCTCGCCACTGTCTGCGCGCAGCCCCATCCGCCGCCGTTTGCTGTGCTCACCCCACGCCCATCCCCTCACACCACTCCCCTCGCACCACTCCGTGCCCTGCAAACCCTGCGCTGCAAAACCCACGTGCCCATTCCCACGCTGCAAGCCCCTCACGCCCATCCCCGTGGTGCAAACCCCGTGCGCCCAACCCCTCACGCCCAACCCCGCGGCGCAAACCCCGCGCGCCCAACCCCTCACGCCCAACCCCGTGGTGCAAACCGCGCACGCCCATCCCCGCGCGGCCATGCCCGTGCTGCAAACCCTGTCTCCAAGGTACATTCCTTCTATTTTTCTTTGCGGCTTTTTTTTTGAGCTTGTCCTGCCTCAGCGTGCACGTTTGCGGCATAGCCACACCTTGGGGATCCTGCACAAGATCTCCGGTGTGGACGAGGCCGAACCGCACGCTTGAATCCTCGGACCAACTCCCAGCGCTTCAAGCCCTGCACTCGAATCCCCGCACGTCAAGCCCTGCGCCCACATCCTCGTACGTCAACCCCCGCGGGCAAATCCCTGCATGTCAAGCCCTGCGCCCACATCCTCACACGTCAAGCCCCGCGCCCACATCCTCGCACGTCAACCCCCCGTGGGCAAATCCCTGCATGTCAAGCCCTGCGCTCAAATCCTTGCACGTCGACCCCCGTGGCCCAATCCCCGCGCCCACATCCTCACACGTCAACCCCTGTGGGCAAATCCTGGTGGTCAAATCCTGACTCGTCAAGCCCTGCACGCGAAGGCCCAAGCTGCCCACGCTGATCTAGTGGCGCTGGTTCTCGGGCTTCCTCTGGCTTGTATTAGGGACCCGATGGTAGCTTTTATATTGTTGTCCTGTATATAATTTACTGTAATGCTGTTGCACACATGGCAATTTTGAGGCCTCAAAAACCCAAATTTTTGGACAACCCCTTGGAAGTGCTTCCTGGGGCCTGTTTAAGGTACTGATAACCTAGGAGGAAAGGCCTGCAGGGATATGTCCAGACCGAAAGGCGTGTCCCGCATCTGTCCCGCATCATTGTCCCGCGGATGTCCCGCATCAATTTGATCCCCATTGTTTCAACCTTTTGCGTATGTCAAGACACTAGAGTGTATTTGCAGCCCCCAAAAACGCTCCTCAAATTTTGGCCATCAGTCATCATTTTTAGCCGAAAGAAATGATTGATGTGATGAAACGGTGACCGGACAGTGGCTGGACGCGCGTTCTTGCTTATGCTGGCTCTGCTTGTACTCCAGCGGGATATAGTGGAATGGGCTTGATTCGCGGGACAATGGGTAGCAGGTGTCGTCGGACGACATCGTGGTGAGGAAATACGCGCGACGCGTCTGGTAACGCTGCCGCGCGCTTAGGATTTGCCGAGTCACGCAGATTATTTTTAGCACATCAAATTTTAGCCATCAGCCATCATATTTTTCCAAAAAACGCCCCAGGAGCGCTGCAAATACGCTCTACTGAGAAAAATTATTTCCTCGGTGTCGAGTCGTTCAACTTGAAATCCGGGTAAGGTGGCCACTAAGTACATCTACCCAAAATTGAAACCGTGAAAAGAATTACTGTAAAAGAGGAATCCAACTTTCGGGCGATTCTTTTTGACCGTTTATGAATGTCCAGTTCATTCAATGCGTCCCCAGTTAAGTAGTCCAGAGATGCGCCAGAGCGAGATCTGCATCAAGTAGTATACGTGATGGAGATCACGCGACCTGCCCTAAACCGCTGACGAGTGGGTTTAGACTCAGCGTAAATGGGATTTCCATCCTTTCTGGGACTGTCACTACTCTGTCCCGTAGCGACACGCATACATTATCCGTGAAGTAGGTATGCTCGCATTATTTTAAAAACACTTTTACACTTGAAAAACGGACATAAAAAGGAGAGACCCTGCTTATACTTTATATATGGCCGGCGTTTTTTCCACGGTGCGGCGCCTCCCTTCTCGTCCCTCCGGCTCGTTCCTCCTTCGCTGTCCGCGCACGCTCGCTCCTTAGAGCAGATCGCCGAACGCGGCCATTTCGGGTCCGCCGGATTCCTGGGGAGAAAAGGGTTAGGCTCGTATGAGAGGGAGAGGAGAGAAGGAAGACGTACCCGCATGCCGATCTCCCAGTCTGAGAGTAAAGAGTGTGGGGTCAGGAGATGTGCGAAAGGGAGGAAGAGGAGGACGACGCACAACTGTAGATGGTGGTAACGGCCATGAGGATACCGGTGCCGCTACCAATGGCGCCCATGAGGTCGGCTGCCACAGAGAGGAGGCCGAGGATGGCCCCGCCCAGCGCGGCGGCGGTGGGGATGACCCGCTTGAGCTCCTTGTACATCGAGCCCTCGCGGTGGCCCGCCATGACCTACAGGGAGAGTAAAAAGACATACGACTTGAGATGGACGGAATGCGCACCATCTGCTGGTCCTTGAGCTGCTTGGCAATGTCCCGCGGGCCCGAGCCGGAGACCTCGATCCAGGTCTTGGAGAAGAGCGCGCAGGCGGAGAGCATGAAGATGATGTAGATCGCAGTGTGGATCGGGTCGACGATCGCCTCCTTCATGGTGTGCGGCGGGGACATGTAGTACGCGATGCCGGACGTTGCGGCGAGCTGCTGCGAGTCTTCCATCGGCTTTCGAAAGCGTTAGACTGAATGAAATGAGTACAATGGAATGATGCTCACCTCCCAGACACCAAGCAGCTTGACGAGGAAGTTGGTAGGGTAGCGCGAGGCGAGCATCTGCGAGAGGATGAACACGTTGGACGTGAGGGCAGACTCGAGCATGATGGGCATGTTAGAAGTGTAGAACAGCTTGATCGGGTACGAGCCACGCTGGCCGCGGAACCTGTTGCTCTTGACGGGGATCTCGATGCGGAAGCCCTGGAGGTAGATGACCACGCCGAAGATGACGGCGGTGGCGATGAGGTTCATGACGTTGGGGAGACGGTCGCGCCAGAAGGCCTCGCGCAGAGCGCGGCCCTTATCGTTCCAGGTGAAGAGGAGGTGGAAGAGCGCGACGATGGCGCCTTCGAACTCAGGACCACGGCCGGTGTTTACGGTCGTGGGCGAGAAGGCCTTCCAGACGATAGATTCGCAGATGTTGGTGGCGATGAAGAGAGAGATGCCGGATCCGAGGCCGTAACCTTTCTGGAGGAGTTCGTCGAGGAGAATGACGATCATGGACGCGGAAACAAGCTGGATAATGAGGAGGAGACAGACGCCAGCGCCGAGGTCGCTGGGTTGACCGTACAAGCCGGTCAGTACGTGGACGGTGCCTTGCCCGAGCGAGATAATGAGCGCGAAAACTGAGGGGCATCAATACCAGGCAATGAAGCGAATTGCAAGCACACTCACGTTTTTGTGCTCCGCTAAACAATGCCCGGTCTTCCTTCAGCCCAAAGTCGACGTCTATGAGGTTCGCGCCCGCCAGCAGCTGCATAATCATTCCCGAAGTGATAATCGGTGTAATCCCAAGCTCCATGAGCGTTCCACGGTTAGATGCAAGGATGACACGCATCCAGTACAAGGGGTCGGACGAGTCGGACGACATGATACCGTACAGAGGCACCTGCGAGCACACCAAGAAAATAAGGAGCGTCACGGCCGTCCATAGTATTTTTTGGTTGAAGGGAACCTGGGGAATGCCACGTCAGGCTGGATAGCAGGTAATTGGTGTCAATATAAACCTTGCGGTCCGGAGAGGAGACTTCTGGCAATATCGGGAGGAAAGGCCGGACGAGGTTGAGGAACCGAACTAAGCAATAGTGAGTATGTCGACCAGGTCAGCGACGAAGAAAACATACAGCCGCTCATGGTGAGTAAAGGAGCGGAAGGAAGGAAGAAATGTTATTCGCAGATCACCGACGTGGCAGATCGTATAGTACCAGTTTAGGGTAGGCCACGTAAGCGGTGGACTTGCGAATTCTCCCGTCAATTTCTCCGGTGCAGATCTCGCTCAGGCGCGTCTCTGGACGCGTCAAATAATTCGGTCATTCATGGACGGTGGAAAAGAAATGCCTTGAAGGCTTTCTAATTTTTTTTCTAGTTTCCTGGTAACTTTGCCCACTACAGCGAAATCGTAGTCTTGGTGCCCACTCGCCCTACTCCGAGCTACTAGTATTGACGCCAAAGGACGAGCGACCCGTCCTCTGTGGGTCCCGTGAGGCCAGTGCTACCCGTTCCGAGACCCTCAATGTATCGGCGTCTGTAGGGAACGGTGAGCCCACGGCCGCGTCGGACCGACAACACGGGGCATGAGGTGGCTTTCACGCCAGGCGGGACTTGCATTGAAATGGATACCCGGTCGACCCCCTGATTTATTTGAATTCCACCGGGTAGTACCCAAGTCGACCAAAAGAGGTGTTTGCGCCATTTCGCGAGCGCATCCACGGTGAGGAGCCCTGTGTGAAAAGGCTGCTCGAACAGGACGGGAGATTCCGATATGGCCGCATGCGCGAGGAGCCCATATCCATCGTCGAAGGAGGACGGATGAGCCTCGCGGAAGCGACCGACGGGGGCACTGGGGCAGGGTGGGCCGGGTCCAAAGTACCACAGAAGGAGGCCGCAACCGATTTCAGGTGAGCGGCAAGGAGAAGTGAACTTCTTGCTTCCGAGGGGTAAGCAGAGAGGGTGTCAGTGCGGAGACGACAATCCAGCGAGGGCCTCCGGGAGTGCGGCTGGGTAGGTGAAGCTCCAGGGGCTCCGCACGCTCCTTTGCCGACGACTGACTTGGATCCAGTTTGAGAGGAGCGAATAAGAAGATCCTTGCATAATTCACAGTCGCACAGTTGGCGGAGGTCCCCGCTGGTACTAGTACAAGTCTGCAATTTGCGGAGCAAGCGCGAAAAGATACACAGCCAGTCTATACAGCAACTTGAAGCATCGGCAGCCCCCGAGTTCCCGTCAAGAAACAGAGGTGGCGACAGAAAAACCAAGGATAAAGCCAAGGTAGGTAGCTAGGTATATTCCGGCGCGGTCCCGTTAAGAAAGCTGCAGCGTGAGAGACGGAAAAATAAACACAAACACGTTTACGTAAACCAAAACGATCAACTTGTCCAACTTGGATTCTGATACAGGCTGCTTAAACCTCGACTGTACTTGCCTGGATCTTGTCACCGCCTCACGACAATAAACATTCGGGTGGATTCGCTGTCCCAGGGGCTTCTACTGGACGGCGAACCTTTTTCGACGGAGAGGTCATTTCCGGCCAACGAATGGCGATCGGGTTTGCCGACTTGCGTGCCCAGAGGCCGCGCATGTAACGAAGCATATGCCATTAACCGTTGGGCACGCGATCCTGGACGTTCAAATTGTGTAGGATATGTAACGTACATATCGCCGTCGGATTTCACTAATAACAACCCGTTTTCGACGTTGGCAGGGAGTGCCCCCAAGATATGCATAATTTTTGCCGGTATTTCTAGAATGGCGCTTCCACTAAATGACCGTCAGTCCAAATCTTACGGGAGCCATCGTTCTTCATTCCCCGCCCGTCCATCTCGCGTCTATCACTGGCCTCGTTTCCACCCGCAGACAACCGACTTTCCGAATATCCTAATGTTATTCCCGGCCAGAATCCAGAGATGCCGATGCTGGGACGGCCGCGTTCAGGAATGTTCCAAGGGTAGTCGCGGCGCGGAAAATCATCGCGGGGTAATATATTTTTCATCTTTGCTAAGCATGACATTTGTGGTAGATAGGGGCCTGCTTGTTTCCTCCTCCTGAAGTAAACACTGCGGCTCCTCTCATTGAAACGTCCAGGTCAGGTCGTTCACGTCCCCCATTACGTTTACCGATATATACAGGCTCTACAGCCATGGCCCAAAATCTACCGGGAGAACTCGTGGATCAGATTCTCGGCCCATTAAACGACGACGCCCAACCGCGCGGCCACGATGCCCAGCAGCGCCGCCACGACCTAGGCGTATGCGGGCTCGTCTGCAGGGGCTGGCTATCATCTAGCAGGTATCATCTCTTCGCGGAGGTCGAACTCAATGACCTCAACATCGAACCGTTTCTCGCCATTGAAGCAGCATCTCCCTTTCCTCTTCGGCATTTCTTTCGTTCGGTGACCCTGGGCGTCCGTTGGACCGGATCTCTGCGTTCACATATACCATTACTCGGACCGTTACCTCAAGTGAAGGCCCTGAAGATTGCCGACGCTTTATTATCCTTCGACATTGAGCGGTATCCCGCCTTGCAGCTCGCACAGAGCTTTCCCAATACGACCTCATTGGTCATCAACAGAGTTCACGGAAGCGTCAAATTCTCCATCCTCGTGAACACCATATTTCCCCTTGTATCGTTGGAACGTCTGAAGCTTCAATACATCTTCTTTCGTGACCACAATCCGTTAATAGATACGCTGGAGGCGCTGGAAATATCGCCAGCGCCTCCCGCGCACCGTTTTCCCGCCCTTCTCCATGCTGTGGATCTGGATCGGAACTCTGCTGAAGATTTTTTCAAAAAAAGTCTCTCTCTCGATCCCATCCCGAGTTTTTCGTCGCTGAAAATAGGCGACACCAGCGCAACGGAAGAGTCGTTCACGGGAAAATATCTACGCCACGTCGGAGGTGCCGTACGGTCTCTGGCATTCGATTTATATGTCCATTCTGAAGGTCTATTTTGTATGTCTCTTGATAGATTTATAGACTCATCACCCACTGCTCAGACTCCCATGCCGCGCTGCGCCACAGTATCGGCCTTGAATCCCTGGAACTGAGTTTGTCGGGTTTATGGCCGAGGATACTACTTCAACATATATTTCCCTACCTCGCTTCTCGCAGCCTCGAGACATTAATCCTGCGAATTCGGACGAAGTTGCTCCCTGAAGAATTGCGCCCGATCGATCAGGTGCTTGCAAACGATCAGTTTGCTGTCTTGCATACCCTGATTATTTGTTCCACCTCCTCCCTGGTGCAAGAGAACGGGAAGATACGGGAGCAAATGCCATTAGCCGTTGCGCGTGGGATCCTGGACATTCAAATTGTGGACGATATGTAACGTACATGTCACCATCGGATCCCGCTAATAACAAGGCTCGTTAACCCAATGTCTGACGTGGGCTGGCAGCAGAGCAGGATACCGAAGATTTGCATAATTCTTACCTACCTACCTACCTACCTAACGACTAGGTGGAGTGGGTCTTTTTCTCTGGACGCCGTGGAATCATGCTTTTCAGGCCAAATCTCGTGAGTGCTATCGTTCCTTATGACCACCCCTGTTCCATCTCGCGTCTGTACTGGCCCTTTAGGCTTTGATCCCTACCAGAATTCGAAGATGCGGATCCTAGAAAGGCTGCCTTCAATTTTTAAAGGGCGTCACAAAAGACTGAGCGCGCGGCAAAGGTCGCGGGGTCCCATTTTCGATGTCGGTTCCTCAATTATTTTTGTTGACTTTGTTCAGCAAGATAGGGGTTCCTCAAGTTGATCAGATTCTCGGCCCATTAAACGGCGGGGTCCTGCCTAACTGCGGCGTCACGACCTAGGCGTATCTGGATTCGGCTGTGGCCATCGAGCAGGGATCATTAGTACTATTCACAGCAGATTCCCCGGGAGTCACATCGTAGGAAGCGTCTGTCAGATAGGCTCATGATGATACAGACGTGACTGAGCATGCAGTCCTTTTACAGCATATCGAAAGCCTTGACATGCGCCGTTTTTTTTTTTACAAAAAAATGCCATGCCACTTCAGTACATGGCATATCTTTCCCAGTGACCTTCAAAATGCTCAAAAAAAATACCGGAAGGCCCGGCAGCCTCGAGGGACGTCCTCAATCGAAGGCTGAACCGGACCGCCGAGCATGCCTAAACGAACCCTGCACATGATGTTTATTTACGGGAAAAATCGGCGTCCGCATGTCAACGTCAACTATTTTCGTAAAGACGGCGTCTGAAAAATCTAGGTCTAGGACCGAAATAGACGGGAGCTCGGTCCACGACCCGGCTGAACGCAGGGGATGTAGATGGTCCTAAAGTCGCTTGGTAGCCAAAGCAGTTCAGAATGAGACTCAGACAGAAAAGTGGACGGCTCAAAGCTGGTACCCTGCATGACAAGATTTCTTGATGTCGAGTTTAAGTTGGCCGCATCGTGTCCACCGATTGACGCCCAGAGAAGACCACGGGAGCAACACGAGGATGCATACATAAAGGCCAGCGGCGAGTTCAAAGTTCAACGTTAGCCAACCCTTGCACCCAAGTTGCAAATCATAAACATGTCGTTCGCGCTCATGGCACCGCCGTCTGCACCCCCCACCCCCGAGCCCAACGACGAGGACTCGGGCCCGCGCGACCCGAAGTATTATCTTGACAGTGTAACGTTCAAGGTGAGAGGAAAGACCTCCCCATGAGACGAAGCTCACGCAGCACAGGTCGAAGATCGCCTCTTCAAGGTCCCGCGGTACCACTTCGAGCACAGCTCCGAAATCTTTGCGACGACGTTCACGCTCCCAGCTGGCGACGACGTCCAAGCCGAAGGCCACAGCGACGAGAACCCCTTCATTCTGGACGGCATCAGCAAGGTTGACTTCCAGCGCCTCCTCAAGGTCCTCTATCCGCTGTGCGTGTGCCTGTTCTAAAGATCGTGGGTCGATTATTGACGGTGAGATTGCAGAGACATCCCGCAGATTCTCGGCATGCCCAAGGACGACTGGATCTCCGTCCTGAAGCTGTCGACGCTGTGGTACTTCCTCGACGCGCGTGAGCTCGCAATCCAGCAGCTCACCAGCCGCATCACGGAGAGCGTCGAGCGCATCCTGCTCGCTAGAGATTACGAGGTGTCGAGCTGGCTCCGCGCGGGGTACACCGACCTCGCGCGGCGCGAGGAGGGCATTTCCATGGAGGATGCAGAGAAGATTGGGTTAAGGACCACGGTGCAGCTGTACCAGACGCGCGAGGCGGCGATCAAGAGCTATTCGTCGTCGACGTCGGGGTTCCGCCCCAATCAGTACGGGGTTTATAGCCAGAGTCGGTTCCAGCACGCCGATGTCGAAGGGACCTTTCGGGAGGAGTTTAGGCTGGCTGATTTGGCGAGTGCAGCGTATGCTCGTAGCAGAGAAATCGGCGAGGTGTATGAGTACGAGAGCGCACCGGGGCCCTCCAGGCAGCTCCAGGCCCCTGGTCACTACCTATGAACTCCGTCCGGGCGTAGCGTAAATCAACGACCCATTTTCAAGGGTATTTTTTCGGAACCAGCGAGCGCCAGAAGTTTTGAACCATCTGGAGCGATGCGGAGGGACTAAACTATAGCTAAGAGAGTTCCGGTGTGGGTAAGACAAAAATCCTTTTTTTGCGGCCTCCCGGGCCGGAATACCGTCAAAATATAGCGTAAATCAGTCGAAATTCCAGGCTCCTACCCACCGCACGTTACGGGGTTGGGGAATCTCTGTAGTGGTATTTTACGGCTGAATCTCTGTAGTAAGACCAAAAGACAAATTGATCAAAAAAGTCATCATATATCTGTCAACTACTTCCGAACTTTCATCTGCCCCAACCGCCGTGGAGGGCTTTTTTGATCAATTTGTCTTTTGGTCTTACTACAGAGATTCAGCCGTAAAATACCACTACAGAGATTCCCCAACCCCGTAACGTGCGGTGGGTAGGAGCCTGTCGAAATTCTCGAAAAAATCCGGACGGAGTTCATAGGTAGTGACCGGGGGCCTGGCCCTCTGTGTGGTAGTGGGCACCGGCAGGGTTCCCACGATCCATCAGTGATGTGACAGATTATTCCCACTCCCAGCCAGCTCACCCGTAAAATGGCATGTCCCATAAGATATTCAGTTGGCTTCCTATCCTCAGGTGCTGAGAACCATAAATAGTGGTTATTCTGTATTTTCAATGAAATAGAGCCAGAACTTTAGATTTGCTTTGGGACATGTCGGGCAGAGGCAAGGGGTAAGCGAAAGTTACCTTCCGGCATCAACTCCCTCCAACCTCCCATCAAGACCCCGGAACCAGTGACCACCACCACCACCTTAGCCGAGCCCTAATGCGGAAAGAGCATCCTAATACAGACAGTCGGACGTATAAAGCTGTCTGAGTGCATGATAGCAGAACATAGAGACCTTGAATCAAAATTATATGTATCACACTCCTCCCGTTGTTTTTTCGCACGAGAAAAACGAGGCATTTTAGAGGGTGGGATGTCGAGAGTGACAATAAATCACCCACCTGTACTCTTGTGGACTCAATGGGGTCCGAAAAAAATTCAGAAGTGATATACTTGACAGAAAGTCATTTTGACACACTCAAATGTCCCGTTATATGATTGTGAGAGTCAAGGTAGACTCATTTTGCATATTATTGACATATGTTGACAACACAGCCGCATTGGGTCGCGATTTTTTCTAGCAGCGTATACCACCAAAAGAACTTGTTGGATGTAATGATGTGTTCTAGAAATTGACCCAGCATATTTTACAAGGCTTAAATCACGGACAGAGTGGTAAATGTTCGAAAACAGCGATAGGCAGGACCCCAGAACCACATCACGTGCAGTTGGGGGGTCTATATCCGGCATTCAGCTTTCCGTGACCCCTTGGGCAGAGGCAGGATTAATATCAATCACACAAAAATCTGGATGACTCTATTAGGTCAAGTATCCGATGCAAAGTCGCATTGGTGTCCGCATTTCGACGCGTCAATGTGCCAAAACATGACTTTATGGGGCGAAAACAGATTTTGCGTGACATTTCCTAAATTGGATGTGACACAACACGTAACACACTGCCATCGACGCGCCCGACACGCGCCTGGCCACATCTCCCGCTCACCAATAACTTTCAGTGGTACGCAAGGATGTCTACCCATCCCATAGTCTCCAAAATATACTTGAAATTCTAATATTCTCAAATAATACAGTAATGGCACCACTGTCAAAGCAGCGACGGCATCTGGCAAAAGCGCGCACCCAGTTGGCCGAGGGACGTGCACCTGGGAAGAAAAACCGCACCCCAAGCTCCTCGTCGACCCACTCCCCACCTAGACTCTCCAAAACCGCACTGTCGCCTGGCAAATTGAAGAAGAAGCACAATGTCGCGGACTCCAATTATATTGCTGAATTGCGCAAAGAAAATCTCCTGCTGCGTTGGCGGGAGAAGCGGTACAAAGAACAGATTGCAGATCTGAAAATTAAGGTTAAAATGAACGATGAACGGGTCAATGCTGCCGTTGCAGAGGTTCAGGCTGCGACTGCAGCGGCAAGGACTTCTGCAGAGCGGGCAATATGCAATGCAGTCAAAACCCAAGCAGAACTCGCAGATAAACTCGCCAGGGCAGAACAGCAATTGTCTGACCTTGAACAAACCAGTACTGCCAAGATTAATGCAACTGCCAAAGAACTCTCGACTCTCCGACACTGTCTGCGAGCCATGAAGAAGTGAGTCCAACGGCTAGAAACAGGCCAAGAAAAAATCAAGAACGGCTCGGCATCGGGTCGGGCAGTAGGCAGAGAGGTTCTGAAAAAGGGCCGTGCCTACGCACCAGAGGTTCGGGACCTTGCGCTTGTTCTAATCTCCTGTGGGTGCAAAATGGGGAAGGTTGGGGGGTGCAATCGAAGCCGTTGCACATATCTTTGGGATCGAGCTATGGCACACACTCAGCCGCCGTACAGTTGGTCGTATCGCACTGGAGGGCTTACTTATGGCGCGCATGCAGCTTAGCTTTGAATTGAAACATGCCGAAGGTAAGTATTCTGATTTTAATTCATCAGCAATCATACTAATGAAAAAATGAAGACCTTACCATCAGTAGCGACAGCATGTCCTGTCGAAAGCTCAATTACCAGTCTCACCATATCCATATGCGGGTGCCAGTCGGACAAGACGCGCAGGGCAATATTGTGCTCTCAAAGCTGGCAAAGGTCCGCTTTGCCGGTGTCGAGTTGACCCCAGACCACAGTGCCGTCACATCGAAACGGACGTGGCTCAAGGTGTTCAATGACATGATGGAGGCATTCAATAGCAGCCCTCTTGCACAGCGCGTCGGTGCTCTCGACTTTCGTCTCATTTGTCACCATCTTCGGGGAATGTGCGGCGATCATGCAAATGTCGAGAAGTCAGTTGTGGAAGAGATGCGAAAGGAGAAACACGAACAGCTTCTTCAAGAGCTGGGAGAGAAGCGCCTTGCGGAGCTTGATGGTGATCTGCTCAAACTCGCACAGTTAATGGTGCAGTTCGGGACACAGAAAATCGAAGCTGTTGGTGGATGGGATGCATGGAATGCCTTACCCCTCGCCGAACAGGCAGCACACTGATAAGCTGGCAATTTGGCCAAGCCTGAAAATGCATTAAATGTATATTTCTGCGCTGCTTTACATATCTAATGTGTACATCTCTGCATGAGAGCTGGAGTGAGGCCCATACTGCTGGCTAAAGGACGCACTGGGGAAGCTAGTAGACTTTCCAAGCCACCGATACCATGAGGGTCAACGGTCTGGGAAGCTGCAAGTGACTTTAGCTAAAATTGGTGTCCAACCATTCGATCGAATTGGGACATACCATGGCGTACCAAATATCAAGGGCATCAAATACCATCCATCTAGACGAGGAGTTGATCCAGGTTGCAGGTCAAATCAAGTTGACAGAGTCATTGGTGCAGTTGTGGGCACAAGTTCGATATTTGTGACATGTTTGGTCACTGTGACTATAATCATGAGCCTAGATGCCTCGGAGGGCTCAGGAATCATTTGGAAACATTCAGGTTCAGTTCGGGGACAGTGGGACACCCTAACCCTCAAAGATCGACATGTGCATGGGGGTTTTGTTGGGCTATCAAGAATATTTGGATGACTGAGCAGGCATGTGATATTTTGGATGAATAAGCACACAGCCAATTGGTCCGGATCAATTAGGGCCAAGAATAGGTGTGGAGGCGTCCCAAAGAAGGGACGAGAGTCGTAGCAATTGTGTTTGCCATCAGTTCTTTCAGTTTAACAACATTATATTTATCTTTCTCATCAAAATTATCGTTATCATTGTATGGACCCATGTAACCTAATTAGGAACCCTGTGATAGCCAAGTAGTATAAATACAGTAGCTAGGGATGTCTTTCGACACGGGATCCTGTCCCTCCTTTCTGGCTATCAGTCAAACGACTGACAGTTAGAAGGTAGGTGTAGTGTCTTGTCTGTGGGCTCAATAATTGATTGTGTGGTTGTTGTATTGTTGTTTTCTTGAGTTGCACCTGGCAAAGCGCCTAAATAAGCTTAAGAGGACCACAATTCGGCTAATAGGCCTTGGTTATAACCTCTGGTTGCCTTGGATTTGCTATTAAACTACGAGTCTTTTGGTGTTGTACTTTAGCTAAAGTCCTTGGAAGCGGTTCTCTGCTTGGATTGCTTGTCACATCGGTACCCTTACCTTATATATCAATAATAACACGGAAACGGTATCTTATATAAAGATAATACCAACGGGTTTCATATCGGGTCATATCGGGTCATATCAGGGTTTCATATCGGACAAGGAACACGAACAAGGAACAGTTAAAGGGCATTAGCAACGGGCTATAAGAACATCATCGGATTTGAAGGGACTTGTTACTCTCTGAGTTTCAGGCGTATTGGCAAAGACTCGGTTACTATCATTGGAATACAAGGACTACATCGCTTATAGTGAACCACACCGCATATAAACACACCCCATTGAATATAAACACGTTCCTATCGTCTCAGACCTCTCTTTGAGTGCCTAGAAGATCAGTAAACGAGTCTGCATTTGTTATTGGTCTCACAGCCAAGAAGCTTTGATTTCTGAAGTCAATAATTGTAGTGTGTTCAAATTGCAACAGCCTAATACTTGGTTGGAATCCCCGAACTTGCGCGATCAACGACAAGGGCCTTACCATAGAGTGTTTTGTGAAGTTAGTTGGGTTGTGTTCAAGTTTTGGTTTTGGTTTTGGTTTTGGTTGATTTATCAATTGAGATCTGGTAGCCATTTGCTTGTTTGCATAGCTTAGCACTTCATTTTCACGCTTGCCCGCGTGTTGATCGTTTCAACGCGATACAGCGATGATGACCGCGATGATTCGAAGCCTCGGTGAGGAAGCACTCAACGGGCTCGATGATGCTGACCGGCATCTCTTGACGGTATGGGTGTGGTCCGGGTGCTGCATGCACAAGGATCAGAATAGTTTCAAGGGCGGGAATACAACAATGACAGCTCACTGGACAGAGCTAGACGTGCAGCCGATTCCGCTGGTGAACAAGGACACAGCCCAGGTGATTCGCAAAATCTTGGAACCAGAAGCAGGTGACAAGCCGATTACTGACGAGGATTACAAACACCTCGAGGATGTCGCATTTGGGGGTGGAAAACTCACAGCGCTAGCGGGTGCTGTCCTCAACGATGCACTGGATAAGCGTGGGCAGGGAGATGCTTACCAGCTATTCATGGAGCATTACCTCGACGTTGAACACATCAAGAGCTTCCCAAAGACCAACAATACTCAGTTCGGAAGTCATGGAGAGGCGGCAGTGGAGCTCCTTGCTAACCTTGACGCATACTGTCAGTTTCTGGACGTCATATGTATCCGGAAAGATTCACAAACCTGGACGAATATTGAGAAAAATGTGGCAGCAGGCCTCAAGGACCCCCCGACACTCACCAAACTCGCAGTTCTTGCACTGTATCACATCACAATATCTGCACTGTACATGTGTGCAGTCCGACGGGATGAGGAGACAGTTGCGCTGAATGCGATCACTCTCGGACCCCTCCATCGCGACATCTGCAACCACTGCCAGACTCTGATTGACAATCCAGAGCTCTGGCTCGATTTTGACCCAGACGTGTTCGCGCTCGCAACATTTGATGGCCAGATTCCAGCGCGCCGTGAAGTTCTGGATCAAATCAAGCAACTCAATGAAAATGGGATGCTACTGCACCTGGATGTGATGTTCCCAAAATTTCTGGAGGGCGCGTTGGCTACATGGATCCGATTTTCGTCCGAGTTCGCGCCTGGTGGTGTCATTGACGGTTTGACTGATGCAGACAAGCAGCACATCTGGCTACCTGCTACAAACGTCAGGAACGAAGGAGCCCTGGGCGGCTGGGTCGTTTGGGCTCGGAATAATCCCACCGGCGCCCTACATACCCACAATGGGCTTGGGATGTATCACAGGAACGGCACGTACGAATTCTGCCAGACATTCTTCACACCTGAAGACCACAAGCATGTCATTGCTGCAGCACGAGTATTGGAGGGGGAGAAACTCGAGAAAAAGCAGCACCAGATGCAGAAGGAATGGGACACGTGGCTGGTTGCTGAGAAAGAACAGGCAAATGCAGATAAAGCAGTGCAAGAAGCAGCGATCCAATCACGTCTCGATGCTGTACTGCTCATCGAGTCCGCGGACGAGATTCTTGCTCGAGGAATGACGAATGCGAAGCTTGACGACCAGCTAGAAAAACTCCGAAGACTTTGGAATTCAGGTAAACACCACCAGATCGACATTCCCAACAAGAGTTCTTTGAAAACAAAGCCAAAAAAACAAGCTGCACTCCAAGCTGCATTCGAAGCACATTTAGCTTTACTTGAGGCACAGGAGGACTCGGTGACGCTTGAGGAGCTCTTCAGCAAAGTATTTGACGACTCGGAGATGGTTCAGGAGGAGTACTGGGAGGCGGAGGACGAAGAGATGGCCGAAAGTTGGGAGGAGCCCGAATGAGTTGCAGATAAAAGTAAAATAAATCAGGTTCTGTTAGTCTACATTCAAAGAATGACTCTATAATGACATTCAACTATCTACGCATGTATTTGGGAGCCCAAGAAGCCTAAACGGGATGAGTGAAATTATGACCATCAAAATTAACGGTTACGATTTAGTTACCGGTCCATCACTGGTCCCATCAAAACCCGTCGGTGCCCACCACCACTCCCGCGACCTGGCACTTCACCTGAGTCACGGAGGAAGGAGCCATTGGATACGGCCCGGCCAGGCGGAGTTTATGTAAAGGCTTCGGACACACAGCAGAGGAGATTAGTCATCCTTAGTCATCGCTACGTATACTGTACTATTTCGACCAAGTCTTCACACCATATTACGCGTCACCGCAAGTCTTCATTTGGGGGGTCTTCATTTCTGACAAATACCATCAATAATTGCCATAAATGGAAGTCCGGCATGTACCGGACCGATTTTTTGCCTGTTTTTAGGCCTATTTGGGCTTGAAAAGTCATTGTTACGCATTACTGGGACCAAAAGTCTTCAGTTCAGCAGACCATGTTATGCATTATGTGAAGACTTGATTGAAATAGTACAGTACTCGCCCCTGTCGCGTACTACTTATCCGGATCCAATCTAGTCCTCTTGATTGTGATCCACGACCATGTACACAGGAAGACTATGCCGTCCGTGTAGGCTGAAGAGCCGATCTGGTTGATGTTCGTCGTCCATAGTAAGTACTAGCCTCTTAGCCTCTATTTGTGATTTTAATTTCTCGGTGTTCCAGACCGATTGGTTGTGAGCCGCGCGGTTGACATTCATGGTGGTTGTTTCAATTTGCTTCAGTTCCATTATTGGCCGGAGGCATTGATTCGGAGGCCAGGCACAATTCTTTGCTGTCTTTCCGTTCTCGGCATGTAGACAGTGTCCAAGAAATCCAGCCAGGCGTATGTTGAGCCAGGTGCGAGGCCTCGCTACCATACAGTTTCCGTGCGTTGAACTGGAGAACGCACAAACAGGCCACGGCAAACGACATGAAAGAGACACATCTGACCTTCTTGGAGTGCTCATCGACTCGTTTAATAAGGATCCAAAATATTTACGCTTCAAGGGCACCGTGCCGCAACACAGCGAAAGGTCCATCAAGGATGCGTGGTTGAGGTCGCATAAGGATGTCAGCTCGGCTATGGCGCTGCTCTCCGGTCCGAAATGGACAGCCCAGGCAGCAATTAGGGTAAGTAGTTGTCTTCTCTTTTATACATATTTATCCAATGGATCACAGTTGCATCCGGCAATACCACAAGTATCATACGTACTAGTATGGCAACGTAGAGCGATCTGCTCTACCGTGCAGCAATCTGCTGATCAATCCGTTGCCCGCCGTGTGATTTGATGTCCAGCAGCCTTCTGGAACCCCAGATACCTCGGCAACTCTACCTTGACCTCGACGCCGCCGTCTGCCCCTTCCAAGAGGACAGCCAGCTATCACCATGGATGCTCACTTGCGAGCCCGCGACACAGATCCAGTCCGTCGTGTTGGTGCTCGGTAAACGTCCAGTTTCACGCATGCATTGGCGGCACGTCCATTGGCGAGCCTTGCAAGTTCGAGCATGGCCAGCACATCGTGTCGGGCACCCCCAGACGTGTCTTTGACGTGATACGGCGGCGGAGTCTCCGCACGCCCAACAGTGCTCGATGAGGCCGAGCTTCTCAAGACCAGATCTACGATGTGTATCACTATCTTCTGCCTGCAACACAGGTTGTCCTCCTCAGTGCGACCCTTCCTTACGATGTTCTCGAGATGACAACCGAATTCATGACCAAACCAATCCGCATCCTCGTCAAACGTGACGAGCTGATGCTCTGACACCCTCACCATGGCACGAGCTGTGATTTTCTGCAACACTCAGCGCAAGGTATGTACACATTTTATGCTCTCGGTTGTGACCATATACATTGATCTTGTTTAAATCCACTGGCTGACGGAAAAAATGTGCGCATCCAACTTTACGGTCCTATGCACAGTGGGACGGCTCAGAAGGAGCGATCTGATCATGGCCGAATCCCATGGAGAAACTTCGTGAGTTTTTGGGTTCTCTTTTTTACCATTATAACGCCTTCTCAGATGGGTCAAGTATCGTTGGCCATCATTTACGATCTGCCCTTCGTTCCTCGCGTCCACTGACAAAATTCGATAATTTTTAGAGATCGTGAAAACTACATTCATCGCATCGGGTGGTCTGGTCGTTTTGGACACAAGGGTGTTGTGGTCAACGTATATCCCCTTTTTTCTGCTTGAGCGTCCCCTCATCTATTGCTCAGTTCGCCACTGTCGACGATGTCCGTATCCTGTGCAATATTAGTAAGCTTACAGCGCCTGACTCACAAGCTAAACTAATTGCCCTCTGGAACAATTCTACAGCACCCAAATTGCACATCGAACCTTCATTCAAGTGCCTTGTACTTGTCGGACTCCTAGGATGAGTTGCTGCAGAACTGATTGGATTGGACACAAGAGGGCGTGCCCTTCACATCTCTAATCTGCTTTTTTGAGCTCTGCTTTGTATCTCAATTGTAAGGCCGTTCCATGCGGTAGTTTTGACATGTTGGAATCCGGAAGGCATTGATTAGGAAAAGTTTCTCAAAATTCTGCACGCGTGAACCTGCGACGCGTTGGCGCCATGTCCGCTATGAATATCGCACACAGCCTTCCATCGACTGTCTCTGGCATATCTTTCTCATTCCTCATGGGCGAAGACACCCGATTTCTGTCAAGCAAATCGTGAATGTTAACCTCCTCGACTATCGACCCAGTATTGGTGGCTTTTACGGCCTTGCAATTGACCCTACGGAGCGGCAAAATTCAATCTAAGGTGGCTGCACAACATGTACTTTACTTCCCCGGGGCACTTTGACCACATCTGTGCATGCCATAAATTGTCGCAAAATCAGCTCCACCGAAAATAACACAAGCAAACTACAAACTGTTTTCACCTTTGTTTCAACTTCCATCGAAATTCCATGGTCGACCCTTGCAATTGAAAAGATTTCAAGTATAATTGTTATAATATTCTCCTGATGCAGCCTCTTTCGAAATATCATGTTTGCTTGAAGTGCAGCCTGCATTGTCATTGAAAGTATGTCTTCGTGAACTTGAAAGTTGAAACCCATTTGTGTGATCGATTGATGCAGAAATTAATTTTTGCAATAATCAGCGCACTACACAAATTTTCCATCTTTTTCTCTCGCCTTCTTTCCACTCTTTCTGAAGTCAACATTTCAACTTTCATTTTTTTTCTCTCCGCCTCTCAGGCTCGTTTTTCCTGACATGCCGCAAAAAGAATACGCGGCGTTCACATCCACAAACGCCGCTAAGAAGGTAACTTCGATCCTTTGTCCGCATCGACTGAGAGAGAGTCAACTTTCAATGTAGGTTTGCCAGCGATGCTACTACCCTACTGCGGGTGAATTGTTCTTTATGGAGAACACCAAGCCCGGCAAAGAAGGCAAATGGGTCTGCGATGGATGCCACAGTAGGTACCAGAACGAAACGACAGCGCGGGATACCAATTCGGAGAAACCCAACAACAACGGTATTTTGCCTGAACTATTATGTGGCCATCTGCTGAGTTCTGGCTACAGTCAATGAGCAGCAGATCCGTAACTCAAATCTTGCAGGGAATCGTAAGCCATCCCATTGATTTCACTTCTTTCACTCATCGTGGGGTAGGTTCTAGCAATCCGTTCCAGTCTGGCCCTGCCAGTCAAGCATCCTCCAAATCACAGGCCCATCGTTCAATGCCTCCTCCACCCTTACTGCCACACTCTTCCTCTCAGGGCCGCCACCACTCCAGGCCTCCACTGCCGCCACCACCTCCTTCTTCCAACTCTTCTGGTCGGAGTTCCATGGCAAGGGGACCGCAGATATACACGCCACCGAACACTTCTTTGTTGCCTTCATTTCCTGATTTGTTGAGCAACTCCGATGGTGGAATAGGCTATACAGAAGCCCATGCCCAGTATGAACAAATGCGTCAACATTTCGCAAGCAAGGTGTTTTCACAGGGCCATACCCAATCAATTACACTAAAATGTTGGCTGGCGAGAATGGAACCAAGAAAGGTCAAACAAACCTTGATCCATGTGAGCGAGCCATCCGTATCTTCAACCTGGGTCCTCACCCAGACTCAGGATATTCACATTGCGCTTGCAAATATTCCGGTCAACATTGGGGCTAGCGAGTTGAAACGTGTTGTGTACTATGGTCTCTTGCCTCAAATCATCAAATGGCTTCGAGATTATCCCGTATCCGACATTCAATTTACGTTGCACAAAGAGCATTGGGTTGAGGTTGTTCCCTCCAGTTATCCTGATGTTAATGCAATCACGGACGACTTTTTCATCCTGAAGGCTGGGAGGGGCGGTGGAATTGTCAGGACATTTGTCAACAAGAACCCGGCGAAGCTCTATCTTGCCATGGATAATCCAACCTATGATTCGATTATGGAACACTTTGACAAGCTCGACAACCCAGATGAGGACATTGTGCAGACCAAAGTAAGTCGTTGCACTGTGCCATAAATTACAATCATTCATCGATGGCAGACAGATACGACCCATACAGCAAAGGGGAAGGGGAAGGGGAAGGGGGTAGCCCGAGGAACCAAAAAGTTGACTCGGGCACCGAAACGGGAAATTTCACCAGAGGACTTGACACGCTCAAGCGACCAGGAGATAATGTTCACTACTGGCAAGGGGGTAAGCGTGCTGATTATCTCTATTTTTCACTTTCCAAACGGAGCCATTAGGATGTAACCCCGCCACGAGCCTCCAAAAAACAGAGGACTGAGTCCAATCTAATGGTGTCACCCGAGGCATCCCACATCAAAGATGCTCTCCGTCGCCAAGGCGCTCCGCGGTCGAAAGCTTTGAAACCGATCCGTATGTATTATTCATTACTAATTTTCCAATTCAATAATATGTAACTTGTCCAGCTGACAACCGTGCTATGGACTGTCACCAAAGGAAGTAGCCATAACATGATGTGCCCAGTCCTTACCTACAGACACGATTCATTAAACCCACTCGCCCACTGATCAGTCAGCTGGTGGGACAACACATTATGGCAGTGAAGCCCTCAACCTGCCGCATCTGGCTTCGCTTCCCCCATCATATTGGCTCAATCCTTCTCGGCATTCTCCGTGGGCCACTTGTTTGATCGGTCCCCTGCAAAAATCCCCTTATCTCTTGATCGTTCAACCATCACCATCAATCCCTTCCCTTTTCGTGCTTCCGGCACATGCCATCAAAGATATCATCCTCTGTGCTCTTCCGCCCCCGTCCGGTCCCTGCCAAAGCCCATCACTATCAATACCTTCCCATTTCGTGCTTCCTGAACATGCTATCATCCATCCGTTCTCCTCCGCCCCTGCCTGTCAAACAATCAACCATCAAATCCCGACTCGCCTCCCGCCACGCCCGCCCTTTCTTTTCCCGCAGCATCCCGCCACGGCTCAGCCCTTCCTCCTCCCATGCAACTTTGGTCACGTCCCCAACGCGTCAGGATCCTCATAAAAAGATGCGTTGTTTACACATATTATATTTGCGGGCCAACACCTTTCCCGCACCGTTCTCGCACCGAAAATACAAATTATTCTAGCAGATCATCATCCCCCTCGTCCTCATAATCCGGCGGGGTCTCCTCATCATCTGGGTCATCATCGTCGCCTACCTCCAGCGGCACCACGACCTCAACACCGGGACCGGATTCCCGTGCCAGAAACACCCGTGCCCTCTCCCTTAACCCCTTCCACTTCTTCTCTAGCATCTCGCACGTTTGTAGCTCCCGTCCTGACTGCTCAAGCACGTAAGCCCGCAGGCCCTCGCCCAGCGCCGCATCTACATCGCTTCTCTGCCCCCCCCCCCCCCGCCAAATCCACTTCGTTGCAGACCAGTATCCATAAGCGATGGTGCGGCGCATTTCCTCCTCCACCAATACGGTGTCCTCGTGCCAGCGACGCATTCGAGCGTAGGCCTTGCACCATTCAACCCGTAGTGCTAGACGTGTAATCTTCATCAGCTTGTGCTCTCAATCTCAAAGAAAACTCACCCTCGACCAAATCCTCCTCCTGTGGTTCACCGGCCTTCTTGACATACCAAATCCACGACAATGTCCGCCTTCCCTTGCCTAATGCCACGACCCCGAACGTCGCCATGCCCCCCTCCTCCGCCTCATTGAAATCATGCACTGCGCCCCTCTGTGCGCGTTCCTCCTCCGTGAGCGCACGCTCATTCAGCGCGCGCACGTCCTCATCTGCCAGCACTTCCAGCTCCTTCTCCATGGCCGATCAGCCGCAGCAATGTGTTGCGCGCATAGCAGTAGCGGAGCTTGGCTTTGTGAATCCAGAGATTCAGCTGCCGCAGAACCCCCTGGCCCCGCGTCAGCGCCCGCTGCCCTGTGCAGTTGCGCAAACGGAACCAGTTGGTCATCGTACAAGTACGGAGACCGTGGCGCAGGGCCTCCAGCGCCTCACGACACTCCCCTGTGCGCAATTCGGCCTCCGTGGCCGGCAGCCCCTCGGCACATGCCTTGAGACGCTTTGCCTTATCCGCGATGTCCGAGGGCATGAACAACCGAACTGCCTCGGGCTCGCGATCGGCCTCCGTGTCCCACTGCGCTCGCTGTGTTGCTGTCAGGAACCGGCGTAAATTCGGCATGTACGTTCTTTGCATCTTCCGGAACACCCGCAGGCACTTCAAGAGGGCCGTCCGTCGCTTCAGGAACTCGAGCTCCTGGTTTTCGGTCGGGTTTGCAAGGGCTTTCACGTCGATACTTAGATAGTGTCTACGTCGTCGTGTAAATCAGCTGGAATGACTAAAATTCAAAAGTTTACGCACTGTGACTCTTCTATCTCCAGCCCCATTATCAGGAAAGTACTGGGCGTGTCTTCTCGTTCGACTTCTGTGCCAGCCCCGCTCCGCATCAATTCCTCGGTCGCCAGCTTGACACGAATCTGCTGCATTGACATCACTACATAGCATCAGTACCCAATTCTCGGGTAATTGAGGCTTGCTTACCTTTCTCCTTCATCTCAAACGGCGAGTCCACCCCGGTGGTATGTTGCTTCGACTCCCACTCCGTCACCCACTCCTTCCATCCTTCGACCATATCATTCGCTGTCTCCCTTAGCGCCGTGTCAAACGCGTCAAACGCGTCCCGATGAATTTGCCCCTCCTTCACATTTTCCGCCATCCGTCTCGAGAAGATCCGCCGCCAGGATACGGTTCGTCGCCAATTGTGGAAAGCGAGCAAACACTTGAGCGTTGCCGCCCGCGCGCCATCCCCATCATTTTCGTCCATGATGCAGCCCCATTAAGAAACTCCCAATTTTGTTCGACGGTTTCCCCATGTGTTCTCCCCGCTCCCCACATGTAATGGAACGAATATGGGGAGTGACAGCCAACCTTGTGCGGGGGCAGGTGAAAATTTGGGACCTTGAACCACACTCGCGCCTGCTCAACGAGGAATAGTATGGTCGCCGGCAATAAACTCATGCGGGTCCAGAAGTGTCGGCTGTACTGGCAAGCAATGTCGTAGGATAGGATTAGATAAAAGATGATGACATTGAGAACCGACGAGCGTATGATGAAATCCATATTGCATTGTCTACATTAGAAAATTCAGCTAGCGCGCATACATAAGAAACTGATCAGCATACCGTTCACCCAATTGAAGATCGCCAATTCCATTCGGACGCCACATGTTGTGCCGAGCACATGTGACGCCGCCCACGCCCGTCGCACGGAGGCCCTTGACGTGCTTCCGGTTTGCCAAGAACATGGCTTGGAACCCTGAGCACGTCGAGATCTCCTCCTCCGTCACGTAGTTGCGGAGGAACTCAGTATACTGCCGGTAGTTCACGAAGTACCCGTGCCCATCGCCAACGGTCGGATCGTTTGCCTCCGAAGAGACGTTCCGGTTTATCAGCCGGAAATTGCAATCTTGAGTGAGAAACAAAAAGTATTTATAACTAAATGCATATCAACGCCGCCTCCTGGTATGAGGAATGGTCCTGCACTCACCGAAGGTCCTCCGGCATGGTGTCCCAATCAATGTTGTTCCACCCTGGGGGAATGTTCTTCCCGTCGTGAGGACAAGCTCGGCAATCCATGCCGAGCTCCCCCTGCGCCGTGCCCGCCACCCCCGTCGGATCGTGGGCTCTTCCCGCACGCTTGTACATGGAAGAGGACCGGTACTCCCGCACAATCAAACGAAAAGCACGCCGGCGGCCCTGCATGAGCCATCAGTCTTACCAACACTAGCCTAAGCAGAAGAACGCACCGGAGGCGGGTCCAGACCGTCGTTATTTGTCAAAAGCTCGAGAGACCGCATGAAGTCGTGGGCAGAAACCTTCCCAAGGCAGTTGAGCATGAGGAATAATCGAATGACTGCGAACGTCGCGCAGGTCTGCGGATCGCGTACGGTTGCCGGCCACCACTGAGCCCGCATGAGTTGTTGCCAGTGCAGAATTCTACTGTCGCACTCGCAGAACCAAATGTTCAGCTTGTGGATCCCCGACACGTCGATCAAGACAAACAAATTATGACCTTTGGTCGAAGTCGGGCAGTGATAGCCAGGTGGATGGCCGAGCTGCACGACGAGACCCAATTCCGCCAAGCCCAGCCGGTGGAAAAACCCATCCTTCCACTCCTATCCCGTCAGCTCTTTATCACCCACGAAAACAAGAACAAAAAAAACAGACCTCGATCCAGTGTGTCGGCAAAATGGCGTGTTGCTTGATGATGCATGCTTTGCAGAATAATTCTGGGCCGAAGCATGCTTGGTGGCGGCAACGGTAAGTCGGCGCGTCCACCGCACAGCCACCGCAGCGCGAATGCACCCTGGGGTCCCCGCGTCCTTCAAGCCGCATAATCTCATCAAGATAATTGTCTCGCTCCTCTAGCCACGTCTTGAAGGGGAAGTCCTGGCGCCAACGAACTATCAGTTTTTCTTCAACATATACAACCCAACAGTGCCGCCCACCGAGTTTTCGTAACGCTTCGGTTTCTCGACGGTGATTTCATCCGCGGGCGTGTCCTGGACTTCGGGATGCACAGAGTCGTCTCCCATACTGTACTCGAAATCAAAGTTCTCCAACGCAGCATTGGTCTGCGCATCCTCTTGATAGTAATCCGGCACGGGAGGCGCGGTGTCGACAGCGGCAGTGTTGATGAATCCCCGCCGCCCATCCGCCGAGACCGCCACCACCTGCGCGATATGGGGTTGGTGGACATGCATGACGGGCACCGCACGTGGGCGCCCTCCTCCCCGGCGGCCAGACCCAGAGGCAGACGCACTCGGCATTTCTTGCGTGGAGGAAGATTTGAGAAGGTGGTGGAACACTGTCACCTCGCTTCTTATTCTCACGTCGTGTCAAGAACTCACGTCCTGACAGATTCACTCAGGAACTGAATTCGTCTACACACGTCGAGTACAAGTACGTTACAGGCGACCTCCAGTAGCATTGAAGACCAAACCTGACCAGTCGTATGATACTTGGCTGGCGTCCTCCCAATCAAAATACTCGTGTGCAATGCTTGCCTCTTCCCCGAAGTGCCGAAACGGGGCACACTCCATGGGCGTCCTGCATTCGGGGCACAAAAGCTTGAGGTCCAACCACATTCGGATGCAGACATAGCAATTGCTATGTCCGCATTTGTACCTGCCACCCGTACGTCAGCGCTACCATCAGCAAAATTGAGACAGACGTACGAAACGGGGTGAGATTTGACCTCGCCACAAATGCTGCACCCATCGCGCCGCTTGGGACAACTTGGTGGCGGCCGTGCCTCGGTCAGATAGAGCTCGTCCTCGCTCCGAAGACGGACACCCCGGCGTCTTGCATTCCCCGCCATGGCCATGACTGCGTCACGGTGTACCCGCGCCTGCCCTTCTGTGCGGACAGGCCCCGCCGCAGACAGAACACCGCCGCGCTGTGGTGCAGAAGGCGTGTCTTCGTCCGCACTCAGCGGGCTCAGGGAGCCGTCCCCAGCGCCCCGTTGAGGTGCGGCAGGCGAGTCTGCGCGCCGTACCTTTCCCCCGGTACTCATCCTGCCTCCACGGTTGCGGAGACGACCCTGTGGACGCGTCTCGATGCTGCTCGTCGAATCTTCCACGCATCATGTATCAGCGTTGCATATATTTAGATAGAAAAAAGACCCACCGCGCAACACGAGCGATCCAGTTTCTGAGAATTCCCAGGGATTGTTAGCAGAGGAACCCTTCAAATTGGTAGTGTCGAGTTGGGTGTTCATGAGCGGTGACGCGCGCGGCAAGACGGAAGGAAAGAGGGTACGTGACCGTTAAATTAGCTAGTCTCAAACAAGGAAATAATCTCCGCTGTCGCACACGTCGTTAAACCGCATCGCAACCATCCCATCTCCCCCAGTTGATCATCAATGCTCCGTGCCATCGGACAGCCGCAGAAATCCAGCGCGACAGGGAATATTCCGGCGGGCGTGATGACAGACCATTGTTGTTGGGGAAGAGAGATGCAAGCTGAATGTCCAAGATGTCCCAGGCCTACACGCAAACCCAACTCGCACAAGTTCCTGAATATCTGGCCGGACGCAGTGATTTCCTGCTTGCATTCTCAAGCCAAATACAGTGTGATTCTGATCATGCGTACCTCAACCTTGTGGCATGGTACCTGCCGATGCGACATCAAGATACAGGCCCCGCACACACGCCGCGACCGGCAAGTGTGGCATCGATATTGCGCCGCCTGGCCGCATGCACAGACGGTGGGCACAAAAACCTGGAAAATTCAGATGAGGTAGGGGGGCTAGTACTTTGTGTTCTCTCGTACCTCCTCCAGGACGAGCTCTTTGGCTTGTTGGAGGGCATCCATGCGCAATCGATGCACATCGGGCTTCAAAAGGGAGCTCGCCTATCTCGAAATCACACTACAAATATGCGCTTGGAAGAACATACATGCGTCTTCCGCGCAACCGTCCACACTTGAAGAGCTCGAGCTGAAACTTTGAGTCCCAATGATAGAGAGACATAGAGAATATTTGAGGTATCCTGGCCAGAGGACCGCACGTAAGACAAGCAAAAGTGAAGTGTCGAGTTGAGTACGCCACGAATGGCGCATCCGGGAGCAATTTCGGGAGCAATTCGGAATCAAACGGGCTCTGATCCGATCTGGACGCCATGTGACTCCATCTACACTAATCCCTCGATTCCGCAAGCAATCGTGTCTCCTCGGTGGCTAGCAACGGTGCCCAGGTAAGATATTCTTTGTAGAAACCGACCAGTGTGTGCGCCGCACTGTATAAACGCGGCTTGTGCTCCCTGACGGAAAGAGAGAAAAAAATCGAATTAATTGCAGTGTCTTTAGAATATCCAGAATAAAACGGAGGTCTGCTCACATGAACCACGCAGCAAATTGGCGGCTGCACGCCAACCTCGCAAGAATTCTCTCGCGCCTCTGACTCGTGAGATCCAGAGGGAGGGGGATGGTGCTCTCGCGCTCCCCGGTACGCCAATTGTTCAAGACTGCCCTGTCAAAATTAATCAGGTCCATGTCAAGCCGTTTCGGATTTGGGCGCACCAGACGTGCTCAACATCCTCTCCGGAGGATGTCTGCCCCCACGACCAGGTGTGGTAGGATGTGTCATTCACATAATAATCACTTGACCTGGTAGGCATTAGACGGGCAGAACAAGATATTGGGACACGCACTCCATGATCACAAGAACAGAGCGCTCGGTATCTATTTTGTCATCTATGTCGCGCAATTCTTGGGTCGTGCGCGTGAGGCTGGCAAGCCCAGAACACAGAAGTCGAGCGCGTAATTTGACTGCGCAAAGGGCGTACAGGGCTTGCAATCAGACTTCGGCCATGAGGGTAGAACGGTAGGTGAAATCGCCCAAATCATGTCATCATTTTTTATCTAATTATCCTCCTCAGAATCGTATGCAGACACCAAGGACTCTGGGAAGCGGGCTATCTTGCGAACTGGTGAGGGCGGCAGTCCCGACGATTCGTCCCCAGCAGGCTGATCCCCACCCAGCCGAGCTTCGCCCAGGCGCTTGCGGCGGGCATCCTTCAAGTCTCGCGCTCTGTGCAGCACATTAGTGGTGAGCGCGCCAATGAACAAATTGCTCACATTTTCTTAAAATTGGGGGCCTTCTCCTCATGGCGCCGCCTCCGCCGTTCGCGTTGGGCCAACACCCCCCGATTACTGGGCACTCAGGCTGTCAGCTCCGAAGGCGCAGCATTTCAAGATGCGTACTTCTCTCGGTAGCGTCGGGCGGCTTCTAGACGCGCTTGGCGACGCACCTCACGCTCTTCTTTGGGACGATTGGCATCAGCAGCTCGCAACCTGAGGCAGACATGAAGCACCAACGAGGTAATGCAATAAGTTCTTACCTTGCCATGCGCACACGAGTTTTCTCGTTCCGGAGTTTGCGGTTCCTCGGGATTTAGAGTCAGAGGGAGGAGAGACGAAGACCAGTAAAAATAGTGTACTTGTCGTTGTACACCCAAGACGCCACCCTCGCATTATGCGCAGTTATTTGCTCCTTGGTCATTTCACCAGCCATGACGGAGTGCAAACAAAACAAGCAGCAAGATCTGATGGCGTAAGCAGACTTTAATCAGCATTTGGCGACTGAGAATTTTGTCTCAATAGTGGGAGTACCAGAAAGGGCCGAGGTATTCTGAAGAGAGCAAATCTTCTCAATTGAGTGACCCGATTTATATAAAATTTTGGCTGATTTAATTTTTTTGGTGCAGGAACTCGGCCAAAGTCATAGACTTCGCACATTCGACCATGGCTGGGCATGGCTCAGAAAAGAAATTTGATTCAAATGATGTCTCGGTGGGCACATTCTGGGCTTAACCACAGCACATATTCTTACGGGACCATCTAGATGACCTATGCCTGCCATTGGGCATTTTCCCGAGCGTCTGTGTATGAGGTAGGGACGATTTCGCGTGGTGAGTGCACCACTTCGTGTGGTGAGTGCACCACTTCGCGTGGTGAGTGCACCATTGAAGCGTGGCGAGTGTGCCTTGTGATCGCAGACGCCCTCACCATGCAGTCCACTCATCAGCTCCCCGGTTCCTCCGCACGTCGCAAATCCCGTCGCCCCCTTCGACCCGCGCCCCGGCGAGCAGGTCCCCAGGATGATGCCGCCCCCGGCCCATACGGACACGGCATGAACGGGAGCAGCGCTCCTGTGGTGATCACCCGACCTCCCGAATATTTGCCTCGCAAAGCCGCACCAAGGAGGCCATCCGCAGACCAGGCCTTGCGCGACAGCGACGCTAAATTACTTGCGCAGCTAGCTGAGAGCAAAAGTAAGCAAGAGAAACACGAAAAACTTGTACGCACGAAGCGTAAGGCGTCCCACCCGGAATCCCAGGCCAAAAGGTGAGCCATCCGTTCCGTCTGGTCGAAAGATCTTGGGCTGATATCGTGTGCAGGATGAAATTGGAGTAGAGGTGTCTGTACCCTGACCGGAAAATCCTTATATCTCACACCAGTGTCGCACAATACTCATTCCATCGTTTTATGTGATTAAGAGAAAGTAAGATACAGGGCGTATTAAGAAAATTGAGACGATTTATTTGATTAAGAGAAAGTACGACGAAGCAAGTACGACGAATCAATGGCGCCGCCGAGCACGCTGTGCTACCCCGGGGCCACGCCACGGCATGTCTGTGGGAGTGCTCCATATGTCGGGCTTGGCGAAGGGGGCATTGCACTGCCATGGGTCGGGATCGAGAGACCACCCAGAGGAGGAGAGATTGTCATGCTGTCCCCAACAACGGGAGGTGGACTCGTCGATGTCCAGGCAGACGGGAGCGGGATGAGGGGAGCTTGGGGGAACATATCCGGCGACAAAGTCAAGCCAGGACGGTGGAATGTAGGTTCCCCAGCGGTGTATCTCTTCTGGGGGAAGGCCGAGCCATGCACTCAGATGATCGTCGTTGATCATGAGCGCGACTACAAGATCATTCTTCAATGGTGCCAAATTAACGCCAGCGGAACATGAACATACCTTCTGCGTCGAATTCAGCGGTTGCGTCCAACTCTAGATGCACACGACGGATCAGAATGGCGTGGACACAGGCTGATAAATGTGTCAGAGCAGTTTTGTTTGATAGAAATAGATGGTTAGAAATATTCACCCAGTTTCGCGGCAAGAAAGACAGAATCGTGCAGGAACTCAGGGCTCAGGGCGGTACACCCTTGAGCTTGTGCGGGATATCTGGCCCAAAATGCAAATTTCAAGGCACCAGCTTCGTTCTCGGCCTGCGTGATGAAGGGCGCGGTGTGCACAGTCGACAGATAGGAAGGGGCGACATAGAATTTGTGGAATTCCGTGGGAGAGATTGGATGCCCCCAAGATGTCCGACGCGGTAGGGAGAAAAGCATCAAACTTATTCTGTGAGCACGTGGCCCGCTTGTGGTCAGTCTCCTCCTACTTAACCCATCGATGGACTCGCTCACGCATTACCCGGCGACCAAGACGAATATCACCCCGGCAGAGGTGATCCCCGACACTGAAAATCCCGCCCACGACCCGCAGTACTGGTGCTTGCTGCCAGTTCGCGATAATCGGAGTGAAGTCCGTAGCACTGGGAATTTCCCGGTGTATTTGGTGGCGCAGGGGCGTGTGGTGGGGATCTGGCATAATTGGTGAGTCCATGTGCGGGGAAGGGAACAAATATTGCATTGCTGACTTTGCGATAGGACGGTGGTCAAGGCGATGGTGTCCGGCTTCCCGGGCGCCGCTCAACGTGGACACCATACCAAGGAAGGGTGCGTGCGCGAGTGGCAGGAGCATTGCGCCCTCGGCCTCCACCCGCACCCCGCCAATCCCCGCCTCGTGGCAACCACGACGACGACGACGACGACGACGGCAACCGCGACGTCGGTACAGGCCGCATCTCCGCCTGCAGGAAATGCACGCCGCCCTCTGGGGGAAGGCCGTCCCATGGATGCCGCTCTGCAGGCAGAGCTGTGAGTGGCATTTCTTGTCGTGCCTGACGGTTTTGCTGATGCGCGAGTGCAAGGCAAAGATATTGCATGCCGAATCTTTCAACGTCGACCTCCACAGACCCCAGCACCTGGTCCGACTCCGCGTCGACCTCCACGGCCCCCAGCACTTTGTCCGAAGCTACATCTGAAGCTTCGTCCTCAAGTGTCAAGTCCTCGACTTGGAGGGGTGTACCGCGCCGGGCGCGGTACTACGCGATCTGGCGAGGCGGCTGCGTCTTCAGAGACCGGTAAGCAAATTAATAGTAAGTTGTGCGACGCTGAAGTGAAATTGCCAGCCGGGAAGCCAGGCACGCCTTCAAGAGGGCGGAGACCGCGGGGGACGCGCCGCAAATTCTTTCGACGGAGGACTTGGCGGAGGCGCAGGCTTATTGCGAAGGAGTGTACTGGGTGTCTGATTAAAATACGAAATTTATTGGGACGCTATGAATTCTGGAGAGTGATTCGTATTACTAGGCGGGATCAATGTGTGATGAGGCGTAAAAAAATTAACCCACGTGAAACCAAGCAACTCGACCAAAACTCGACAAACGCAGACAAAAAGAATCCAGAAATGCAAGCCCACGACGAACCCAATGCCGACGGAGTGCTGCCGCGTTCCTTCATGCCACCCGGCTCTCCGCCTCCACACGCACCATCCACAGCAGGAGGAATCGTGCCTCCAGGATCCCCTTGGCAATTCATGGTTCCATCCGAATTGCTGCTGTCAACGCCGCCAACGCCGACGACAACCCCGTCCGAGCTAGGGGACCTGACTTCAAGCTCTTTGGCGCTGGATGGGAACGACGAGGAAGATCCTGATGCTCCTGATGGTGATGGCACGCCAGAGCCGGTGACAGTGCAGAGGCAGTGTCGGCACCGGCGCGCCAAGGGTGAGCCTAAAGGGAAACCTGGCAAAGAGTCCTGGGTCCACGGGACGAAACTCGTGTTCTTTTCGAAGCGGAGGGATATTTGGATGGCGGCAGCCGAGAAGAGCGCATCGAGCACCAACAAGAAGGGAGGGCCTAGCGCCACCGGCGTGTTCTACACGAAGATGGCGCGCCTGTATGTTTTGAAGTACGGGTACCACCTCGGGGACACGGAGGACCTGGCAGAGGACGTCGAGGACCCTCCAGACGAGGCGGCAGATACGGTGACGAACGAGAGGGTGCCGGATGAGGAGGCGGCCTTCCGAACGAAATATCACAAGTGGCTGCGAGACGTAAGTGTCAGCTGGATTCGGGGACACAGTAGACTGACCTGGAGGCAGAGAATTGGTCGTTGGTATCGAGCTCAGTACGGAGGGCTGCTGAAGACCGACAAGGCGGCGTTCGAGCAGCTTTTCGTCGGGGTGTTAGATGGCGCACCGCCCAAGCCCCAGCGCCCGCAGCTCCTCTATTTTTATTCGAGGAAGTACTACGACACGCGGATCAAACCCACGTTCGACGAGACCTACGCCGCGATGAAGCGGAATGCTGCGCGGACCGGGACGACGATGAAGAACGCGCTGGCTGTCCAGAACTTGGTGACGCGGGAGGTTTGGGCAACAGAGACGGAAGCATTCAAGGATGAGGTGAAAGTGGCACTCGAACACGAGTACAACACGGCCATCGTGGGATGGAAAGCCTCGCTGGCCAGCAGTCCGACAAGAACGCCCGAGGAAATGGCAGCGTGAGTGGGTCAATAGGTGTGTGTACTGATACTGATCGTGGTGGACATTCAGGACGCTGGAGAATGCAGCCTTCTATCTTCAACCGTATGTGGATGCGGTCGCGGAACGGTTGGGCATGGTCGCCTGTGTGGCGATTGCTGGGCCCATCGGGAAGCGCGGAGGTGTAATTGGCATGCAGAGGTACAAATTTTTACGGCAGAACGAAACAGACGTGTGAATTGATAGATGACAGCGTGCACTCGGGGGTGACGAAGGGGCTGGCGCCGCTGAATTGGCCGACTTTTGATCCTGCAGGATTTCAGGAAGTCGAAAGGTTGATGGTCAATTTTGCGAAAGAATGTTTTTGTACGTAACGATGATTACACATATGGGTGACACTGCTAATGGGACGTATGAAGCCGAAGCCGAATGTCGCGCACGAGCGGTCCTCCTGCCGGGGGGAGGTGCAGAAGTGGCACCGGGGTCTGGGTCGCAGCCGGTAGCGTCGGGGTCCGGGACGCACCGGTCTCCTCCTCTTCAGCAAGATCAGGAGATGACATTGATCGGCCGAGGGGAGACCCTCGCGCGGCTGCTCCAGGGCGACGTCGTGAAGGACGTCGTTGGGGGGGTGGGAGCGCAGGAGAGCGAGGGCGGCGAGTGTGGTGCGCCGGAGAGCGGCGGCGATAAGGGGGGCGGCGATGAGGCGGAGGAAGGCGGTGGCGGGCAAGAGAGCGGTGGCGAGGCGAATGGCAGCGGGGGTGGCACTGAGCAGGAGGTGCAGCGTGATGAGGAGAGCGCTGAGAGTGTGGAGAGGAGGATCGACGCGCACTGGCAGCGCGAAGATCGGATGGAGTGGACAGCGGAGATGTTGCGGGCGCACACGGCGTTCGCACGGGGAAGGGGGTGGGGGTTGCCCTGGGTGGAATGCGTCGCAGCCTTCTTTGACTTCGAGGCAGCCTACGGGTATGACGAGGGCGGGGCGTTGGTGACAACGAAGGAGCGGCTGACGGCAGTGAAGGAGTGGCTGGGCCGCGGGAGGAACTGGAATGCAGTGATGGCGCTGGGAACGGTAGGGCACAAACGACAGGCGGGGACGTTTGTGGCTCAGTGGTGGGCGTGGTGGCGGGTGATCCAGCCCGCTGAGCGCGAGCTGCTTGGGCCGGGAATGCTGTCAAGGGTTGAGACGGCAGACTGGAGCCAGGTGTCGAGGCTCCATGGAAAAAACAGGTTGTTGCAGGTGATGGCAACGCTGCTGTGGTGGGGAGACTACGTAGCGAGGAACGAGGACTACCGGCCCGAATGGTTGGGGGCCGTGGACGATGTCCTGTGGGTGCTGCGAGAGCTGGTGAAGGTCGAGCAAGATGAGTAAGAGATGAATTTTGCGATTAGGAAAGTGCTCACCAAGGACATTGTTAGGGAAACATCAGGGCGGAAGAGGAAGCGCGGGGAAGGAGACGATGAGAGGTGAGACATGGAATGAGCAGTTTGTACATTGCCGCTAATCGGAACAAAGCAGTGGCGCAAAGAAGAAGAGGGCATGGAAGGGGGCAGCGACAGGAGATGAGCCGCGGCAAACACGGTCTGGGTAAGTGTATTTGCTTGGTGGGAGACACGTTCGAAGACTGAGACGATGTACAACAGGATCGACAAAGGCCGAGTGATGCGGAGTGAAGGTAAGAAGAAGGGGAAAGGAAGAAAGTAGGCGGCAAGGAGGGAGGGCCCATCTAAGATACACCCACTGCAGGTGCAGACCTCATATGGCACAATGTCGGTAGGGTGAAATAAATATCTTGGTTTGGAGAAACGACAGGTGTGAAGAGACTTGGTATAATGCGGACTTAGACGCTCGAAGAAGGCTCGGTCGGCGATGTTATGTGATGGATTGATGGACCCAAGAAACAGAAGCTAAGAGCAGACATACAGCATTGAGCAAGGAAGAAGTGAACAAAATGTATAATGAGAGAGATAAACGGTGAATATATTGACCTGCATTTTAAAGGAGGGGAAAAGAACAGGCGGAGAACAATTTGATGGCAACTGATGGAAATTTGATGCGCCGCTGATGCGGGTATAATGTATAGAACGAGAGACAAACCGTGACTATTACCTGGATTTCAAAGGGCGGGGAAAAGCGGAGGCATAGAACATTTGATGGCCACTGATGCGCGCCAGGAGGGAGGAAACTGTTTGGACAAGAGGTGTGCAAATAAGTGCAACGTCCCTACACAGCCACAGGAGACCATCGGCTCACGGCCCGCTTAGATTTCATCAGCTATCACCAAACTAATAAGAGATATAACAGTGTGTATGCATTTTAAAGGGCAGGGAAAAGAGAGACAGAGAACATTTAATGGCAAGTGATGGACAGTGTTGATGTGCTGCCCGGCCATGGTTGCCCAACGAGGAAAAGAGAGGCGGGGAACATTTGATGGCAACTGATGGACATTTGATGCGCCGCTAATGCAGGCGCCAGGTGGCCGGCCATGGTTGCCCCGCTTTGGTTTGAAGAGGGCAGAATGTCTGTGTGGGGGGCACCGATTCCAGGAGGTGCGGAAATTATTATGGAGGCGGGATTTGATGGCAGGACAGAAATTGATGCGAAGGCGGGAGGACGGATGCAGTAGTATGATCAATGGCAATATTAATAGCAGGAATTATTGCCGAGGGCGGGATTTGATTCAGGTGGGCAGGAATTGATGCCTGGGCGGGGACGGATGCAGAACAATTAATGATGGCCAAGCAGGAGGAGTATTAATAGCAGGGAATATCCCAAACGGGTGGGATGTAGCCGAGGAAGGTATTTATAGGAGAAGGAATCCAGATTAGGAGGAACCGTGGAAGCCATCAAAGCCATCAGAAGGGATGAAAAAGAAAGAAACAAATGGTGGAAAAAGTGGCCGAATCCGGCCATTTGGAAGGGCAATTTTACAAAAATTTCCCTGCAGGAGCCTAATTGGGTAAAGGTAGACCATTCACTGCCATAATGTGTTGTGCAACCAGCCCACTGATCAGTAAATGGGTGGGCACAATGAATCATGCAATACAATCAGATGTGTCCACAACACATTAAAGTTACCATCCTTACATGGACTGTCTCATCTATATGTTACCATCGGTGTCCTGGGCTGAGGCAATTGAGAGCCCAACCATATTCTCCGACTTGACAAAGATTCGCCCATGGTATGAACCCATACACCACAGTCATAACAGCGAGCCTTCTTTTGGTGGTTTCAAAAGTGTGGTTCCCGGTTGGACGAACAAATCAATGATCAAGTCCGGCTCCACGGATCTCTGCCTTAAACAAGGTTTTTACACCCGTCCCAACTCGGACGACAACGAGAAGATTTTCTATAATGGAATGTCCCAGATCAGCTTCTTGAGCGGCGAGCTCAATTTACTCGGGTGGGGAAAGACCATGATGGAGCTGGTCTATCACTATATTTCACAGCGAGAAGAATCCAAGGGCAAACCAGCATTTGAGGTGCCATCCATGCGGTTCGTGGATGGCGGTCTGGCGATCTGTCAACCGGAGCAGAAACAGGCATTCATGATCGAAGAATGGATCGATCCGCTTACCCAGGGAGCATTTGTCAAGTATATTCATAACAATTCAGGTTGACCCCCGTCATTTCGAGGACGCAGCCCATGATTTGCGTGCACACTTCCTTTCATTTTGTCAACATGTTCAGTGTTACAAGACAGATAGGATGGTATATATTTCGGATTTTCAAGGCGAGTATTTCTTCAGTATATTGATGGCGAGACTGACGAGGTTCACAGGCGGGCTAGAACTCCTCACTGACCCTCAGATAATCTCTGACCCGTAGGGAAATCTACTTCATATCATCGGTCATCCGATTAATGTGATGGTTCACAGAGATTTGGGCATGCTTCCACTCTTCGGAGATGGCAATACTCATTATTCTGCTCTTCAAGACGAGCATGTTTGTAATGAATTTTGTGATTTCTATGATGTACCAATTGCAATATTTGGTCGCAAGGAGGCCGAATCCGAAGGGAGGGAGAGGTCAGGGGTTCAACCACTTTCTCCTGAAGGATCGGAGGAAGATTTCCTTCCAGGAATTCTGCATGGGTCGAGGAAGAAGAAGACCCGGTCCCGCACGCACACCGTGAGATCTACTACCTACAATTTATACCACAAGCCCTAGGAAATCATCACAATTACTGGACGATTTGGACTCTCGTGTTTCATATCTCAGCCGCCTCTTGATATCATACCCTTCATTTTATGCACGACTATGTTCTTGACATACAGATACATTTCCTTTTTTACCATACTTCAAGTTCTTCGTGTCGTCGAGTCAAATAATTTGCCCAGAAAAGAACGAAATTGCTCTATTATGAAAGTATCCTTGAGAGCGGGAAGGAACATGAAAGTAAGAACTATAGTTGTTTTAACAATTCCAATCTGTGTAAGTAACAGAAGTATTCAAATGTTCAACCGTCGTCATCACCGTCAGAGTCGTCCTCAGAGGATGTGAAGTTCGCGTACTCCGGAGTTCCATATTGAACACCCACTGCACGAGGACCAGATGTGCTCAAGCAAGCGGTCTCGGGTCTGTTGGATAAATTGGAATTTGGCCTGTAAATCTCGGCCACGTGTCGCAGGGGTTGTTGACCTGGAAGTAAAGGGACCTCCTCCTTGTCGATTCGACGGGCCGTTTCCTTGTGAGAAGAGAGGGGTATTTGAAGATCTACTTCAACATCGGGCACCTGGGTAAAATAAGCGAGAAGTTGGCAATAGATGTCCCAGAACGTTTCGTGCTGAACGACTGGTCGCTCCATTGCGTCATAGTAAATGTTTGCCCAATGGTCAAACTCTGGTGGAACGAGTTGAAAGACCTCATGATCAGGGGGCGCAAATCGGGCCTCCATCTCGTCGAGTATTTGAGAGCTAACAGGAATCTTGAAAGGAAAATAAGCTTAGGTGCTTAGGCCTGAGGATAGACATGCAGTAGATGAACATACTTTGAAATCCACTAGACCATAGAAATCGTTCGGAGAAGTTCGGGGATACCATGAGGAAGGACTTTGTGCTTGTCCCTGCGTGGTTTAGTTTTATTGCGATGGTTGACCCAAATGTCCAATTGAATCTGAACAAATGGAATTGCAAGCCATCGGAATATGAGACTGGACACGAATGGGTTCGAGATCAATGACAACCGGTGAAGGGCCGATGAGTACTTACTTTTCAAGCGGATTTCCCACATCATACCACCCATTCTGTATGCCAAACTCAAACAGATCTTCTAACCCGGGCGACAAATCTGCCCTCATCACAGACCAATTTCCTTCGTTCTTGACATTGTTCTTCTCGGTCATCCACTTGTGTTGTAGGGTACCGGCCAAGTTTGGATCAAGTCTTTGGTGCATGATGGTTTGAACGTTTGCAACCCCATTGTTTTCATTTCCGGGATCACTTTGGGTGAATACAGGGAGGGCTATGGCAGTCAGATCAGTGATGCTGGTGCGCTGAGTGAACAGGAAAAGAAACCTCCGAGAGATCGACACGTATCCAGGAAATATTTCGTAATAAGGTGTGGGTTCTTATTCGTGTGCCAGACTTTCAGCCAGTTGTTGAACCCAATGAACGGATCAATGCTATTGTGAAGCCAAAGTCCAAACCGTGGTCCCCATTTATCGGGTTGATCCTGACCCCAACAGTCGTTCACACCAGCTGCATAGAATTTTGTACGGTGGAATTTTTTCCCTTTGCGTGCGTGCATCGCATCAGGTTCCAACTGCCTCAGCAATGTCTTCACCGTGTTTCTGGAAAGGCCATCAAACCATTGTGCCAAAATCCCAAATCGAATACGCACTCGGATGCTCGGACATTGAACTCCTGGCGTAAATTCTTCCGGACAGCGAGGATTCCACGGTGAGGGAATTTCGATTTGATCTCCTTGACGAAGGGTCCGATACTCTGCGAAGTGTGCTTTTTCTGTCTGGTGCTCTTCAAACCCCACTCCTTTTGAAGCCGTCTCACGGAAATGTAGCTGGGGTGTCAAATCAGTAGGCCACGCTTTCGACACTCATTCAAACTCATGAGCAACCATATTGGCTCGTGTCATAATGCGAGGTCAAGTGTTGGGCAATTTCCTTGTCACTCAACGAAAGATCAAAATATGTTCGAAGTGGTTGTTCAATGTCAGCCACGGGGGCTAGACAGCGGAAGTAAGCATTAGACAATAAGACATGTATATGTTGGCTCACGAAGTGGTTTATGTTGATTCGGCATGGCTATTTGAACTGGTGTTGAACTTACATTTGAAGGAAAGAGAAGTGGCGTGAGAAACTTATCACGAAATGGGACACCTCAAAACAGTTATAATACGCAGTTATAATGTGATCATCTACCGCCCGCCCCATTTATGACAGCTCTCCGAGGAATGTGACCATATATCTATAAGAATTAAGAGAAATATTCAGAGTCGTATACATCTTCCTGTCATATTCCCTTCCCCTCTTGAGTCTAGACAGACACTGTAATGTCAGCTCGTCAGGATCGGGAGCGAGGCTCTCGCCAGTGTGACGGCACATTTGGTGAAGCCCGTGTGGCCGACAGTGCCAGCATCACAAGCTGGGTCGGTCCCAAAAGCTCCCTCACCCCGACCTTTTTAAGTGTCGGCGCGAGGCAAGTCCCAAAACTTGCATTGCTCAGTGCGCTCCCACATAACGGTCGGCCTCGCTGTTGGTGGGGGTGGGGAGAGGATGTCTGTGTATGATTTGGTCAAGGAATGAAGGAAAATGAATTAAATCTGGGCGCACCGTACCTGCCCAAGTCCAAAAACCGTGTTTTTGTCGCCCACATGATGGTTTCGAGCAGACACATTGACAATGACGAAGGTGCGCGCACGCCAGGGGATCACAAAGAAGCGCGTGGATGAGAGCAGAGGTCAATGCAATTAGTTGCGACAGGCAGCGTGAGTCTGTAGGAAAAACACGTAAGGAAGAAGCACAGGAAGCGTTACAATGACGCACTAGCAAAAAATGAAGTCCATTGCTCCGTATCTCTGAAGGGGCGAGTGCGTAATGCATGGAGTATACGGGAGTCCCTGCTCCGGAGAAACACAGATAACGGTGCGGGTGACACAGGGGGCAAAGTTGGTGGCACTTGTCATAAGGGCATCCAACCGGCACTTGCTGCGTCCTCGCTGCGTCTTTGCTACGGACTTGCAATAAGCTTAGGTAATCCAACTAAGCCTGTGCGTGAGTTCGATTCCGGCAAATGTCATCTTTTTATCTTGCGCACCCTATTGCCTCCAAACTGCAAATCTAGAAATTTTCAGGACATAGAAAAAACTATATGCCTTTTGCATGCTCCAACTGCCTACCATGGAAAATTGGCCACCTATAATCTCAGGCTTATGAATAAGTTTAAACCGAGAAATGAACTTACTTGCAGTCTTATAACCATATGTGAACTCATATTTCTCTTCTCTACTTCCATCTCCCAAGCAACCTGTGAGAATATCTTCAATACCTGAGGGTATTGCTTATCTCTGGTATTATTCCAGGGTTTATTACTTTGATATCACCACAATTGCAGTGAGCTTGCTGGCCAGAGGTTCCTTACAAGAAGTGTCAAGAGCATTCTCTAGTCCTCAATTTCTGACCCAGTACCTCTGGTAGAACCTGTCTTCTGCTGGTGCTGAGACATGGGATCTCTTGTGCTGTGAAAGCATGTTGATATTTCCAGTCTATGTCTGACTATTTTCACAAGATATACTGGGATGTAATATATGGTAGGTCAGAATACTTCATGCTTTTGAACAGACCTGTGATTGATCTCAGCTGCTGAACTCACCATTCATTCAAGTAACCCCATTTTCTATCTCTACATGCAGATTAAAACATGGTCTTCTACCGTATCAACCACTCACAATGTGGGGAATCCATAGTGAGTATTCACCTATCTTACACTGAACAGCACAATACACAGAATTTGAAAGGCCAAAAATCCCCAGAATGAGAAAGGACCTCACAATAAAGGCTGCCATTTGCCGGAATCGAACTCACGCACAGGGTCACTTGGATTACCTAAGCTTATTGCAAGTCCGTAGCAAAGACGCAGCGAGGACGCACTGAGTGCCTGTCGGATGCCCCTATGACAAGTGCCACCAACTTTGCCCCCTGTGTGAATGAGGTTTGATGGCAGAGGGAAAGGGGATTTGGCAGCGACTGGGGAGTTGCACAGACATAATAGAACAGATAACACACCCCCTTGGCGTACCTGCACCATTTCCTATCATTTTTGAGGTTCATCCGTCGAGCGTTGGCACTCGGTGTTGCGGCTTCCCTGGGTGTCGAACCGCTCTCGCCGTCGGTGGTGTAAGGGAGAGATCTAAGGGTGTGCACGTCGTGCAATCCTCTTTTTCTTTGAGATGACTTGCAATTTGTATGTCGCAGTGACGGTCGTGCGCCATCTGCGCGCCCGGCTTTACACACCTTGACTGCATGAACGACGGGGGTCAAGAGTAGTATCTGGGGTCCCAGAAGGCTGCCGGACATCAAATCACACGGCAGGCAACGGATCGATCAGCAGATCGCTCTACGTTGCCATATACTAGGGAACGGCCTAGATAATGTGTGTTTCTTTGTCGCGGACAACCAAGTCGAACTGTCTAAACTCGCAATCACCAACGACTTGATGCCAATTCCTGCAGTGACGACAGTCAATCGGAATATACCTACCTACCTACCTCCAAGTCGGCTATAGCTTCAGCATCAAACAATGGTGTTACGCTCCTGGATCTTTTTTACGGGGTGAAAGAGTGCGGGTCCATTTAACCAATATCTGACATGCCATTTAATCAGACTGCTTCAAGGTCGACCCGCAAAATCAAACGTGGAAAGGAGATTATGACGAAGGGCGAACTTCTGGGGGATCATGTGTCCGTTTCTTCACCCCACTTATTATTGTGTGCTTAACCTTGCGGGTTTGTTCGGCAGATTCTTCAAGGGCCTCGATAAGCTGATGGTATCGGGACAGTCCCTCTCGGCGGAAGTTTCCGGGGGCTTTTGAACCTTCTCTCCGAAATGTCCCTGTATTGTCTCCTTTAATACGGCACTTGACCGTAGCTTTCTATTTTCTTGACGATGGGTTTAGTGAATTTACCCAAACTCCGAGCTCCTGCCAGTAAAAATGATAGAATTGTTAAATACAAATCATTTTTGAGGGCTTATGCTGTCAGGAGATATTTCCGTTTCCCTCAGTACAGCGGTACCGCGGACGGGGTTGCTTGGCGGAACACCTGGAATTTGCCAGAATAAATGTGGTACTACCCGATGTTAAAAACGACTCCAGTTCCGGCGGGAGATCTCGCGAGTAGATGTCTCAATTCTCTTGGATTTTCCCACGGTTGAATCAGAATTCGGCTTAAATTAAGACTGGTTGTGTTGTATTCCCATCTTGACTATTCCATCGCACGGATCAACGAAGTCCCAACGTCTGGTGAGACCTTCGACTTGGTCTTTTATTTGTTTCAATTCGAGCCAAAACTGGATTCGTTTTAACGTCGGGTAGTATCATTTCTTTCCCTCGCTCACCGGCTCGAAGAGGTTTTCCTCTACAAAATAGTCGAACGCGGCCTCCGGGTTCCCTGTCGGTTGTTTGTGTTCGTCAAACAATGATCGTATTTTCTTGAGTGCTTCGTACAGCCAATGTTTGGCTGCGTGACTGGAATACGTCCTAAATGACAAGGATTCGGAGGAACAAAAGAGGAACATACAAGAGCTGTCCATGCTCGGCGCAACGCGCTCCAACCGTGATTGCCATTCGGGGCCTATAGGGTATGCGGGGTACGATGGCATTATTTTCTGCCGAATGGGTCTCGACAATGTACTCGTCCGAATCATAATCTTCGAAGGTTCTCTATGAGTTTCTCGGTCAACTGACTCCGTCGGGTTTGATTTATTTGGCGTACGCGCAGGGTTACTCGATCGTAAGTACCTCTTTTAGAGGTAACCTTGTATACGGGCCCTGGTTCACACCCGTATCGGCCGCGTTGCCAGCAACCCGCACACTCGAGCCACAATTGTGGCTCCATTTTTTCGAATGAAACGTCGGGGCGCTCCATGAGCATGGCCTTGAACGGGGCCTTGGTGGTCGAGGCCAGAAAGCTCTCTGCCAGACCAGAAGTCTGGCGTTCCACAATGTTTACTGAGCGTTCGAAGTACCGTTCTACATCAAGCCATTGAGGAGCAGAAAAAACTGGTGAACAGGGTAAGACATACTGTCTGCGTCGGAAATATGGGTAAGGTGGTGATCCACCGCCAGATGGACAAGGTACTGCATTTGAACCTTGAAATGATGCCGAAGCACATATTCCTCGTCATAATTCTCATCCTCTCTGGCGTGGGCCGTGTCATTTTGGACTTCTGACTCATCATCGTCCACGTCCTCGGAGGTGGTGCCCGACTCGGAACCATCTTCGGAATGGGACGTCTCGTCAGTCGTTGATATGTCGACTTTGTTCGCGGACTTCAGTCCCGTCCGCCGACGTTTGAGGGCTTCCAGGGCCTTGCGGCGGGTCTCCTTTGGAGAAGCTTTTGTTGGCGACGGTGATGGGGAAACTATGGGATGGTTCTGAATTAGCGTTTAATGTCAGTTAAACTGGAACGTCGCGCACGGTATAGGTCGTCGGTTGAAGAAGTCTTCGAAGAATCCGACTGCAGATCATCGACCTCCGGGTCGATATCCTCACCCTCATCCTCTGAATCGGATCGTATCGAGGGCGGGGTACTCGTCCTCCTTTCTGCTGGTCCCATACCATCTAGCTCGTTGGTGAAATGCAATTCAACAGGCAAGAGCTTACGGTGAGTATCTTCGCTGTCCTCAGTCCTGGACTTCTTTGGGGGGCTCGACTGGACGACGTCATTGTCGGAGTCTGAGACGACAAGAGGTCGTCCTCTTTTTGCCGGAGTACGTGGCATTTGGTAGGATGGGAGTGTCAAAATTCGAATAAACTGAAAAGGTGACGCGTTACTTCTTTGGGCATTGGCACCTGTTCCCATTTTCAACTCTGGGAATCGTGGTGTTTTCCCTTTTGTTTCTCCGTGCCCGACTTGGAAGAGCCGACAGGACCTCGTTTCCCTCTCCGAATTTTACTCGGGCTGCCACTTAAGATCCTGGTCACCTATGATCCAGATATTCAGCTCTAATCTCGGACGGTTATGTTTCCCCACGTATGTATCTCTAAGGAAACAGCCCCCGCAGATCCAAAGTTCGTCGACCCTCAGCAATTATCGGAAGGATGCTTGGTTTATCTTTTTTTTTTCTCTCCCTTGGTTCGAATACTGGATTTCACCACAGATCACCATGTGTCTCCATATAAAAACAGGTAGCGAAGTACCTGTAATCCTCTATTATAAGTTCTAAAATTTTTCGGAATCATTTTGTAGTCTTTCATTACTATCGCAAAAGTTCAACATTCGGACAGGACCGGATCAAATCGGGAGAAACAGATATCCGGAAAGTTACGGAAAACCGCCACGACTTTCACCAGACTTTCGCAACTTGGAATCTGTGGCTTTGTTGAAACAGGGGATCCGAAGGTCAGGATTCAAATGCTGCCTCGTTGGGTTAGTGCAGTACGGTGGGCAGATTCCCTCTCATGAATTGGACGCTTGAGTAGCTGTCTAAGGTCTTTCGAACTTTGAGGCGACGTACAACGAAACGGCGAAGCACCCTTTTCCTTCGGGTCGTTCTCTGTGGCACATATTGGCAGGTTTTAGACCGCACGCTCGCGCTTAGCGCCGAAATCGGGTCGGAGCATTTACGTGTAGGCTGTCAAGACCGTCTTCACACCAGCGACCATTGCAAGCCATTGCAGAAATGGTGAGATCCTCACGGGCCTTCAACCGTTCTCTTATCTTCCAACAGGGTATAAGCGAGTTTCCTCCCGAGCTCTTGACGAGGATCTTCCTCCAGCTTTCGTATAAATCCTTACTTTCTGTGATCGCCGTCTCTGTGCAATGGAACGCCATCGTCAACGACGATCCTGCTCTCAGCGTGCAGATGTTCAAGAAACGTAGCAAGATGTATGTTGAACCAGGTGGGCAGAGTCGGTGCTATTCTCTTGTGACTACCTACCCATGGCCAATGGGCGAATAGGTTCCGACGAACCGATTCGAGGATCCCGCGACCTTGCGGCCCCCAACGCGGCTGAACCAATTAGGGTAAGTCCTCTTTACCTTTTCATGCGCGTCAGCCAACGAGTTACTCCAGCTACATCCCACGGCGAACCTGGCATCGTACACGATGGGCAGACAGGCCTCGGACGTTTATTTCTATGTGGGCAACCGTGGCGATTACCCCAAGCTCACTAAACTTGCAATTTCCGACGACTTCATCTCAATTCCAGTGGTGACGATGCTCACGGTCCGAATCCCCAATAGAGGCTTCAACTCCAGTAATGGTTTCCAAGTCAAAGTGAAAAACGCCAAAGGTGTCAAGTTGATCGACCTTTTCAGTAGATTGCACAGAGAGTCAGTAGACTCTCACCACGGTGTCGGCACTATCTGATAATTTTGTCTCCAGGTCAAATTGCCCGATCATGACAGAAAACTACGGGATCATGTGGAGGGCCGAGTTCCTGGGGGACCATGTGTAAATCCATCCCACTGTCAATACTTCATTTTGTTGACCAGATGTAGGCACTACGAGGGTCTCAGTAACGTCGTCAGAGCGGGACTGGGTGCCTCGGCGGATCTGTATACTGGTTCTTGAACCATCTGTCAAGGTCAAGCGCGTTTTACTCGAAATCAACACTTTGTTGATGGGCGTTCTTCTCCACATTTTGATTTCTTGAAGTATGGTAGTATTTGAATGACAAGATTTACTGTTGTGACGCACTTGGAATCGGAATCGGGTCGGGTTTCAGAGCGCTTGACGTTCGTTTACGTATTCGGTCAGCGACCGGCTTCGCAAGAACGACCATCGCAAAAATGGTGAGTGGCCCACCCACGTCCTCGGACGTTCCCTCATGGACTGCTACAGGGTCTCAGCGACTTTCCTCCTGAACTCTTGACGAGGATCTTTCTCCAGCTTTCATATAAATCCCTGCTTTCTGTGATCGCCGTCTCTGTGCAATGGAACGCCATTGTCACCGACGATCCTGCTCTCGGCGTCCAGATGTTCAAGAAACTTAGCAAGGTGTACGTTGAAGCAGGTCCGTACAGTCAGTAATTTCTCCCCGGCCCGACCACTGAAAATCAGAACAGGCTGTGACGAACCGATTCTCGGAGTGCACGCCGTTACAGGACTAGTAGCAGATGCTGTTGAACCATTCAGGGTGCGGATATACCTAGTGGGCATGTGCGTCTTAGCATATTTTTCTAGCTGCATCCCGCCGTGCAGATGATTTCGTACCATATGGGCGTCGAAGACGCCGAGGCCTATATGTATACTGGGCACGGGAGGCTCGCCAAACTTGCCATCGCGATGATTTTATCTCCATCCCCGTTGTGACGATGTTCAAGATACAGGTCCCTGACATCCCTGTTCATCCCGGCCATGGATTCACCCCCAACGGCTTTAAATTCAAAGTAACGAACAGCAAGGGCGTCAAGTTAAACGATCTTTTCACTGCGTTGCACGCTGAGTGCGTAGACTCCCCGTGCCATGATCTTGTCTGATCAGATTGGGTCTAGGTTGGGACACGAGGTCCTGACAGCACAATGTGGATTCATGTTGAGAAGTGAACTCATAGGGTATACGCCGTGAGCTTGCCGTCTCCAATACTTTGTTTTCTTCTCAACACTTGGGATTTTTGTTATATAGTTACTACAAGGGCCTCATCAATGTGGTGAGAAAGGGTCTTGGTTGTTCGGCGGAACTGTGTGCGGGTACAAGTTGAAGTTGCTGCTTGGGATTCGAAATATTGATGTATAAGTTGTTTCCTTGGGATGTGATTTCTTGACGCAATACAGAACCGCCTCTTCGGAGTCATTTTAACTGCCATTCAACAAGATGCATTCTCAACAAGATAGATTCCAAGTCGAACGATGAGGCTTTGGAGGAGGCCAATAATGAATCACTGAGACCCTTTTCTTCTTCCTCAATCCCATGTGTAAGATCAGTAACGAAGGTGAAACCACTCTTAGAGTGCCCCCTCCTCTCAACCCAGTTCCAATTTCCTTTAGCGAGAACTCGCTTGGACCACGGCACAAAACAAGGTTGCCGGTAGCCGATATATGGTCGTGTTTGGCAACAGCTTCTACGCCGAATCACTTTGCCTTCGTACCAGCATCTTGCGGTTTGCTTTTGGTTTGCTTGCGGTTGGAAGTTTTTCGCGTGCTTGCGGCAAGTCATCCCTGAACCTTACTGTCACCCGCATTTCCCACTGAGTCTCAGAGAGCTCCTATGGGAGGAAAACCAATTCCTCAGCTTCCAATCGGCTTCACCTCTTTTCGTTCCCATCCGTCTTAGCTGATCAAGAAGTCTTTCAAGTTCCTGAGCGTAGCGACCTTGAAAAATCTAACGGAAGTAAGATCGGTTGCCCTCCTCTTCCTTATCAATTTGTGGAGACTTCGCTGTCTTGGGCCTCGGCTGAGTGTGAGGACGCTGGCAATGCCCCCTGGCAACAAAGACGGTGGCGGCGCACGACACAGTTTCGAGGTATGCGTCTTCCTTTTTCTGGGGATTTCCTGATAAATAACATAGCTTGTTTGACATTTTGCTAATAAGCGTCGACGAGCGACGTCATGACTCCTGCATCTTTTTCTTTGTCCCCTCTAAAATCTGTCATGCCAAGCTTGGGTTACTGTCGGATGAACTTCTTGCCGGGGAGGGGAGTTATGTTTTCGCCCCTCGATCGCGTTTTGAATTTGCTGTCCCTTACGTGCCACATCCACTTCAAGTAAGGGGGCAGCCCTTACCCTTGTCATGAACCAGCACCCTCCTTTGAATTATTAACGTCCCATCTTACCAACTCGTCGTCTAACAGATGGCGCTCTCGCTTCCACAGCATCCTATTCATTCGTATGTCTATTCCTCAGCTGGGTCGGGATGCGAAGACGCCACTAAATAACCCCTTTCTAGTTCGCCCACTATTTCTCGCATGATGCTCGCCTCAGAACCCTCCACCTCGGGGTCTCTACCACGCCGCCATAGTCTCACGCCGCTCGCCCACGACAGTCTGTCTGCTACGCCCGGATTCCTCCCTGTGGGTCCGTTGGGTGCAAATGCGCACCCTTCGGGCCCCGCAATCAGTCGCCGGCACAGTCTCAGTCTTATGCGTAAACCAATACGCTCGTCCCCTCTCGCAGGGCCAGCGCTGTCGAGCGAGGGCGAGGACGGAACCACCTCAAGACGTCCCCCTCGCATATCTTCGACTCCAGACTTTCCTTCCCTCGCATGCGCCAAGCCACATACACCTCCTCCCATGCTCCTTGCGCCTCCCATGGCCTCTAAACATCTGTCCAAGCGCGCCTCACTTTTAGAAATGATCAAACGCCCGCTCAGGGTCCCGCCTCCTATCCCTCTCCCGCCACCGCCTTCCAGCGCAAAGCTACCTAGCAATATCAATATAATACACACGCCTCTACCCCCTCCCCCCCGCCCTCCCCCCGCCGCCGTTCTCGTGCGCGTTCCAGTGGGTCCACGTCTACTTCAATGTCCATGACCGATCTCTCCGAGTCCTTTCCCCTCCCACCGCCAAGCTTCCCGCGTGCCCTTACGGCGCCCTCGACCAGTCTGCGCTCCTCTACACTTCCCCTTCCCCGGGCTAATTCGTTTACTCCCGTCTATGGTGCTTCTGTGTCTAGTCACAACGGCACACTCCGCACCAAGGACGGAAGCGATAATTGGCTGACGGTGGCACCCTTCGGTCCCGGCAGTACCCCGCGCTTCTCGCGCCTCAGCCTCGCTTCCTCGAACGTTGTCCTTCCCGTATCTGCCCGCGAGAGTCGGCGCCAGTCTGTGCGCGGCGAAGGCGGGAAGCGCGTCTCGCTCGTTTACCCTGCGGCGGTGACGCCGCCGCGCGCCACCGGCCTCATCCACGCCAACGCAGCGTACTCTGCGACGCAGAGCACGCCGAGCCTCCTCACCCGCAGCCGCAGCCGCTCGCTCTCCTCCGAGGGCCCCGCGACGCCGAGCGCGGCGTCGTCCGTCTTTGGCGCGGACAGCGTCGTGATCGAGGATGACGAGTACCTGCCCGGGGAGCAGGGCGTGGATCTCGCGCTTGTCTCCCCGCACGAGCTGGAGGTCATGTCCCAGGACGCCTCCTCCGAGAACGCGCACGATCTGCCGCACAAGCCCGCGCTCGAGCCCGCGCGCAGCACCTGGAGCCTGTCCATGAAGCGCCACCGGCGCTCGCACGCCAAGGGGACGAGCTTCCTCTCCCTCGGCTCGGGCGACTCGACGTCGACGATGGCGTCCTCGCCCGCGCCGTCGTACGCCCCCTCGCCCCTCGGCGCGGAGACCCCCACCATCCCCACGCCGCGCGCGCAGCTGTCGCCATACGACGCGGCGCTGGTGGCGTTCGACCCGCAGTCGGAGGTCGGCCACGGCCACTCAAAGAATGCGAAGAAGGGAGGGACGATGCGCCGCCTTCTGCGTTCGCTATCGGGTGTCGGTCGCCGAGGGAGGTGAAAGTTAGATTGCAGCTATCACTGACACCACGCCGCCTGACCCTACTTACTTCAATTATTAGACTTGATATACCTTTTATTTCTTGGATATTTTGTACCATTTGATTGCCCACTCATTCCCACGTATAGATTTTGGGGTTATTAATTCTATGCACAACATCGAGTTGTAATCTGTCTAGTCCACGTAGAGCGAAATAAATTATGCAAAGCACTGTACAGTCTAAATGTCGCGTGTATCACAGGGCGTCAGACACCCGCACGGCTCGCTGCACCACTCGGCCTGGCGCCTCGCCTCCGCCTCCCAATCATTGTCGACGATCGCCGCGAGCCGCTTCTGCACCGCGGCCATGCGCATGCGGTCTGGGATGTGGCTGGTTACAATGCGCGCATTAGCACGGGATAATCAGGAGAGGAGGGGGAGACGTACGAGTCGATTGGGTTGGCGATCGCGCTCGCGATGGCGTTGACGAAGCCCTCGCGGTCGCCGCGGCGCACGTTGTAGACGTACGGCGGGTTCAGGAACCCCATGAACGGGCTGCGGGGAACAAAAAGTAAACAGGATGATTCATCAAGGGATGGAGGAGATGCATACTGCTGGCTGTAATCATCTGCGATGTCCGTTGGATTCTCCGGCTCCCACTTGTCCACTGGGTTAATAAACGGCACGCCAAAACAGAGCGCATTGTACGGCGTCGGCGAACTGCGCGCGCTATCAGCCTCCACGCCATGGAAAAAAGAAGTCGGAGACTCGCATCGCAGGGTTCCCCAAGCCGATAAGCACCTTCGCCTGCGCGAGCGCGCTCATAAACTCCCGCTTCGGCAGCGTCCCATGATTGAAGTGCTTCTCCGGCATCTCGAGCCTTGCCACGTCCGCCGCGCTCTCCCCCTGGTCGAGCCCCGCGCCCAGCACAAACTGCACGCCCGTGCGCCGCGTCGCCGCGTCGAAGTCGCGCTTGACCCACGCGCCGCCGCGCGCGGGCGCGAGGTAGTGCAGCAGCTTTGCGAGGACCCACGCGCGCGCCGGGCGCGCCGCGTGCGGGACGAAGGGCGTGAGCGCGCAGTCGTCCTCGATGCTGTAGCCGAGGTAGGTGTTGTTGGAGACGCGCGTGCCGGTGGGGTCTGGCGCCAGCGCGAAGGGCTCCGGCGCGAGGACCCAGCGCTGGCCGAGGGGGTGCCGCGGGAAGGACTGGCGGTTAGATGATATGAGATGCGATTGATTTGCGCACGATGAGGGCGAGACTCACCCAGAAGAAAAACGAGAGGATCTGCGGTGGCAGTCGTGAGTTTGGTGGGGGGAGGACGGCGGGACGGACTGACCTTGTAGATGGGGATCCCCGTCGGATTCTCGTCCGACTGCACGCAGTTCTCCGCGTCCTTGTGGCACCGGAACACCGCGCAGTCGTCGATGATGACGATCTTGACGAGGTCGGGCACGATGCGGTACAGATCCACGAGCCCGCCAAGCGACTCGGCGTACAGGACCGTGTAGCCCAGATTCCGCATCGCTTTCATCTGGGGAAGACATGAGTTTGTGAGATAAATTTTGCATCGCACGAAACTGACAGTGGACGCGGCCCTAGCGGAGGTTTCAGTTAAGGATTAACGATCCCAAAAGCGGAGGCGCGTACCAGATGTGCTCCCCACCGTTGTGGCCCTTCATCACGGCCCGGAAATAATCGCTCCCTATCAGCACCACTGCAGCAAATCCAATGAGGATTCAGAGCAAAAACTAGAACGCTCGGAGGACGCACCCTTCTCCTGGTTCGGCTTGCAGTTCCCCAGCTCCAGACACGTAACCAGATCGCGCAGCGCATGCCGGGTGAGGCCCTTCCACGGCCAGTGCTGGTCTTCTATCGGAGAGTCGTCGCCGGTGAATAACAGGTTGAGCAGGCGGGACGCCGGCCGTGGTGGAGAAATGTGGGCCACGGGCACGGGCACGGGTGGGGGGACTTGCACGGGGGCTTGGACGTGGAGGGGGACGGGGAGGTAGCGCCCCGCCGCCGGGAACGTCAGTATGCGCTCCTTGAATAGATCCCAGGAGGCGTAGGCGTAGAGGAAAGTGGCTATGCACAGCGTCAGGCCAAGGAGGCGGCGGCGCTTGTTCAGACCGCTATGAAGCTCTCCGTCAGTTTTTCAGGAATCGAAGGGGGCTCCATGGTATGCTCACTGCAACCTGTATGGACCAAAAATCATTGTCGCTGGAAACGGGCATGAGTCGCGAGCACCGGACATGAGCCTATTGGCGACGTACCCATTTTGCGGAGGAGAAAAAGGATTTAAGACTATGAAAGGGGCTACTGCACAAGGGACCATCGAGATTCAGGGTCCAAGGTCTCAGATAGGTCTCATTGAAGCGGAGAACTGCCGGCAGACAGGAGAGACGGCTTTTTTAAATGCAGTGATCGCCCTGAGGAGAAAAAAAGATGAGCCAGGGCCTCCTGCGCGCGTTTCTTGCTAAACAACCTAAAGTTAGCGACCAAGTTGTTGAAGCTCCATGACCGACGGCGACTTCGTCCGCGGAGTTGGCCCGTTCAGCGTCGAGAGCGCCTATCTCGAGAAAGAGTTCTTCACTCCTCCATGTCGCATGGCGAAAACGGTTTGGTATAGCTGCGTGTCTGATTCTGCGGCATCCGGGACGTTTGTCCTCGGTGGGCAGCAGTTTGCTCCGTGCCAAACTCGAAGACAAGCCAAAGAGACTTTAGGGTCGCTAGGTGTAAGGAAGGTGGATGTGGATCGCGGATTTTCAATATGTACATACTTGAAGCTACAAGACGGCGTGCTGGTTGTGGTGCTGAACTTGTGTGATTCCGTGTTTGTTTCCGAGGTTATTGCCTTCGAATCCATTGAACGCACGCGACCGCGTTGCTTGCGAAGCCAGTTGTTGCACAAGAAACAGCTCGCAATGGGCCAATCCGACCCCAAGCTCCCTCCAGGCATGGTGATGGGCCCCGATGGCAAGCCGTGCAAAGCGTGTACCAGCGGCGCGGCGTTCCGGAACTGGAAGCCCCCGACGACGGCAGCGGCGGGCCTAGCAGCCGGCGCAGCAGCGAGCACCGCGCAAAAACCGTCGTCGCCGTGCCCACCCGACAAGGACCAGCTCGGCCGCGCGACGTGGACGTTCCTGCACACCGCCGCCGCGTACTACCCCGAGCGGCCGACGCCGCACCAGCGCGCGAACATGCTCTCGCTCATCCGCGCGCTGCCCGTCCTGTACCCGTGCGCGCACTGCGCGGAGGACTTTGGGGAGCGCGTCGCGCAGAATCCGCCGGATGTGAGCGGGAGGGCGGGGCTCAGCCGGTGGTTATGCGAGCGACACAACGAGGTGAATGAGAAGCTGGGGAAGGAGCCGTTTGATTGTGCAATTGGAAAGACGGACGAAAGGTGGAGGGATGGGCCGGCAGACGGGAGTTGTGATTAGAGTTGTACCTGAAGCACTTGGTTCTGAAAATACTACCTCGCCCGCCGGTGCCTCCCGTGACCGGACAGATATCACACACAGCTCAAGAGACACGCATGGTCAAAATCATATCATAGAAATGCTGCATGAGTTCTACATACGACCGACTACCTAGAAGGTGCTGGGGCGGTGGGCAACAAAGGTGGAGCGGACCTTTGTGACGCGGTGGGGGAGGGGGAACTTGAGGTTGGGCGTCATGAGCTGCTTGATGTACGGGCGGCGCACATCCTCGCTCTTCTCGATCTCCACCACGCGGAGGATCTTCACTTCTATCAGCATTCATACAGGGGAGCAATGGGACGACGCACGTGGATGGACCGGAAGCGGGCGCGGTGGCGGGCGGCCATGTCCTGGTAGAGGCTCTTGACGGCGTCCGCGCGCGAGAGGTCGCGGAACTCCTTGTACATGTTGTGCGTCCCCGAGCGCGAGTCGTACCGCAGCCAGATGCCAAAGTTCTTGACCTTGAGCGGCTTCTTCTCGTGGATCTAGAAAAGCAAAAAGGTCAAATCCCGTTCCGCCTGCCTCTTGGGGGCTGCAAGGGATGCTACACACGACGTTGACGCCAATGATCTCGCCATTGGCCTTTTTGACCTTTTTCAGCTGCCTAAAGGGACTTAGAATCTGGTGGGTGCAAGACAGCATATGCGCACCTGAGGAAGTACCAGAAGCGCGACTTTGCGACGACCTCGTTGGGCGCGAATATGCGCATCCGGTAGATTTTGGGCGTCGGGTCCGACTCGGTGGGCAGATGCCGCCCGATAACCTGGAATTCAGTAAGGCCCATTCTGCGACAAGTCAGCATCTGCAAACTCGACGACGAATCCACCCCTTCCGCCCGTTCTTTTTCGCCAGAAACAACACGGAAGGGATGCAGAGGATCGTGGGGACGAAATGGAGTCTCACTTTGGCGGCGGCGGGTGTCTTGAGGGGGAGAAACAAAAAAAATTCCGGAATCGAGTTTTGTTGATCTGAGACGTCCGGTCCAAACAAACGGTGATGCCATCACAAATCGATCTCAACTTCCCATTCCCGATTCAGCTTTTGGTCTGCGGGATTTCATCATCTCGAGGTTGGCCCAATGTTCTCTGTACCCATGCATGATTTCTTCATTGATTACGCATATTTACTACTATCACCGACTGGGATACCGGCCAAACTAGGATACCAGCCACTTGGCCTCTATTGAGTCAGGACCCTAAGAATTGTGTGAGGCTGGGGTTTGGGGAAGGAATAGGACCTCTAACGATGGTCCATAGCTTTTGTCGACCGAAAGTGAGGATCGGATCAAAAGTTATGGCACGTGCAGTATCGGCTGAGACGCTCCGAACGCCGGATTCTTACCCCGCACATGATTGTCTTCGCTCTTTCTCTACCAGTTCACCGTCTTTCGACGACTTCCTGGGCTCAGTGTACTCCCGCGATTCACGGCATTCATCTCTGATAACATTCAACATGTGCTTCCCCCACCGATTCTTGCTATGGCCCGGATACACCTCGACTTCAGTCTTGAGTGGCTCAGGCCGGCCACGTACACACCGGGCGACCCGTCGATGCTATGGGTCTGGAATTGGGCAAGGGTTTTTTACGTTGGGCATCCTACGGTATGGTGTGTTATCAAACTTTTTCCTCCCTTAATTCCCTTGTCACTGCTGTCCTCTACCCCAAACCACCAAAATTCGGGACCCGAGACATTTGGATTTTTTTTGGGAGTTAGCGGCATCTTGGTATACGGGTAGGTACCCCAGTATGTTCGAATACTTCGTATTGAATGATAGGTACCTCATTCTTGGCCCCCACCGCTGTTGGGCCCGATGCGGCGCCTGGGTAGTCGATGGTCTGCGATTCCGGAGGTTCTGCATCCATCACAAGCACACATTTTCCCCCACTCCATTGCATGTATCTAAACCCCAACCATACAGAATAGTCCCTAGACTCTCCCTGTATCATTCCTGAACCAAATTGCCATAAGTTTGCGCCTGTGGAACTTGAATAGCGGGGTGGCCGGTTTCCCAGTATTTGGTCTTGTTGGGGATGCCGGCGGAAATAAATTCGCCGCTTCATCGGCACTTCGTGTAAAATCGAGAAAATGGTGTTCAACTATTCGTAGGATACCAGACTTCATTATAGCCTATGGTGGATTGTATAGGGAGGGTATGGCTCTCGAGAACCGGGCATAAATGCTCAGGTGGCCGGTATCCCGGTTGTTGATAGTACATAAAGTATCGCCAGTGTCCGGAGAATAAGACAGAAACCAATGAGACGGCGACTGGTTGGTATACGTTGTTTTAACAAGGGTATCAAATTCGGTCCTGCGAGACCAAGCTGTTGCTGGCTACATAACAGATCAACCACACCGTTTTGTACAGGAATCGATTCAAAACTCACAGCAACTGAGTATCGACCCAACTTTCCCAAGCACAACCGCCTGCATCGTCGCATTCGCGTCGAGCTTGGTGGCCGCATGGAACACGCTGACGCTCGCAAAACACCCGGGCAGCGCCACGACGGACGACTCGGTCGGCAGCCGGGTGCTCCCGCACGTCTCGACGTCGCGCGCGAACAGATCGTAATAAATTCGCGCCAGGACGAACTTGACTGCGTCGGCGGAGGTGCAGTTCGCCGCGGGGGGAAGTTGACGTTGAGGACGATGCCGGGCGGGAGAACCATTTAGGTGAGTGCTCCCGCCCCATTGTACGCTGTGTGACTGAGGTCCAACACATACCAGACAAGCCGTCGTAGACCATGGTCGGTCGTTCTCTTCTCCTCAGTTCAGATAGCTGAAGATATACGAGGAAGGCGGAGGGTCGGATCCTCCCTGCGGCGTGAGGACTTTCCCATGGCGGTTTTTTTGAACCTGAGTGCTGATGATATCCGGAGTCTCCCTCTTGGACTCTCGCCAGTCAGGGCAATCGACTCGGAAAGGTGGAGGTTCAACTCCTCCCGGCGGCATGGATCGGCTCCATGCTTTGCTTTACACCTGATTTAATTAAGGGAATTTTCTCAGGACTCGCTCAGACTCTCGGCAGCCAGGGCAATTGCATGGGCTAATTTTGATATTTAGCAACTTAACTGATAATTCTTTTCATTTATTCAGGCAGCGGCTCTGGTTTTAACTCTCATCCACCTTATCCACGTATTTACTTCCTCCCGATTGTCCGCCATGTGATTGAGGTTCAACATACCAGGCAAGCCGTCGTAGACCACGGTTAGTCACCCTCGTCCCTTGCCAATATGAACCATAAGTATAAAAGAAGGCGGAGGTTCGATTCCTCCCGGCGGCATGCGGGATTGGAAATGGTGATTTTTTAAAACCTGATTGCTGATGATACTATGAATCAAGCCTCCGCCTACAGCCCTGGAAGAGGCGAGAAGCAGGCTATGGCGTCGAAACGTTGACGGACAATAACGTCGAACAGTACTTGACTGGATGGTGATGGTCGGGAGCAAGGAATGTCGGTGTGACGTGCCTTCTTGCCTGTGCCTGACTGACTCCCGCAGTCCTGTTGGCATGGCGGGGACTGTTTCAATAAACCGATTCCATGTCCCAGATCCAAGCACAAATGCGCAATTCCGTCAAATTACCTATCCAAAATCTTCCTTTCGCGGTCTTTAGACTCTTTCTTCGTCGTCTTCTGCCTCCTCAATACGAGACCCATCTCCCGGGTGAACGCTCCGCTACTACTGCTCCACGCTCAACGCTCAACCCCTCCAGTCAATTGAAGCTGTGCTCCCGCCGCAGTGGGACCAGCACCGGTCGTCCACTGGATCGCACGATTCGCTAAGTCCCGACCCTTGTCCCACCCCTTCTTCAAGTGCCCCGAATTCTTCGCCTTCTGCTTGAGGCTGTTCGCCTCCTTAAGCACATCAAGCTTGCGCTTCAGCCCTGCCACATTCTCTTCCAGCCGTTTCATCTGCTCGCTGTCAGTGTTTGACTCGCGCGACGAAGCGAGGTGCATCTCCAAGAGCGAGATGCCGCGCTCGAGGTGTGCTGAAAAACTGCCAGAGAGCGACATTTTGCCGTATTCTTCCGCCAGGTCAGCGAGTTTGACCATTTTCCCCTCCACGACCCTGTCGACATCGGCGAGCGCTTGCCGCATAGCCTCCACGGCGGCCTCGTGCTTCGCCTTGCCTTCCTTCGCGCTCTCCCATTTGGCCTTCATGCCCTCATCAACCCTGATCTGCGTCTCCTCATGCTCCTTCCAGACTGCGCGCCAATGACTGTGCTGTTCCAAAGGATGCTGGCAGACTCTGCACTCCGTCCCCATATGAGGGAAAAGGATGGCCATGAAACCCCCCAATGCCTTGCAATGCCGCAACTTTGCAGGATCCAAGGAAAAGTCGAGATCACAACGCTCGTGGCATACCGAATAGCATCTGCCACATCCGTGAATGGCGTCATGGTACGAGGGGATTCAACTTACCTTGGTGCGGCGCAAAGAGTGTTATGGTAGTCGGTGGGATCATGCCTCCAAATTTTTGTTTCGACCGACTGTTCAAATTTAGAGTATACGTCGATATCCTGCGCTGTCGGGTAAGAGGCAGGATATGAGATCAAAGCAAGACTCACCGCACGGCCATACTCAATCTGACCAATGAGCCCTTTGATTTCTTCGCTTTTGTCTTGAGCCTGGGCCATCTGGGAAATGGTATCGCTGATTTGTTGTTGGATGGTTTGCGACTTGTTAAAGAGGGTCAATATATCCGTGGTCGGTTGAGGCTTGAGATCGTCGAGCCAGTCAAAAAATCTGACCATCGTCTGCAGCGCAGCTGCCTCGCTGGCAACAACGTGGTCCGAGGCCGCACGCAGCTGCCGCTTGTGTTGTCCCTTGGCTTTCATCTCGCGATACTTGTGAAGAAGCGAGAGGGGGTTGTCCATGTAGAACTGTGGCACTGTCTTCAGACTGGGAGGAACCGCGTCGTCGGTGAAATTGATGCTGAGAGGGTTGGAGCACATGGTGAAGACGAGCGAGATGTTGTCCGCCAGAGATTTGGGAAAGATGGAGGACAGCGTGGTGAGGGCGTACTCGGTGCTGACGCTGAGCCGCGGTAGCGTCCCGTTCGCGAGGATGAGCACTGCGTGAACGGCAGTGACCTGTTCCTTGATCTCGGTCGCGATCCCCTTCTTGTGGAGCTCATCTTGCTGAATACCACGGGTGTCGGCGAGCCCGGGCGTGTCTAGGACGTTGACCTAACGGACGTGAATTAATTTACTACGACTGTAAAAGGGCTGCGCACCTTGATGCCATTTCGACTCGTGAATTCATACAGCTTGGCGCACTTGGTCTGACTCTCCTTCTGAGACACGCCGCGCTCGTTGTCCTGGTCGAGAGCGGCAAAGTCGTACTTGTCCAAGGAATTTCCGGCGAGAACGTTCACTATGAACGCGAGGAGGGAGGACTTGCCGGTGCCAGTCTCGCCGACAAGCAGAATCGTATATTCAGAGCGGCCTTTGTCCTTCGTCTGGACAATACCCTTCTTGAGGTCTTCGATGGTGCTGCGCGGTCATGATCATTCCACGTCTGCAAGGTAAGAATGCAACGACAAACTTCAACACTGGTCTGGCTTCGTCAAAATCCGACTCATCGGCAAGATCGTCCACGTCGTCATCGAAGGTGGAGCTGGGTTGCGTGTCGGATACGCCAAGGCTCGCGCGAGCAGCCGATACTTCGCCGGTCGGAGTTGTCTGAAGCGTCAAAAGCTGCATATCGTCGGAGACTGGGGATCCGTGGGCAGAGGACGGAAGTGCAAGGTGTATGGTTGCAGAGCTTCAAGAGCGAGGCATTCCCAGTGTCCAGCGCCTCATATATAGCCTCCGTGCCCCAGATTGCGCGCTGTGGGTGCGGCCGAGTTAAACATAGTCGTTGTGTTTTTCCTGATCACCGTGTCACGCCATCATTTTCCAATCATTCGAGCCACTCGCTTGCTCTTGACTTTCGCATGCGAACGATAATGAGCGCTGGCCTCATGCGATGGTCACTTTCATTCTCTACCCCGGCGAACTTCCTCCCAGCTCCAGACGGACCTGATCTTGGTGTCGAAGGGACACTCACAGCTCTTTGGCGCTGGGGTGGCTTCCTGGGCACCTCGTGTCCGCCACCGCCTCAAATCACTGTTCCAACAAGCGCCCACGGAGGCAGAAGCGCAAATATAACTACCAGACGCTCGATATGCGCCCGGTGTCACCATCACACCTAAAACCGCAAACTATCAACCCTGTTAAATGTGCAGCGGATTGTTAGAGGGAATTTTGCTATTGGTCCGGAAAATGCCGTACCAAAATAGCAAAATTCTCTCTAACAATCCGCCAGCCTTTCAACAGGGTTGATAGTTTGCCGTTTTAGGTGTGCATGCAAGACTCTCTCGAGGTCAACGCTCTGGGTCACCCTGTGAGCTCGGACAGCTCTACAACAGTCGAAACAGGCAGTTCCTCTCTGGGCTCTTCCTCTTTCGCCCAGCCCTTATCCAGCCCCGTGCGGGCAGCTGCGAAAAGTACCAAATCATCCATTCTCGAGGTCAAGAACTTCTCTGACCGTGCAGCCACCCTCGACGTCTTGGCGTCCCTCTCCCTCAGTATCCTCTGCGCCATGGTCACCGTCAACGGCACTACCTCAGACCGCAGCGCCTCGCAGGACGCCACTGAGTCCGCCACCCTTGCCGTGGTTGCCAAGTTCCGGACTTGCACGAAGTCCTTTGACATTTGGAGCTCGTGGACAACGCCAGCATTACCACCGAGAAAGCTCTGGAGCTGAATGCCACCCACATCGTCACTAGCATCACCTACGGCAGCAACGTGGTCGCCACGCTCATGCCCAAGTCATCCCTCAAGGAGAAGGAAAGCAAAGTCTCCAGTGGCAAGCTGAGCCTCGGGATCCCAAAATCAATGGCCAGCTTAGTTATGTAAGGTGTAGTCTTAGTAGATTTGGGCTCTTCTAAACAGGGTACATGAAATTCGGTAAAAGTAAAGTTCAGACAAGTGACATTAGACTTTTGTAGCAGTCATGACCATAGAACTTGAGGTTGAGACTGTTGACATAACTTTGTGAAGTACAAGATGTGCCTGCCTGTTGCTCTCGTGGAGTGGTACTCACTCAATGCGCAACAATGTTGTTGAATTGGAGTCACAATTCAGATGTGAACCAAGTATCAGGCAGAAGTTCTAATAAAACAATGGCAGTCATATCAACACATTCACTCACAATGGGGGAAAAAGGATCATCCACTCCAGGCACCACCCCGAACGGGGGCATCCTGCATGATAGGATTTACCACGCTACTTTGTCATTTATTTCCCCCAAAATCCTAAGAGACTGATCTAGTGGAAGTCTTTCGGCGACTTTGGACCTGCGAGGTCGAAGGTCAAATGTTTAGCTATGCATGTATCACCCTATGTATGACTTTGAAAAGAAAATGACGTCCTATAACTACCGTAGACCTAGTATTTTATATTTGCAACCTCCCTGCGGTTCCACAGGAGTGGTCCAGGGAACATGGCCTGAACCATGGTCAGATCCAAGCTAGAAAGGCACCCGAGGCCCGAAGCCGCACATTTTTCCTTTTTGGACCAATGCACTGGCGGTGAATATGAAGTATAACCTGTAGGGTGGTGAATATGAAGTGTAAAATAGGTGTCAGCTACGGACCATGCCGATACCGGAAGCTCGTTTGGATGGATACGTATGGATCAATGAATAAATTGGAATTGAAGCAACTATTCAAGGCGGGCGAGCGGAAAGTACGGCTGGATAATACGTGTAGGCTACGGACCGAGTCCCGACCGGCGATACCCAAGGATTAGGAGCAATCGACGCAGAGGTACAGTCATGATGACGGTGAGTAGCTTAGCAAAAGGTCCGAATGGATGTTTTGAAGTTCAGTGGCTCGGGCAAATGCCTAGGGTTTCCGAGTTCAGGTCCACTGTGGTCTTGGATGGATATGAATGGAATGCCCTTTGGGCTGGAACGGATGGAATGCCCGTGGGCTGAAGGACGGCAGAGTACATGCTGAGCGGCATATAGGGGTCATGACAACCAGACTGTTTGTTGCTAGGACAGATGTCGAGCGAGGGAACAGAGAACATTGTAGGCAAATGGAGGACATCAGTGAAAGCACAGGTAGAGAAGGGAGTTCTGGCAGCCGCAGGAGAGGGTGAAGAGACAGGTGTGTGGAAGACTGGCCGGATAGGAGTCGGGCAGAGAATAGCACCCAAGCAGAATAGACGACAAGGCTAGGAGATTCCGAAAGTAAGAACCTCGGAGAAGATGATTGAAGAAATTGGGCAGCGCGACAGAGGGTGGCGCCGCTGCAGAAGGACATGAGAAGAGAGATTCGATCTCCGACGGTCGCTGATGCGCAAACCCTGTCTTTCCGATCACTCGTACCTCGTCATCACAAAGGCGTCAATTGCGAACGCAAAGGTTTCAATTTTCGTCGGCCCAATGTTCAAAGTATATCGTGGCGGCCGAGTAAGTACGCTCTGTATGCATACATGATTTCTTCATTGGCCCCAGGATTACGCATATTTACTACATAAAGTATCGCCAGTGTCCGGAGAATAAGACAGAAACCAAAATTGATAATGAAACGGCTGGTTGGTATACGTGCAATTTCAAGGGTATCAAATTCGGTCCTGCGAGACCAAGCTGTTGCCGGCTACACAACAGATCAACCACACCGTTTTGTCCAGGAATCGATTCAAAACTCACAGCAACCAAGTAGCGACCCAAGTTTCCCAAGCACAACCGCCTGCATCGTCGCATTCGCGTCGAGCTTGGTGGCCGCATGGAACACACTAACGCTCGCAAAACATCCGGGCAGCGCCACGACAGCCGACTCGGTCGGCAGCCGGGTGCTCCCGCACGCCTCGACGTCGCGCGCGAACAGATCGTAATAAATCCGCGTCAGGACGAACTGGACCGCGTCGGCGGAGGTGCAGTTCGCCGCCGGGGGGAAGTTGACGTTGAGGACGATGCCGGGCGGGAGGACCGGCGCGGGGGAGGCGAGGAGCACGGCTAGCACTTTGACGGTTAGGGCCGAGTAGAGGAGGGCTGCCTCCGTGTTGGCGGACGTGGGGGAGGTGGTGAGAGTGGTGTATGACAGCTGGTCCCCAGTTGCGCCCGAAAACGCCGCAGAGGGGATTCCCTCCAACGCGGCTTCCGCCGCAGCACCGCTGAAAAACGAGGATATCAGAAGCACAGACATGCTTGCAAGATTTACGAACACTGTTCCCGAAAATAAAGTATCCAACCCCAGATTACCTGCAGAAAAAAAATCAAGGCGGGTACAAAAAAGGGAATTGTACACTTACTCCCTACGTTAGGACCGCTGACTACGAAATCTGGTTTGGACCCGTCGAAGAATTGCGGAGCCAATGTCTCGATTCCGAACTTTGCTGCATCACTGGGTACGGTCAGCTCGTCCAAAATTAAATGAGCAAGATCATACACCGGAAATGCATTGACATAATTCAGGCGCGCTGCAACCCAGTCAACACAATTCCCCTGTCCTCAGCCAACTGCCAACTAACGCTCGGACGCATTGAACCCCGTCGCGGGCGAGCCAACGGGGCACGTATCGAACTCGCACGGCGTCGTAAGCACCGTCGGCGTCCTGCTGCTGGACCCCGTGCCCGATTGGTTGAGTGCCGGACACGACAGGACGACCTAGCGCTGCGCAGTCCAGTTCCGCACAGAATTCGAGGAGGAGACGCGACGGACGTTGTAGCCGGCGGCGGCGAGAGCGGTGTGCTGGGCGCGGATGTGGGCGACGGCCCAGCCTAGTTTGTGATGAAATTAACGAATGTCCGAGGACAGTAGCGCGCTGGACGCACCGTCATCGTTCGACAAGACGATTTTGGGCCCCGTTTGCGCGGAGATGCTGACGGCGCCGGTCAGGGCAAGGAGGACTATGGATAGCATCGTGGTGGGAGGTGGTGAACGTTGGCTGCGCTCGACTTAAGAAGCAATCACGACACACGTTCCACGTCGGGCGGCTACGTCGGGCGACCTTCCTTTTCGAGATGGTTCGGGGATCACGGAATGACGGGTCCGATGAATTCCGTACTGATTCAAAACACAAAACAAAAAATGTGCCTTCAGTGTTCACATGCGTTGAAATTAAAAAAAGAGAAAAACCAGTGCACGGCGAGAGGTAAATTCCTATTGGATTTTTGACCTCTGATCCCCTATTACTCGAACATGTATTATTGAGTCGCTGGCGCACAGCGTCCAAAGACGCGACATCGCTCGGAGTTGACTGAAACGATGCGCGGACAAGAATGATGTACACATTTTTATACCTATTTACAAATACATCTCGAGGCCGCACTTGAATTCAATTTCGCGACCCGACGGCGTCCGAGTCGTTATAAGTCGTACACATGCTCAGGTGACCGCCTGCAGCAAAGCGATAGGAATTATGGAGAAGACGACGATAAATGCTGCCCCAATACCCGCCGTCGCGTTAAAACTGGTCGCTGCAATCAAGTTGGGCAACCTGCGTTGTGTTCGCGTCAGAGCAGAGCAGTTGGAAGTATATGGAATCGCAGTGCACACCAGAACGGTCCAATGAACCCCCACACCTGCCGCACAAACACGATGAACACACCCACCGCCGCCGCGTCCGGGCGATAACAGTCGACCGCGTACGTGATCAGAACGGTCGTAATGAGCTGATTCCCCACAGAAGCTATGGTGACCCCTACGAGGGGCGTGATATTCCACTTTGTCCCTGCGTTGCCCACCTGCACCAAAAATACCACCGCGCCGATAATAGAGAGCACGAACCCAAAATGGCTGAGCCATAGCCGGTACTCGGGCGGCGGCGCTTTCCCGAGCGCGCGCTGACGGCGCCACATCCACCGGTCGCTCGTGCGCCCACCCAGCTGCTCACCAATAACGCTCCCCAAGATGACGGAGAGGAACTGGAGCCCGACCTGCTGCGTGTTGAAGCCGAACTTCTCGGGGAAGATCTGCGGTATGAGAATGGTGGGCATGATGCCCGTCCACAGGAAGACCATCGCGTAGGACATGGCAGGGCCCCAGACGCGCGGTTTGAGGCAATAGCTAAACGGGTGGATGAAGTCGCCGATGGTGAGCGGGCGCGGGTCGATACGGTGGAAGCTGAAGTACGAAGTTTTGGTGAGAGCAGCGTGCGTGGGTTGGGGGACACCGTCAATGTCGCGGACGTAGAGCGTCTCGGGTCCGAAGAGGAAGTATAGGATGAATTGGGCGCCGTTAACCTGCAAAAGAAATCGAGAGGAAAGTACAAGAAGTTCAAGATAATATCACATGACAAACCATAGCGAGAACCCAATAAATCCAGCGATAGCTCACCCGCTCCGCGACGAATCCAAAAATGAACGGCGCGATGGGCACACCACAGGTCACCATAATCGTCCAAATGCCCATATACGTGGCCCGTTCCCTCTTGAAAAACGTCTCGCTCACCGCCGCGGTTCCAATCGCGGCCGCTGGGCTAATAAAAAACGCCGTAATCGCGCGGCACAACGCCATCGTGCTGTACGACGGGCTCTTGGCGCAGCCGATGTTACCGACGAGGCTGCAGAGGAGGGAGACGAGGAAGATCGGGCGCCGGCCGTAGCGGTTCGCAAGAGGGCGCCAGAAGAGCGGGGCGCCGCCGAGGATGGCGATGACGAGGGCGGTGAGGTAGGTAGCCCGTTGGACGGAGACATGAAGATCCAGCGCAATGGGGACGAAAGCAGACTGGATCGCGGCGGCGGTGAAGGTCGCCATCATTGCGTGGAAGGCGACGAGGGCGAGGTTAATCTTTTTCTGCGGTAGAGTCAGGCCAAGTCCGTGGGGCGGGCGACGCTCAGCGTACCTTGTGCTTGGGCCAGTTATATGGATCTGCGTCATCCATGCTGGGCATTGGGTCCAGATCCACCGTGCCATGTCGTTCAAGGAGGTATTGAAGATGTTCCTCGCTGAGGGACTCAGTCTCGCCAACGAAACCCACGTGTGAGCTACCAGCTTTCTCCACATCCTCTCTCTTGTTCTCCCTCTCAGGTTCCATTGCCAACGAGTTGCAGTACACGCAAGGGTGGCCACGGGTTGGACTCGACGAACGACTCCACAAGTTGTCCCTTTACGAGGACCACGAGCTGTCGGTCTTTAATTATAAAACAGACCACGGATGCAGTGGAGTATTTAAATCCACAGTCATCTGCGACGCGTCGCAGCGAAGAAGCAAAGTTGGGGAACTTCTTGATCCGTTACGGTCCACCATTTCCCACTTTCCCACGCCGACTCCCGCAGGTCGGCAGCGGAATTGCAGCGGAATAAAGCGAGACTGGCGGAGATGGGTCAGGGAGGGCTTACAGCCAGGGTTTGCGGCCCCCCACGCCGAGTGCGGAGGGAGCCTACGAGCCACTCGACACTATTACGATCTACACCATCTACATATCTACATATACACATCCCGGGGGGCCGTGCCGGCACTGTAAGACTCGGAATGGGTTATTTTCCCGGTATTTTAACCCGTACGTTGAGTCCCGGCCCCCATCAGATTAACTTGGTGAACGAGCTAAAATTCCGGATTACATCTGGGTGAAATTCCATGGTTATTCTGGACATTTCACCCGGTCTCGCTGGCCCGGTTTCTGTTGGGCTATTTCTACCCATTCAACGGGTTAACAAGGAACAGCGTGAAAAAACCAATTTACCGGCCCGGGTCAAAGCAGCCGGGCCGTCTTCTTGATCATTTGATTCATTCTCGCTCTCTCTGGCGCACATGTGCCCGCATATTTCGCCTGTCGTACAGGAGATTTTCACTCATCTGGGTCGCAACACTTTTACTCGGGGAAAGGGTGAAATCGGTGTATAATCATTGCGATGATTGACGCGCTTTCAACGCGCTTTGGCGCCGAATCAACAAAATGTGAATACAATGGAATACTATTAGTACGACTTGGTCCTCGAATACTTGTGGAGCTGAAAGTATTCGATGAGCCTGGGGATAGCAGCGAATCCGATGGTTCAGTTTGCCTTCTCGTTCACTTCGTCGAGCGCTTGGCCGAAAATTCCCTAATCCGTCAAAGAGCGGTTGTTTTGTTTGGCCTCCTAGCCTTCATAATCCCGCCTTTTCTCAGGCGATCCTAGACTCGTTACCAGTCTGCCACGGCAATTATAAGTGGCGAGCACTTTGAGGACCCCGGCTAATGGGTGAGGAACCCAGATTTCAAAACTGGAAAAAAGTCAGGTTTTTTTTGGGCCTTTTTGGGCATTTTCATCAGGTTTGGCACTGGGTTACAGCCTGAAATTGGGCCAAAAATGTCAGGATTTTGCATCTGGGTCAAATTTTTGCTCATTTATACCGCCAAGCGGACGTTTCTGTAAAAAATAATCGGCCACGGCACATTTTCGTCAGGTTTTGGAACAGGCAAAAACCCAATTTTGGCCGTTTTCGTCAGGTTTTGGCACTGGCAAAATAGCCCAAAATGGCTCAAAATCGTCAGGTTTGGGGTCTGGGTTCCTCACCTATTAGCCGGGGTCCTGCACTTTGCCGTAGGCAGACTGGTACATCTCGGAGCAAACAGTTGGCCTGGGCCTGAGTTTGGCGGGTGCCGATGATCGGCATCGGTTACTTCGGTCCGGTGATTAACTTTCCTATTAAACCTGGCACATATTTCTCGTTGCTCAAGGCAACAAATAGCAATTCTGAAGAGACAGAAATGTAGCTATGGATGATTTGTCTAAACCTTCCCTTTGAATTGAGGATACATACTGAGATTTGAGCCCAGAACAGGAGAGAAGGAAAAATTTCAAACTCAGGCCCAGCCCAAGTGATTGAGCCGAGAAGTACCAGTCTGCCTACGGCAAAGTGCTTGCCACTTAGTATTGCCGTCTTTAGGGCAGACTGGTTACGAGTCTAAGGCGATCCGGCCTGCCTGCCATTCTTAAATTGAATACCACCGTCTCACTTTGCACAAAAACCGGAGATATAGCAGTCGATGACGCTTGTCCTGTGGTTGAAACCAAGTAGCCAACTCAAGCTTCTACTTTCATAACCATCAGTCCATCAGTGTCACTGAGGACACAACGTAAGCCCCATCCCCCAAGATGAAGCCGACGAATCACCGAGCTGGCCCTCGCATTGACACTGGCACAGCAAGACACAGTGCCACACGGAGAGGCTAGATAAGATTTGTAAGGTAGGTTCCAATGTATATTTGCATCCCATCCGCTGCCAATTCTCTCTGGGAGGAGCAACGACCGTCGCAGGTGGTCTGGGTTTGAAATTGCCCTTGACTTGAACAATTTGGATCTGGGCGCGACGGGCTGAGAGTGTGCGAAGCAGTGTGCTCCAAAAAGATTTGGGGATAGTGGAATGAATGTGGATGACCAGACTGCGAAGGTTTGGGAGTGAATAGGAGAGAGGCTCCGTCAAAGCGGCGAATAGTCCCTCGAAAAGACTGAGCGACGGCCACCACATTTCCACATCGACGAGGGTGGGTACGAGACGAAGGCAGTCACGGATTTGGATTTGGGCCATGGCCCAATATCTACTGCCCACGACAAACAGCTGTTGGAGCGGGCATGAAGATCGCTTCAAGAATGACAAAAGATCGTCACATGAGATGCAGTTCATCGAAATGGAGAGGGTTTCCAGCCGAGGGAGCGAGAGGCACTTGAGGAGGACAGATTCGTCACTCTTGGAATTCGGATCCCTTCCAAACAGTAACCGACGCAGTCCCGGAAGGATGAGCATTTCCGAAGGGTCGGAGCGGAACATGGGGACCAGGTGTTCCAACATGCATTCAACCAGGTTGGGAGAACGACGTAGAAGCTCCATAATTTGGGGACCGCTGAATCTCCGCCTCCTGCGCGGGTGGAGCACACCATAAACCCTCAGTGTTTCAAGGCACGGCAATGAAAGCAGTTTGTCTCCCACGAGGTCAATGGTCTCGGGATCGTCGTCGTCCTCATCGTCGAACCCGTCCCCATCATCGTCTTCGTCTTCGTACTGGATTTCGAGGAATTTTGGCTGATGCATATGTCGCCCCATGATGTCGGCGATCTCTGTGTCCAAATTTTCCGCGAACTTGAAGCGTTACGGACAACGGGTGATTACATGCCCGCTGGAGCCAAGTTCCTACAACTTCTTTGAACCCGTCGCCACGCCGGAAAGGGACATGGATGGCGGCCCACAAGGCCGGAGTAGCCAGTGTGATATCGGTCCATTTGTGGCAGATATTCAGAAGGAGCATGGGGGCATCATGGGCTCCGGGCTCTGGGAGGAGAGGGAGACATCCGAGGAATATCTCGGGCCAAATTTCGAGGGGAAGTCGTGCCATGGGATCGCAGATGGCGTTGAGTTGGCCCTGAACGAGGCTTTTGCTATGTTCGAGCTTTCTTAGCACCTCCTTCTGGAGATCAATATCCGCCGAGATTTTCTCGAGGCGTGTCTGCAGCTCCTTTACGGACATGTATGATATCTGTGGTTCACGATGCTTGAGATGTCGCTTGGATGGGAAAGGTAGTCTCACTTACAGTTTAATATCTTGTAGACATACGTTTCAACACTGGCTCGTCCTCTTGAATCTTCTTGAGACTTGCAGTTCGAAGTCGATAAACTCCCTCGAACAAATTGCAACGAAGAAACTGTATGCAGAAAATGGACCCGGATGTTCTGAGTGAGATATCTTATCTGCGGTTGCCACCCGTCCCGATTCTCGAGAATAGAATCAAGAGAAGTGAGATGCAAATTGCATCCGAGTCATCGTTGGTTGGTCAACAGCCTCAGAAACAAACAAAACGCCCACTGTCTTCCCGCCTTTCGCGTTCATATTGGTCTTGCCTTGAATTGCTGTCACTAGAAATCTAGGCTATCTTGTTGCGCGACACTTTCTCAGCGGACACCCGTACTCGCCATGTCGTCGAGCACGGCGCTCAAGACGTTCTCTTTGGCGAACGACGTCCTCGAGGTGGCTCCGGAGGACCGGATCTACAAGTTTGACGTGGAAGAAAACAGACGAATAAACCGGGAGCAGCCATGGACAAAAGAGTCGGTTCTATCTGTATTATATTCGAATTTTTGCTCACATGCGCAGCCCGCACTACTTTAAATCGTGCAAGATATCGGCGGTGGCCCTGATCAAGATGGTACAGGCTGCCAGGAATCTCGCGTGGTTGTTGGTTAACTTCTCTTTCAGGTTATCCATGCGCGCTCAGGCGTGCCGCACGAGATTATGGGACTGATGCAGGGGAAGGTCATGGGCGACTCTTTGGTCATCATGGACTCGTTCGCACTGCCCGTGCAGGGCACAGAGACGCGCGTCAATGCCGCTAACGAGGCGAACGAGTACATGGTCGAGTATATCGAAAAGAGCGAAAAGGTGCGTACTCCCTGTATCCCAATATAATCTCACCGTCTCTTTAGGCCGGTCGGTTGGAACACGCCATCGGGTGGTACCACTCGCACCCAGGCTACGGCTGCTGGCTCTCGGGCATCGACGTCAACACGCAGCTCAACAACCAGAAGTTCCAGGACCCGTTCGTCGCGGTCGTCATCGACCCGAACCGCACCATCTCTGCGGGCAAGGTCGACATCGGCGCGTTCCGCACGTACCCCGAGAACTACACGCCGCCCAACGCCGCCGCGAGCGACTACCAGAGCATCCCGCTCAGCAAAATCGAGGACTTCGGTGTGCACGCGAACCAGTACTACCAGCTCGACGTAGAGATCTTCAAGTCGAGCCTGGACACGGAGCTGTTAGGCATGCTGTGGAATAAGTACTGGGTTAACACGCTCAGCCAGAGCCCGCTTATTTCGGTGCGTCGAGTCACCGCTTTTAGTGGGATTGGAATGCTGATGGACGGAGTAGAATCGCGCGTACGCCGTGTCGCAGCTGTCCGACCTGCACCAAAAGCTCGCCAAGGCGCAGGCGTCCGTCGCCTCCACGCGCGCCGCCGTCCCCGTCCTGCCCGACACCCAGAACTTTGCTGCCAAGGTCTGTCCACTCCTTCGCTCCGTCGCACTCCCGCTGACACACCCACAGAAGGAGAAAGAGGAGAAGAAGAAGGAGGATAACCAGCTCACGAAGAGCGTCAAGGACAGGTTCGTGCCCTTCGTCACGACTTCACCGCCCCGCTGATCCCTACTTCTTGCAGCACGAAGATCGCCGTCGAGGCGCAGCACGGGCTTATCGCGCAGGTCATCAAGGACGTCGTGTTCTCCATGCGCCCCAAGGGGACCGCTCAGATATCGGAGCTGGCGGATTCGGCGATGTCGACCGACTAGGCTGTCCGTGTCAGGATACTCTGCTTTTCGCGTTGATGATAACGACTTTCCCCGCTACCTCATCTGTATTATTTTGCAATTGGCAATGCTTTGTATGGAACGAATCTTCTAATGCCGATTGGTGCGGTGCCAGGTATCTGTGCGCTCTTTGTCTCTGCACTGTACCCCGGTTTCGTACTGGCCCAGACATGGGCGCGTGTGTTCTCACGCCATCGATTAGCTAACTTCGAGAAACCTATTGTCGGCATTTGCCGGACCAATGGGAAAAATCCCGGACTTATTTCATATCAGTCTAGTTGATGGCCGGGGTGGCAGTTTGCTCCGCAATTACCCCGTCAGAGCTATGTAATCCTTTAAAACTCAGAATTTACGCCCACTCTACGACACTAGAATATGTCCCAAACGATGGCTTCCGCACTAGGAGCCACCCCAAGGGCCCAGAAGAAGGAAGGAGACATCTCCGCCGTGTTCACCACGCTCCGCCCGTCAGATCCCGTCAATGTCTTTCCCCCTCGATTCGCGGAATTGAAGCGTGCGATCTGGCGGGAGGGCTTAATACAGAGCTGGAAGGAGGTTCTCGAGGATCTTGAAGTGGCTACTGAGCGCATTGCGGAGCGGGGGGAAGCGGTAAGCTGCTTGCGGAGGTGGTTTTGGTATATTCATTGTACATGGGCTCCAGATGATTCCAAAGGTGACCATGGAAGACATCCGTAACGGATTGACCACGGACCAGATCTCTGATATCGGAACCGCCGGATGCGTCGTCGTCAAAGGCGCGATCCCTAAGGAGGTTCATTTCCTTATGCCCAGGAGCAAGGCGCGAGTTATCTAATTATTCGACCCCCACAGGAAGCCGTGGCGTGGAAGGCAGATATACAGAGGTATGTTGCGACTAATCAAGGGCAGATAAAAGGTGCGTGCAAATGAATTCTCAGAGCTTGTCCTCTCATCCTGTCCAGGCTTCCCGGCGGATAATATCCAAGTATTCGAGTTGTACAACACTGTGAGCCAGATCCGTGCACGGACCCACCCAAATGTGCTTGCAACCCAGCGTGCTCTGCTCTCTGTTTGGCACGACCCATCCGGCCGAGTGGCCCTCGACACCCCAATCTCGTACTTCGACCGCCTGCGCATCCGATTCCCGGGAGATGCCAAGTTCACGCTGGGGCCCCACGTGGACGGGGGCTCCATTGAGCGCTGGGAGGATCCCGAGTACCGGAAGTGCTTCAGCAGGATCCTCGAGGGCGGGAGCGCGTGGAGACAGCATGATCCGTACGATGCGTCCCCCCGAGTGGATGCGAGCCAGGATTTGTACAATGCACCGTAAGCATGCATGGCCTAGACCTGCTCGTCCTCGACGCATCCATCTCCAGGAATCAATGCTCGATTTTCCGCCCGTGGCAGGGCTGGACATCCATGTCCTCGACGGGCCCCGGAGAGGGGACTCTCCGCGTCCTGCCCATGCTGTCGCTCGCAACCGCGTACTGGGTACTCCGCCCCTTCTTCCGGGCGCGCGACCCGGCCTCTGCGTCCCTGCGCTGGGAGGACTGGAACGAGCTCGACCTTGATGGGACGGCGTTTGCTGGCAGCGGACTGGGGACGGGGATGGAGTTCAACGACGCGACGCACCCGCATCTCCGACTCGATAAGACAATGGTATCAATGCCGCGCGTTGAGCCTGGGGATCAAGTTTACTGTGCGTCTGCTCTATCTATATCGAAGGTTTTTGACTTGCACTACTCAGGGCACTGTGATATGATCCATGCCGTTGAGGGATATCATGGGGGGAAGGAGGACTCTTCGGTCTTGTACATTCCCGCCGTACCGCTGACTGTGAAGAAGTGAGCGCAATAGTGCTCATCACATGATATCTTCGTTCACCTTTCGCAGTGCAGTCTACCTTCGTGACCAGCGTAGCAATTTCCTAGCGGGTCTTCCAGCACCGTGCGTCCAGTGCAGTTTTGAAAAATTCATCCTTCATATTGCTCGCTTTTTTTCCCAGCGATTTCCCGGGTGGGAAGGGCGAATCGGAATGCGTTGGTCGTGCGACCGTGGAAGATGTGCACCCAGATGGCCGTCGTGCGATGGGATTTGAGAAGTTCGGAACCGCAGGAAGCGAAAACGAACTTTTTGCAAAGTCCAATCAGGCTCTGTTTGCCTAGGTCAATTATTGTCAAACCTTGGGTCTCCTTTTGAAACAGTTTTTAGCCGCATTAAGCGCGATAATGGAAGAAGTCGGGCGAATTCTTCCGCTGATTTCGGTCAACCAGGCGCGCCTTGCAGGTTGAACACCAAATATGTTTGGAATCGAACATCGCATAAATATTTCCGCGAGATGAAGATCGGATAATTATCACTTCAGCAGCTTGCAAAGGAAACAAAAAAACACTGAAATTATTTGAAACACAGATGAAGCCCTTATAGTAGTACGACTCGAACTGACAGCCCGTCGTCACTGCGCTCAGCACTTCCCTCGCGGATCCATATATTCCGCACTGTCAGATTCCGCCTGCCGAAACTCTTCCGCGAAGACCACCGCCACATCTGCTTGGGAGAAAATATTGGTCATGTTGCCCTGCCCGGAATTAGAACTGCCCTGGCTCAAATATATGCAACAATAGCGGCAATAATTCAGGGTATTGCCACAACTGTAGCAATTGTTTGGTTGTGCCTTGATGTTGTGAGTGACCTCCTCGCGGATGCGATAGATTTTTGTCGCCGTATCCCACCCAATCATTTCCGCGTCAGTCAGGGACATGGCGCCATGGGTGCCTCGAGCAAGGGCTTCATACCCTGAGCGAAGCCAAGCCGCAACATGGTATGTCCTCGCGAGGACGATACCTTCTGCGCTGTTCTTGACCTCTGTGTCCAAATGGTGTATCGCGAGAGCTCGGGTGGCTAATAAGCGCCACAATGTCGCCAATTTCAACACTGAAATCCAATGGTCCTTCGAAAAGGTTGGCATCGGATTTTCCCTATAGTTCAATAAAGGTGAAAGGCTTGGGAAAAGTGCAGGATCACATGAACTTACAGGGGATAAAGCACTGCAAGAAGTCTTTCGAAATCGACACTACTGATTCCTTCCAGCTTGATAGGATTTTTGTCACTCTTTCCTTCAACATCCCCGGTAGTAGGAAGCATGAAGGTGCCCGCGAAGATCTCTGAGTTGCGCTCGAATTGATATCGAGGCACTTTGAATAGACGGTGCTCGACCTGGCGTCGCATGAGATCTCAGGAATTCAATTGAGAGAGTTCGCACCTGGAATGTTACTGATTCCCAATAGTAAGTCTGGTCTCGCATCGGAGTGGAAGGCGTGGTGGTGGACATCGTGGTACAGGTGAGAAATAGGGAGACACGCGGTTGACTCAAGGTCTCTGTCTTGAGCGAAATCACATGGCGCCCGAACGTGGCGCCACAAAAGTCGGCCAAAATGCGGCCCTCAGCTCCGTTTCGACTGTTCCAGCTTCGACATACTTTTGTTCATCTTCTGAACTGATTATTGGTAAAGCCTTGAAAAAGAATCGATTGCAATCGCATTTCTTGTTTCCGACCGACCCCGGTCTTCTCTCCTCGTGGTTAACACGAGAATTTCAGATGTAATCATGCCGTGAGGGACCCTGGTGTCTATTTCAGGTCTGCCAGTCGGTTTCTCACGGGAAGAAAGGAAAGGCCCGCTGTATAATATGTCACGTGATGATGTTCAATTTCCGGTTGAACTTCACTCATTCGAAAACTCTAACCAAACTCTGACCTACGGGAAGGCTCCGAATTATTCTGCGTTTCTGAGAAATTCTCATATCTCTCTCGTAAGGTCTTGGGTACAAACACCACCGCCCAAGGTGATCTTATCATACTCCTCCCATACTTCAAAGTTTTCCATGTTTGGATTCCGCAAAAACAGTACAAACACAAAGGGAACATAGTTACCAAGACAGAGCGGGATACCAACTCAAATCTTTATCGCACCTCCGCCGTCTGTAATGTAAGAAAGGCGCCAGGCCGCAACCTGGGGCGGTGGGGCCGAAATGATGACCATGTTGGTCCCGTGCATGATGACGGCCCTACGATACGTAGCATACGCTGCCGAGAACACTGAAAAGATAGATTGAATCACAAATTTCGAGAAGGACTGTATGTGCTTACAGATAACGATGAGGGACCAGGACAGCGCACGGACTGCAGTGAATAGCTTGCAAGACGTCTTTGAGGTGCCCCATTCGCACGCGCTCGAGTTCTCGGCAGTCATCGCCAGCATGAAAACTAGGACATGGGTGTTGAATAAGCTCCCGTCCGCGAGGGAAAACAAAATTATTTACCAATCCAAGAAAAGGCTAGGGCGCAGAGGACATGGATTTGAACACTGGTGCGCCCCAGCTTGTGGTGGCGGTCACGGCGGCGGCCCATATACACCCTGGAGGCGATGACGGGTCAATTATCAGTTGCCGTCTCTGGGAGATATATTTACAAGATTATGAGCATTGTGATCGTTACATCTGCCCAAAGGGCCACGAAGAGTTGAAGGATGCCTGGATCACAGATAAACACATGGGCGCCGGTGAACAGCGAGATGGCGTACTGGGAGACCGGAAGCGCCGGTCAGTGCTCATTTCCGCCACTGCCAGAGCAAAGATCGTGACAGAGAAGACGATTGCCGCTAGTGACAATGTCAGCTTCAAACAAGAATGCGAAACGGCCACGCAAATACCGCAGATAAGGATGCGCCTAATGATATTGGCTTTGGATTCTTTGTTGCCTTTGTCCCACTCCAGTTCGGAGGAGCATCGGGCACAAATATGCTGGGACTGAGAGGGACCAGCCTCCGGATGTGCGTGATCAAGCCCGGCCTCTGCAACGTCGGAAAGTAGGGGTTGGGTTTCAGAATCCATCGTGTAAAGGAATTAAATCGTAATGGTGTGGGATGCGCTTTGAGTGGGACGCTGTCAATGAGTTGCACATTTTATGGGCGAACGACATGTGGCGAGTGACCGGCCGCAGCTGGCTGCGCGCCTTGGCAGCTGTCACAATATCTGGACGGTCAACTACGGAATGATGTTCGGTACATTCACGAACCCATTCGGTTTAGACCGTGGGTTTTTTCTTCTAAAATGTATTCGGCCAGTGACTCTTTCAAGTATCAAACTGGTTTTGATGATAATCTGTCATCTGCACGAGGCCGTAGTATGTAAGAACCGTTTCTGGAACTTTTATTAAGAAAAATCGCCGAGCTCGATCCAGCCCAAAGTCTTTTCAGAGCAGCGGTAGTGCTTGCTTGTTTGGAGTTCGTTTGGAACTGGACGATGGACTTCCGACCGGACCGCCGGTCGAGTCGCAGCCTTCGCTTATTGAACGCCGTTGATTGACGGATAATTCCATTCAGAAACCCGGATTCTTCAAAGATTGTTTGGAAACCGAACCCTGCGTGATTGCATCACTGATGTCGGAAGCGCCGGCATGATTGCCGAGTCGAGCGGCAAGAGTCTTACTGGGCAGTTATTGAGCATTGCAGTGCATTTCGAGGGGTATTTATTTCGTCAAGTGAATTACAGTGAGATTTAACCTTGCCTGGGATGGTTATTGAGCTGATATCTCCATATCTGTATATCTGTCTCCCTTTCTCCGTTTCTACACACTTTCTGATGTCTCTTTGATCATATTAAATTCTAAGAGTAGAGGTACCCGCCACGCTTTTCCACAGGTACTCCAACAGTGAGAGAATGGATGCTGCCTGGATGCAAGCTAGCCATCAATTCATCAAATCCTGTTCAAGTTCATAATTGATTGGTACCTGCTCGCACACCCAGGATGGGAATCTTTTAAGGTCGCTTAAAAGACCTATGAAAAGAATGTGTATTTGTAGTCTAATATATCTTGATTGATTTAGTGAGATTCAATGAAGTAAGAAAGGATTACAAACACAGCTACTATCAGTGACTAGGAACCTGGCCATTGGTCAAATGTAGCGCCCTAGAGTGTGTAACATGCTCCCTGTGCATTCACACAATGGAATATGACCCATTGCGCATCTCGAGACCAAATTCCGACCCAAAGCAATAAATTGATCCAAAGCTGTGCTCGGATTGATCGCGGTCCGGAGTGTGAGAACGTCAGTTTGGTAACTCCGAGCAACCGTCTCACTTGTTTCTCAACCAATATTTGGTGGATCTGGGACTTTTGAGGTTCGTTTCGATGGTAGAACTTGAGGCTTCCTTCTGAGTATGCAGCACTCGGTGGAAAGCTTGCCCTGCATCATCCAACTCACCAACACAACGGAAACAAAAACTCGATGTTCGCAAACTGAAATTCGAGATCCCGAGGGACTCTTGAAGACTATCGTTCCAACGCCTTGCAGTGTCCAGCAGAATGGGTAAGGCTTCCATATCCCCGATAATACGAGACTTGAACGCTTTCCCATCCCTCCTGATATGACTACAGAGAGAAAATCACTGATTTGACCCCAAAAAAAAGTTTAAATGTCGGGTTCTCAACAGTATACCTCGAAGCTGGAGATATTCATTCAGGTTGGTCCATTTGGTTCCAATGAACTTCCCTACGACTTATTTTTGCGTACAAACCGTTACCAATGGCACACCACCCCGATTTAGATGAAAGTCCGGATCCCCCTGCCAAAGGCTTGTGTAAAATGTCTCCGCTACTCTACTTGTGCAAGTTCCAATGTATGATATGAGTGCCCAGAATACATTATATGGATCCCATGTACACTATAGCAGACGGTGGGGACCTGCATTGGCCACCAACAGCGGGCTTTCAAGGGTGGCCAGGATCCCTGTCAATTTCCCTTTTGGGAAATCCTTGAAAACTAAATTCATAGGGCACTCAAAACGGCACCGAAATTGTTGCAAATATGTTGAATTTCTTCGCAGTACCCACACCTATTGCATAGGGCCCACAAACCTGGGAAAATATCCCGTGGTCTATTGCAATCAGGCCCAAACCCCTTAGGTGGCCAGGTTCCCAGCGCGATATAGTAGAATTCATAGGTCTTTTCAACTTGATTGATTTCTATCTTATTCACCATGTAAGAAAGGTGTCTGAAAAGAACATCAATCAGGTGCCAAATCAACCATAATTGATTTTTGGGGTATCGATGGTACACAAAAGGACATTGTAAAGTACATGTTTTCAGACATTTTTGCCATTGGATTGGGAAATGCTCGATACCCCAAAAATCAAATATGGTGTTATATCCATGCAACATCCCAGAGCCTCCCGTCAACCTTCCGGTCGCTCCGGTAGGATCCGGAGCTCCGGTCATATCCCGGAGCCTCCGGACCTTCCGGAAGCATCGGGTTTTTACGCAATGAAGGCTTACTGAGCGTTTCCCGTTTACCCGTCTTCTTATCTTCCTTTTAATTGTCTCACAACATATCATCAGTCCTCATGACAAGTCTTATTGTCATGAACCACTCTCCTTCCTATTTGGGAATACAATTAGGTATTCCATTTAAATACTACGTCTTTACTTCATGTACTTCAGTTTGATTATTAACGTTAATCGTTGCCTGGTTCTTCCTCTTGATCTGAGTCGTCCTCGTACCTCCTTATCACCTCTGGTACTTCGACTTCCGGTTATCCATCAGTCAAGGCGTTAGCTCACCCTTAACCCCCTGTGGTGTTGCTATCCTTCCTTTATACTGCACCGGACCTCTTCCGGGCTTTCCGGTACCTCCGGTCCTAACCGGAGCCTCCGGAACCTCCGGCCCATCTTCCATTTCGTTCTAGGTCCATTCCGGCACGGTATATAACAGTATAATCAAACTCACCGTCTTGGCTGGCAATTATGTCTTATTCTTCCTCCGGCACCACTCCTCTTGTCTTTCCATCGCTAGCGGACTCTCCGCTGGGCGTTGAGGAGTGTCACCTTGGTCACAACACTGCCACACCTTGTGATGCCTCGGAGTCGACTTCGTCCTCCGACGTATTTTCTGCCAATCCATGGACCCCGTACCTTGTTCCGGGTACTTCCAGTCCAATCGGTCCATGGAGCTCGGGTTTTCATCAGGTCTATACCGGCTTCCCACAACCCTTGGCGTATCCTCCGGAACCTCCGGTTCCTGTTCCGGGATTCTCCGGAGTGTTCTCTGGAAGCGCTGAGACCGGACAGACTTATCCCGTCCCATCCGCTGTCTTCCATCACTATTGCCAACCGGTACATCATATCCAACCACCGGTGGATCCTCCGTCGTACTCCGGTTCGTCGGACTACGGTTTCCATGGCACTCATGACAGCATCGGCGGAAATCTTTCCCATCACACCAATCTCCTTTCATCGCGTCCTCCGAGCTCATCAGCATTCATGGACGGAGTTCCGGATATCATTCTATACTCCTCCAACGCAGCTCCTCGTTCTCTCCGGTCTAACCTCCGGAATCCGGAATTCTTCTACGGTACCGATCCCTCGAAACTCCATCCCTTCCTAGCCCAATGCTACCTGCATTTTGCGGAGCGTCCTCGGGACTTCCGCACGGACGACGACAAGAACTTATTCATTTTGTCGTTCCTCCGGGGTGACGCTGCACGCCTATTCGCAACCTCCGGCCCGCAGCAGGAACTTCCATGGCAAGGGAATTTTTCCTTGTTCATCATGGAGTTTTTCGACGTATTCGGTCCTCCGGATCCGACCGGCGACGCAGAGGATCAGCTCCGACGCCTCCGGATGAAACATTCCGACCGGATCATCCCATTCCTCGTAAACTTCGACAAAATCGCTTCTCTCCTCGATTGGAGCGATTCCGCTCTCAGTCACGCTCTCCGCGCCGCTCTCCCTCTCCGGATCACCTCGGAGATGGATCAGTACACCTATCCGAGCTCTCTCGCAGGTGTCCGCGCAATCGCACGCCGTATCGACTATTGGTACTGGCAGCGAATCGATGAAGAGCAAGGCGAAGTCGAGGATACTCAACTTCCGGATGATTCCGGATCCCTCGGAGGAGATTCCGGCAGTTCCGATTTTGGCACCCTGTCACCGGCACTTTCCGTCCTCAGTTTCGCGTCTTCGGCACCATCCGTACCGCAGTCTGCAGCACCGGAACTTTCCGGTCAAGCCTCCGGAGTCTCCGGGGCTCGTCACCCGAAGTTTCCGGAGTCTGTCAACAAGCTACTCGGTAAAAACGGACGGATTCTCCCTGCGGAAAACGAACGACGGAAGGTCCAGGGTCTTTGCATGTACTGCGGAGGCTCTGGACACCAAGTTGCCGAGTGTAGGAAGCGTCCGGCTCATTCCGGCGCAAGCTCATCTGCCAAATCCACCGTTCCGACCAATATCAGTGCCTAACTGACCAGCAGCCTCGAAAACTCGCGCTCCGGTCGTCCGCGTCGGCCTCCGGAGGCATTTCCGAGTTCATCATAACCACGCATCCATTCTTTTCCACTCTCACGACAGTCCCGCTCTTATGAGCCGGACCTATGATCTCATTATCTCTATCATCTCAGAATTTGCCATGGGTTTCAACTTCCGACCGGAGACTCCCTCTCCGTTCCGGATCTGTTTTTGTTTACTTATCTGTGAATCTATGGGTTTTGCTCCGTTCGCGGAAGTTCCGGACATAATCTCCCATCCGGATCTCATCGGCATCTTCTTCCCTCTAATCGGCAGCCTCGTCTGTCATAATTCCATCATCTGGTGATGTTCCTATTCGGAACTCGGCGTCATCGATTCTGATTCCCCATCAATCTGGTTCCTGGATACCGGTAAACTCCACCGTATCAATCCGTTGATTGACTAGTCGGAAGTTTCCAACTGATCTGTTCCTTATTCACATGGGGCTTAGTGTGCACACGACCGGCAGCAATGTCGGATATTGGTTCGGTACCCAATCACGGGTAGAGCAATGCTGCGCCGGAGCTCCGACAACCTCCGCTGCTCATACCGACAATTTTAACGCCATCACCTCGAGTCCCTTCGGTCTCATCGGCCTGCGTGCCATCGTTCCTCCGGAACGTCATTCCGTTCCTCCGGAACATCTCCGAGACATCTGTCTCTCTTTTCCGGATCTTGACTCGTCACCATCTTCCGGAAGTCCATCCGGACACTCTCCGGTTCCGGACATCGTCCTGGATACTCTCCGGACACCCCTCCGCTCACTCCGGTTGTCTCGTCGACATCCGTTGAGCACTTTACTTCCGGAAACCTCCGGAGCAATATTGCTCTGTGTAATCTCCGGTCATACCCCGAGGCTATTCGCTTCACGGTCCTCCGGGCGTTCCGGCATTTGCTTGGCTTCCGCTCGCGGATCGCACTTTTCAAGAGGGCAAATAACCTCTTTCCCGATTTTACATTTAGGCTATTAGCTTTATTGATCATTCTCGCCCTTTTCGGTCTTCGCCTTTCAACAATCATTTCGAAGTTACGCCATTTCTTGGACTCCGTGGAATTCAGATCAATTTCCACGTCGCAAGTCAGGAAAACTTTCCTTGTGCATCCAAAACTCCTGGTCGAACCTTTCGACCAATGTCCTCTGGATTCACTTCATTGATCATGGGCACAACATCCGCATCTATTCTGGAGCCTCCGGAGACTTGCATTCTCCTCCGGCTTCCTCCAAATCCTGCCCTTGATCTCACCTGGAGTCCATCGTTTTCTTCCGGGTTACAAGTAGGCCATCTTCCGATAATCTCCGGAGACCCGACCGCCTCTGGCTTCTCCGGGTCATCCGTAGTTTCCTCCGATGGCCCCCGGAGACCTATGCTTTCCTCCGGCTTCACCGATCGCCTCCGGATTATCCAGTTCACCAGTTCCATCGTAGGTCATCCTTCGATGACCTCCGGAGATCCGTGTTCTCCGGCGGCTTACTGTCAATTGTCCTTGACGTCTACGGATTACTCATACGTTATCCTCCGGTGGCCTCAGGAAACAGGTTTCAACAGTCCTACCAGAACGTCTCCTGGACTCTGTCCGGAGACTTCCGATCATCTCCGGTTCCCTCCGACAAGGAGTTCGCACATCGTACAAAAACAAGATTATTCGCTTGGCAGCAAATTCGAAACCTCCGGTTCTATCGTTCAATTATCCCACCTTTGATTCCTCCGTTCCAGCATCATCGTGTGCTTGATCCGGAGGCTCCGGACACTACGTCATTACCGGAGCCCCCAGACCATCCATTTTCGAGTGCCATTATAGCACTCATTGATGTCTGCATTTTCGGAGTCAACGTCTTTGAACCGGACGTACCTGGCTTGAAGAATTTTTCGGGTACCTGGAGCTTTTCCATCAAATTTCGCCTTTTCCATTCTATTCTTTGGCGAACAGCTCCACCCATTCCGCCTCCATGTATTTTCGGAGGTGGTGTTCATCCGGTCGTATTCCGAGTTTGGTCGCTCGGACCTCTCGGAAACTCTCTCCACATCTTGGAATCCTCGCCTTGCGGCGTTCCGACGCTCCGAATCAACCTCCGGTATCTCCGATTTCCGCAGCTCTTCTCCGGAGCCCAAGATTCCAAATTCCGAGTTACGACCATTAATCCCTACCGCTCTCGTTGCAGTCGAGATTTCTCCTGCTTTCGAGCTGTCGGGATACTTCGATCCTCCCACCTTCCGGTGGTTCTCTGGCCTTTCCAGGGCTCTCCGGTAATTTCCGGAGTTCTCCGGCGCTTACCGGAGTGGCTCAGAGGATGTGGAATTGTCGGCAGACGATGGGACGTCTCCCCTTAAGAGGGGGATAAGCCTATAAAAGCCTATAAAAAACTCCGATAATTTTCAACTTTTCTTCGCAAGAAGTGCAGACTATTGATCAAAAAGTCAGCATACCACGCGGAACACATCCTCTCAGTCCATCTCTTGTCGTTTTGCCTTCCTCTCTGCAGACGGCACAATTGCGCTCGCTATTCGATTTCAGATCCAATCAATCTTCGACCAACTACCACTACGCATTCCAGGGTATCATTCATCGGTATCCCGGTATTCCGGTCTTGTTCCGGACATCGTTCATCCTCCGGACCATCCACCAATTATCCAACCGGTACCAGAACCATCCGACAACCCTTACCCATGCATCAACGGATCCTTCCGTGAGCTCCGGATCCTCCGGAACCTCCGGAGTTTCCAGACATAGTGGTCGACAACCTTCTGTTATCCATACGGCATCTGCACATCTGGGTGCATCAATCTGTCTATCCGATTATTCCACCCATCTTCGCCCATCCCTTCACTTCCGGGCACATATCGAGTATTATCTGATTCCCCGAGAGTCGTCACGATCAACTCTTGCATCGGTACTCAATTCACATCACCTTCTCTTATCCCATTCGGGACCTTGGGCAACTTCATTAACCACTCCTATGCCCATCCACTTTCCCTTCTCCTTCTTTGCCGCCTATCCATTGGGATACTTCCGGATCGCCTCCGGTACGCTTCCGGAACCCTTCCGGTACATTTCCGGATATTCTCTCCGGAACCCTTCCGGTGTCCTACCGGCTCTCCTTCTATTCTTTCCGGTTTCCTTTCGGATCGCTTCCGAATTCTTCCGGTTCACTTCCGGCATCACACTCCTTTGCCAATTCATTTTCGGTTCGTGTCCGGGAATTACTCTGGTCACTTATCGACAGATGGAGTGGACAAATCGACATCTTGATTTGGTCACTTTTCCAATCAACGAAATAACACTCCTCTTATCATTCATCATTTCTCCAATTATTCATTCTTTGAATGCAACAAGTTCCTACAGTGGAACCCAACCCGTATCACATACGATGCGTTCCGGTTCCGGAACTGCTCCGGAACGTTGCCTTTCTATTCCGTCACATCGGAATCCTCACCATTCCTCCTCCGGACCCTCCGGTGATTAACCGGAACCTCCGGATCCTTTCCATTTCACTCAAGTTCAACATAAATCAACTCAAGACAAAGATTTTTCCAAATCCACAAATACAAAACATTCATTATTTACAAATTGTCTCTATATTGTTCGTCGGTCACTTTGGACCTTCACCCTCACCTCCGGACGACTCCGGCTTGCCTCCCGGAGCCTCCGGCTCCCCCATCTCCGCATCCTCGTCGTCCAAGACGAACACCCCGTCCTCCTCGTGGAATCCCGCTGGCGCTCCTGGCTGGAGCACCAAGGTCTGGAACTCTCGCTCCTCCGACTCCCTCTTCACCCGTACCGGAGCCTCCGGTACAGGTGGCGGAGTGGGAGGCGGAGGCGGCACTGGCTCAGGATCGGGCTTGAAGGTAAGGACCGTGATGGTCCTCGCCTCCGCCTGGCCCGTGGTGCGTTCCTCGGGCGTTCCCTGCCCCTCCGGCGCCTCTGCCACATCCAACTCCACGACTTCCCCCATTTCCTCCGTCTCCGCGGGTGCTTCCGGGGCTTCCGGAACGTCGGGGACGTCCACGTCCATCGTCTCATCCTCCCCGTCGTCCGTGGACCGGAAACCCTCTGGCCAGGATTCGGAACGGGCTCGGGGCGCAACCGGAGCTTCCGGTTCCGCCTCCGAGTCCTCCGACTCGACGGGCTCCACCTCCTTCTCCGCCACCTCGGGACTTCCGCGCTTCATCAACCTCCGGCGCTTCGCCGGGGGCGCACCCTCGTCCATCTCCGGCTCCTCAGCGGCCAGGTCGAGCTCCGCCGCCTCCGCAAGGGAGAAGTCCCATTTGGAGGCCTCCATATCGGCCGCCATCCACCGGAGCATCCGCTCAACCCCAGGCGGCACCTCCCGACCACTCTCCGGCGCTGCGAGCGTCTTGAGAATAAGCTGGCACGCCCGGTATGCCAGCTTATAACGCAACATGGTGCGCCCCACCTGCTCCCCGAGGTACCCGACGTGGGCATCGAGCTCTCGGAGCTTCTCTTGCACACTTCCCTTGCCCTCCGTCTTCCGGGCCCTCCGTTCCCGTTCCTTCCTCGTGCGATCCCGCACCTCGCGGTCGCTCCGGTCGCCCCCGACGTTCCGGGTGCTCCGGCGCGTCCGCGAGGGCCCCGCGACAGGTCCAGAATCCTGTCGACGGGCCTTCGCCATCTCGCGCTTGTTGACGCGCGGTGGACCGAGGGGGCGGGCGCGACTGCAATGAATGTGTTTGGCGCAGCAGCGCCGGCACGCAGTGCGTCCGTATTCGACGACGCATACCTCACTGCTCTTGCGGCAGGAATCGCAGGCTAGGAAGAAAAAAAAAATTCGTTAGTACCGGAACCTCCGGATTTTACTGCGACGCACCATTCTCCCCCTCCTGCTCGACGTCGCTGTCGTCCTCGTCGTTCAGCTCGTCGTCGCCCTCGCCACCCTCCGCATGCTCCGGGGACAACGTTTCAATTGCCGGCACTTCGTCGAATGCCGGAGCCTCCGCGTCCAACAGCTCCAGGTCGCGAGCAAGTTGGAGCGCGCGAGCGGCGTCCTCCTGGGCGGCCTCCGCGCGGTGGGAGGCCTCCACCGCCTGCTCCTGGTACGCGGCGATCAGCACCCGCCGGCGTTCCTCCCGCTCCTCGTAGAAGCGCTGCGCGGCTTCCTCGCGCAGTTCCGCCGTCGTTGCGCGCGCCTTCCCCTTTCCGGATTTTTTGCCCTTGCCGGCGTCGCTGCGGTTGCTGTTGCTGGACCCCTCGCGCCCACTGTCGCTGTTTCCGTTGCTCGACATCGTGCTTTGGTGTTTAAGTGCCGGAGGTGGTCGTGGTGCGAAAGAAAGAAAGGTCTGAGTCAAAACCAACAGCACGTGACTTTTTGATCTTGTTTATTTTCCCACGCTCCTTCATTGTTCGACCAACTCGTCATCTCTTGGGTTCCTCATGGGAGAGGAACCTAAGAGGGGGATACTGTTATATCCATGCAACATCCCAGAGCCTCCCGTCAACCTTCCAGTCGCTCCGGTAGGATCCGGAGCTCCGGTCATATCCCGGAGCCTCCGGACCTTCCGGAAGCATCGGGTTTTTACGCAATGAAGGCTTACTGAGCGTTTCCCGTTTACCCGTCTTCTTATCTTCCTTTTAATTGTCTCACAACATATCATCAGTCCTCATGACAAGTCTTATTGTCATGAACCACTCTCCTTCCTATTTGGGAATACAATTAGGTATTCCATTTAAATACTACGTCTTTACTTCATGTACTTCAGTTTGATTATTAACGTTAATCGTTGCCTGGTTCTTCCTCTTGATCTGAGTCGTCCTCGTACCTCCTTATCACCTCCGGTACTTCGACTTCCGGTTATCCATCAGTCAAGGCGTTAGCTCACCCTTAACCCCCTGTGGTGTTGCTATCCTTCCTTTATACTGCACCGGACCTCTTCCGGGCTTTCCGGTACCTCCGGTCCTAACCGGAGCCTCCGGAACCTCTGGCCCATCTTCCATTTCGTTCTAGGTCCATTCCGGCACGGTATATAACATATGGTTGATTTGGCACCTGATTGATGTTCTTTTCAGACACCTTTCTTACATGGTGAATAAGATAGGAATCAATCAAGTTGAAAAGACCTATGAATTCTAGCTGTGTTTGTAATCCTTTCTTACTTCATTGAATCTCGCTAAATCAATCAAGATATATTAGACTACAAATACACATTCTTTTCATAGGTCTTTTAAGCGACCTTGTGTGTTGTTGTCTCACGACAAGTGAATCAACAACAATTCTGTGTTGTGGACTGAGAATATGTAGCACTTACAATTTTTGTGCAGCGCCCCGAGGAGCAGGGGATCCTTCGCAGGTCGGTTCAACTTTGGAACTCCGCGTCCAGCTTGATCGGCAACAAAGATAATAACTTTGGAGGGGTTTCCTCAGAATTACCATATATGGGGGGGTTTCTGCCTGCAACCTGATAGAATTATCCTACCCAAAGTTCCCAAACCCTATGATGTGACCTTGATGCAGTTTACATGATAATGCCGAAAGACCGAGTTTGCAAGAGAATGTGTATGCAAGGTGTTGTGCTTATCGGTGAGCTCAAGTCAAAGGTTCCAGGGAAGTTTTGGGGTTGGAAGGCTAGACCTGCTCTGGACGTTGAAGAACCCGGTGCACAATATTATTAGACAGAGACAGGCCTTCAACTTCCATTCACAGGAGAAGAACCAAGGCCTGAGAACGGTTCAAGAACACCATGTTCAAGTGTAAGTAACCCTGAGGCCCGGCGTCAACCCGATTCGAACCTGGGGCCTCATCCTGAATGGGCTGTTCCAGAGGGATCAACTACTACTACTAGTTGCTGTTTGTATTTGTTGGTTGCACCTAATTTGATATACACCTTGCTGAGTCTCTTGAACATCTGTACTCCAACAGCAGGATAGTCGGTGACGATGGTATTCCATTGCACACAGACGGCTATCACACAGAGCAAGCATTTATACGAAAGTTTGAGAAAGATCCTCGTTAAGAGCTCGGGAGGAAAGTTGCTCAAGCCCTGTGGCAGAACAAGAGAGTATTTGAGGACCCGTGAAGATCTCACCATTTTTTCGATGGTGGTCGGCGTGAAGGCAGTCTTGACAGGCTACACGTAAATGCTCTCAATTCCACCCAATTCAGCGTATGGATAGTGCCGTTGAGAACTTATGTCTCTGGTCCATGACAGATTCCTTCCCAGACATTTACAAAGACAACGACAGATTCCAGAGCAGCTTGAAGAGACCTTGTTGTCAAGCCTCAACTTCACGGAAAATTCAATGTCCACCTTAGTACTGAGCAATTCTGACAAGGGAGCACTCCACTAACTATTGTTTCCACTTCTGAGGAGCTGTAAATCCTTTCTAGCCATGTAGGCATCGTGGTTTGGCATAGCAAGAACTACGCTCTGGTGTCTATCAGGATTTGATCCAGGAAAATTCGAGTTGATCCGAGCAAAGGTTGAATTTTTGGGGCACATAACAAAATGATTCCAGGCAGATGAGAGGGTTTCTGGGATGTATATAATGTCATTATCCATCCACCATGGGACCAAAGAAATTGGCAAATATAAATTCCGGGTTCAAGCATATGAGTTTGAGAGAGGCATTGGCATTCGTATTTTACAATTCTCCCAATGGAATTGTTTGCCAGTGAATCGAAAAACATATGATCAAGAAAACAGAACTTGACCGCCAAATTTATGGCAAGGCAATTCTAAGTGAAACTTCAAGAGCCCACAGGAAGTTCTGGGGTGAGAGATTGCCCTTTTATCATCAAGTTTTCGAGGCCCTTGTAGAATCTGCATGGCGAGACAACAGTGACAGTGTCACACCGGCCAAATTGAATATTCAGCTCGGCTGATTGTCATCCGAAAAGATCCTTTTCAGCTACTTATTCAGTTTGCAGCATTTTTGCCATTGGCTAGGCATTTTCCGACCCAATGGCAAAAATGCCTCCAGCTGAACATGTTGCCGAAACTGGTGTTTTCAGGTAACGTTTAGGCAGCATAATCCCGGCTGAATATTCACTTTTGCAGGTGTGTGAAGTCAAGCAGCCTACACACCGATGGTCTCTGAGGAGATTGCCCTTCATTATAGTCTTCTTTCTGCTTTTTACCATACGAGTCAACCTTGACACTAGCCTCAACAAGTGACATGGTGGATATCAAACCACAGCATGTACTCCTTCACCATCCTGGAAAATAAATTGAGTAACATGACACCCTTGCTGTTTTTAACCGTGATAGTGAAGCTCTGAGAGACTTGGAGCGCGACAGTTGTCACCATGGGAATTGAAGTGAGGTTGTTGGTGATTGTGAGGGTATGATTGTCTGCGATGAAGACACACATGTCCTCCAGGCCGTTCCCCAGTATGTACAATACTTCTGGTATTGCTGGATGTAACTGCAACTCATCGAGATGAGATTTAATGCTCATAAAAGAGTGTAATGTACCCTGATTGCCTCAGGAGGTGTCCATTTCGGATCAGATCGGAGCTTGGTTGTCACACTGGCATTATCATGTGACCTTGACCATGTGGCTGCAATGGACCTTTCGCTGTGCTGGGGCACAGTGAGCTTGAAGCGCAAATATTTCGGATCCTTATTAAACGAGTTGAGGAGCATTCCAAGATGGTCAGCTGTGCCTCTGTCAGGTTGTTCGTGACAGCCTGTTTTTCACAAGTTGAACACAGGGAAAATGAATGGGAATGAAGCCTCGCACCTGGCTCAACATACACCTTTGTGGATTTCTTGAACATCTGGATGCTGAGAGTGGGATCTTTGATGATGATAGTGTTCCATTGGAAACAGACAGCGAGCACAGAAAGTAGGGCTTTATGCGAAAGGTGGAGAAAGATCCCCATCAAGATTTCCGGAGCGAAGGTGCTAATACCCTTGACTTGCAGCAGGATGTGAGAGAAGATGGGACGGATTGGGCAGCAAAACTCACCATTTTTGTAGTGGTCGTTGGTGCGAAGATGCTCCTGACAGCTTACATGTAAATGCTCCAGTTCCAAACCGATTTCTGAATCCCACCAACGTTCCAGAGCAGGATGCCGTCCTCTATTGCTACCTAGTATTTACTAGGCATCAATTCCATTGAAAGCAGTTCTCTTCCAAACTTCTAGTAGATGGGGGAAAATTGAACCATGTAGACTTTATTCCCATTCGTCAAGTCAATGATGGGTCTTTCAACATTCAATATCATTGTTCAAGAAAACAGATCATCAAGAATAGCCAGAGCTGGTGAGACGTCAATTTAATGCAGGAAAATCAATCAAACTTACATTGCGGAGTGAGTGAGTGCATGTTACGGCGACACTGTCTACGTCGGTTGGGTCAAAATCATCAGCAAAATACATTCCCGCAGAAAGCCCAGGCTGCAAAGACCATTGTAAACCCTGCATGACAAACGGAAGCATTAAGTAGAAGGTGATCTTGTGAATGAGCTCACACATAGTCTCGCTTTGTGCACAGCTTATCTGGTGTCTCAATGACTTTGACTATCTCGCAGAAGGTCACGATCCCTAAGACACTCAATTGGATGGTCGGCCCTGCATGAAATCTAGTTCAAAGGGATGTCTGGAAATGGTTAAACCTAGGATATGCATGCTGCTTCCAGGTGGTTAAAAAGATTGATGATCCGAACACCCTTGCTATTTCTGATTGTGATGCCTATATCACCAAGTCTCTTGTTGAGCTTAAGCATTGTGACCACTGGGATAGATATAAAATTGTTGGCTATGCGAGATCAACGAGTTTAGGTCCGCCAGCAGCAGCAGAGAACGACACGATCAAAATGGGTTCGCCGACGATGTAGTGAGCCGCTTGGGTGCAGGATGTAACTGCGGCGCGTCAAGTAAGTAGAGGACAAGCCAAATAAGTTCTTACTCTAAATGGTTCAATTATGTTGGGAAAAGTGTCAGTGACCCACTTGATTTGTGATATCGCGCCACAGTACCTGCTCATACATTCATGAACTCAGGTAGAAGTGAACAGCAGCCGACCCGCACCTGGCCCAACAGAAACCTTGCTCAGTTTCTTGAACATCAGCACCCCAAGTGCAGGATCTTCGGCCACGATCACATTCCATTTCACACAGACAGCCAGGACAGAAAGGAGAGACGTATACGGTAGGTGGAAAAATATCTTCACTAAGAGCTTGAGTGGGAAATGGTTCAGACTCTGTGAAAGAATAAGGCAAGGACATTGGGCTGAGAAAGGCACTCACCATTTCATTGGGGTTGTCGTTTGAGCACAAGGTCTACGTAATAATGACAAGTGCTCCGAAGCCGACCCGATTCCGATTCGAGATTGAACAACAACAGTAAACTGTGCCCCTCTTGTTGTGACCACGTTAAAGATCAAGTAAACAAGCCTTGGTTTTATTAGGAGAATGTGATGGCGACATGTACATTATTTATTGTCCACAATCCAAACGTCCAGGATCCTGCACGCAACAGATAATGACATTTGCTTGAGTCCACGCCATTTTCGTCGCTTAGTTACTTTGCGTAGCGTTGTGAATCTTCGTAAGATTAACTTTGATGGAAACTCGTGAAAGATCGTGAGTTTGATGGTATATTGTGAAAGCTCGTCACTTTGCAGTCCGGGCTTGTCGAGCGGCGAATCTCGGCGCATCACACAGTGATGGGAAATCAATGGGCTGCCGAAATGGCCGCTAGGTTCAGGTTAGATGGTTAGTGGTTACAGGTTCAGGTTAGTTGAATAGGGCTTGTAGTTAGGGGTTAGGGGTTAGTGGTTAGAGGTTAGAGGTTAGAGGTTAGTGGTTAGTGTTAGGATGAGGGATCTATATAAAAAAAAACACCCCGGCTTGTGTGAAGGAACACTGATGGCCGGTCTTCTGAGTTCTTGAAGGCACCAAGCTGAGCTAATGAACTTTCCCAGAAACCAGCCAAAGTGACGAACTTTTACGCTTTCCCATCAAACTCACAAACTTTCTCATTCCTAAGCGAAGTAACTAAGTGACGAGTTTGACTACTACTCCAAATGCTTGAGTACTAGCCCAGCCTCTTGCGCAGCGCAGGAAGGGCGGCGGACGCTCAGGGCACACACAATTCGGCAAATTGGTCGCCCGCGAGCACACGGCCCACTTCTTCCCACCCGTTGGCACCAAATTTCAGGAATGACAATGTTGGCCTGAGACTGGACGCAGTCGCATATCCCCAATCCTCCACCTGAAGGTTTATTGCAGAAGGACAACGAGAACCGAGGTAGGGAAATATCTGTTGGAGTAGGGTACATGATATGAGCGCGCTGTGCGGAAAAATCAAGGAGAGAGATCGAAGGTCGGTACAGTATCCCAGATGGGTGGGGACGTATTCTGTATGAGGCTTGTGAGTAGGAGTAGGGGAGTCTATAGCAAGCCGAAGAAGAAACGCACGGAACGGGAATAAGCCGTCATGCTCGTAGAAAAAATCATAGTTGGGGTCGAATTCCAAAGACTCTACCGCATGCCCGACTTGGCTGAGATATTTCCCACTGAACTCCCCTTCTGTTGGGCAGGCCGCATACACTTTGAGTGATGGAAAGATAGGGACCGGGTCCAGAGAGAGAATTGCTTCGAAGAAGTATTCGTCTGCGGCCACTGCTCGACACTTCGGAAGAAACCATTCCACAGAAGGATTGGGATCGTCGCCGAGACTGAAAAAAGAGTTGCGGGATTCCAAACTTTCCAATGGCGCAAGGCGAGATATAGCATGTAGGAAAGGACCGAGCCGAATGCTACATGGGGAATAAATCTTCAAGGGTCAGACTCGCGGAGTGGAACGAGGCCAGTACAGACGCGAGATGGAACGAGGAGGATGTCCACGAGTCCATGACAAACGATGGCGCGCATGGGATTCCTCCTGATAGACAGATGAAAGCGCGATTCCAACACTGGTCGTTAGACATTGTGCAGTTTGGTATCCTGCTCTGCTGCCGGCCTACGTCAGAGATTGGGTGAATAGGCCTTATTATTACTATAGCGGAGTCCAATGGTGAAATGTGCATTATATATCGTCCACAATTTGGATGTCCAAGATCCCACGCGCAACAGCCAGTGGCATATACTCCGGTATCATCCTGGCCCCGTACGCATCGAAGAAGGTGAAACGAAGAATCACGGCACGCAAGCCGGAGAACTGGTCGCCTGCGAGCGCCTGATCAATCTCCCGAAATTCTGTAAGCCGCCAGTCCACGCGAATTCGCAGGATGATTGTCTCGAGGCTGCGAGAACCTAGGTAGGGAAATACCCGTTGAAGCAGGGTATATCCTAATATGCTGGTATATCCGAATCTGTTTGACGAGGAAGGTGAGTAACGGCAGTCTAGGGATCGCAGACCGGTACTGTAGCTCAGTGCCATAGGATCCGAACGATCAGAACCTGAGCGGGTCGTAAGTCTAGGAATGGATAGAGACATGTAAAAAAAAACACTAACCTCTCGGTGTATAGAATGCCAGAGATCGTACACCATCTCCAACGTACCGTAGATATTGTCCGCTGTACGTTTCAGACGGGAAGGTCCCAGAGGGCAAGTTTAGTGATGAAAAGATAGGGACGGGATTGAGAGAGAAAATAGCTTGGGAGAAGCCTTCGTCTGCAGCCACTGCTCGACACTGGAGGGAACCGATACACAGAAGGATTGGGATCGTAGATCCAGAAATCGACGGAACGGAAATCCAGGCTTTCCAGCGACGCAAGGGAAGATAAGGCGTTTAGGAAAGGGCCGAGTCGAATCCCACAGTTGTAGATGGCGAAAGAGGACAGATTGGGAAAGCTCTGCGCGAGTTGCTGAGCGTGTGCTGAGCGTGTTGGGGCCGGAACTTAGAGGGGCCAGACTCATACGATACGAATTGGTCCAGTCGGTGACTTGGACCTTCAAGTCTCGTACGTTGGGCAAGATTCCCAGCGCTGGGGATCCGTCCTTGGTCCGCAAGTCCAACGAACGAAAGAGATGCCGGAGAGGGAAGGGAGATGTTTCCTCTATCGCGAAGAGCGAACTGATGTTGAAGTCATTGAATGCGACCTCCGCGAAGAGAAGATCCCTGCTCGATGGCAGCCAGTCTCTGCAAGCGAGTCCACACGCCCAGGTCGTGGCGCTGCAGTTTGCCATCGGCCTGCTTCTTTAGTTGGCCGAGGATCTCATCTATGAGTTCTCCCGGTAGATTTTGGGCCACGGAACGATGTTCCTGCGAAAATGAGCACAGAAAGAAGAAAAACCGCTCACGAAAGGCAAGTTTATCCTTGTTGATGAAACACTGTGACCAAACTTTTATTGAATGCCTCGAGGCGTTTCCAGTTCACGCGTTTTCTTGCTTCTACTGATGACCTGAACTGGGATGGCATCCCGGCCTTACTCTGACGATGAAGAAAGGTCAGAGTTGCGATACTCGCCGAGATGGAATTCCTGACTTGAATTCCCAGTCCAAGTCCTGTGGACTTTATAAACGAAACAATCCCGCGTCAAGCGCAGACTCCGTCTCCCCGTACTGAACTTTTGTCTCCAACCTCTCAGCCTCATGGGTTGCAAACTGAGACTGACCGCGTGAGACGCAGCCAGAGAGGTCCATCCGAGCGCTTCCGACGCCAGCGAGAGCAAACTTACGCGAACGCATCCTCCAGGCAACTGGTCTCTCTGCTCATCGAGAAGGAATATGAAGCCGGCAAGTTACGCAAGGCACTGAATCGGGCATTCGATCGCTTCGAGGCCGAGGCCATGCGCGCGTCAGAGGCCGAACGGGTTACACAGGAAACGCTCAACCAGTTCCGCGCGATAAATGAAGGCAAGGTCGCGGCGGAGCGTGCGCTGGGCAGGTCCAGCGAAGAACTCCGGATGTGGAAGTTCCAGTTCGACCACGCGCAGCGGGAAATTGCGCGCGCGCAGGAGGTCGTCCAGCTTGTCGAGCGCCAGCGCGACGACGCCGAGCGTGCGGCCGCTAAGGCGCGCACCACTGCCCGCCAGCTCAACGAACAGAGGCTCGTCAGCGACGCGCTGGAGGAGGGCAGAAAGCTCGGATACCAGGCTGGATTTCGCCGGGCGCAGCAAGAGATGTATAACCGAGATGCGACACCCGGAGAGGCGTACCAGGACATGGAGCGCGAGATCGAGGGTGCACGGATATATGACGTTGGCCCGCAGGAAGCGGAGGACGAGAACCCGGATTCGGGACTAGATGCACCCTTGCGCGACATCAACGCGTCTCCGCAGCCCCCAGCGCGTTCCCCGCAGAGGCTTCGCATGCCCCAAATGCCCCCGCAAGCAGAAGAGGCTCCACCACCGTCTATGCCGGTCCCCAGCCCCGCAATGGCGATGCCTAGTCCCCTCCCCGCCGCTGCTCCACTTCACACTTTCGAGACAGAATCCGTCCGTCGTGCCCCGTCCGCAGCGCGCTCCCCCTCCATTCAGCTGTCCCACTTCGCCGTCGATATTCCCTCCGCGTCGGTGCTCAACGAGACGATGCCGTCAGAGTACCCCCGCCAGCAGCAGCGTCGCCCTTCCTCCCAGGCGCCTCCGCCAGAGAATACCTCCGGGTACCCCCGCCAACAGCAGCGCCGCCCTTCTTCTGCGCAGGCTCCTCCGCCAGAGAGCATTCGCGCAGTCTCGGAGTACTCGTACACCCGCCGCCCCTCTCCACAGGCCTCTCCGCCAGAGAACGTGCGAGAAGCCCCAGCCCCGGCTCCCCGCCCGACCCCGCGCCAGCCGCCTCCCATCGCGCTCCCGCCGGATAACTACATCCCCTCCGCAGACGCCGCGGGCGGCATCGCACTCCCGCCGCCGTTCCAGCTCTCGCAGCCCATCCTCCAAGCCGCGCCCGCTAATCCCAATCCCGGCGAACCCGCAAGGACGCAGTCGTGGTATAACCGCAACCCCGCGGAGGAGCAGGCTCAGGCTCAGAATCAAAATCAGTCGTGGTACCAGGCGCCCCGACGGCCGCGCTCGAACGCGGGCTCCGCCACGGGGCGGTCGAATTCGGGGTCTGTTACGGGGCGGTCGAATTCAGGGTCTGCAACAGGGCGGTCGAACGCGGGTTCCCGGCACGCACGCCACACGTCGCTCGACTCGCGCCTTAGGAACCCGACGAAGGGGGCGAACGAGCACGAGTCTGGATACGGGTACGGGTACGGGGGCCCGGACCTCAGCGCGATCAATGAGGACGCGCGGAGCGCGCGGGGGTCGCAGCGCGCGCGGAGCATGCAGGGGTCGACAGAGTCGCTTGTGCCACCCCCGCCGCCCGAAAAGGACACGCGGCACCTGAAGCAGCTGATCGCGGACGAGCTGCGGTACTCGAATCCAGATTTGGCGGAGGCGTGGCGGAGGGACGGGGCAGCGGAGGTGGGCTAACGGTGTTCCTCTCATCTCAATTATACTAACGTTGAACGTAGACTGCATCCACGCACAGCCGGCCGCCGCGGAATGTGCGCGTCCCTCAACACCCGACGGTCCCGCCGCTGCTGTCGCCGCCGAAGGGGTCGCTCCCGCTCGGGCACATGCGCGCACGAAGCATGTCCGGGAGCACGGGAAAGTCGGGGTGGTCCCAGCCCAACATGGCAGACCTGGCGAGTCGGCCCAGCTTACGCCGCGTCAAGGAGAAGCGACCCATCGTGCCGTCCGACGTGGGTTCGCCGTTCTCGGGGACGATCAATGTCGAGCCGCCGGTACGCGATCGACACGTTCCCTGCAAGGTTGCTGATTGACTTTTGATTTTTTGTTTGTTCTCGTGCAGTCGCAGTCCTCTTCTCAGATCCCGCTCCAGATGAGTGCGAGCGCGGGGTCGCAGATGGACCGGTACCTCAGTCCGAACTACCAGACGCAACCGCTGCCTGTGCCCACGCAACCCCTCCCGCCGCCGCAGAACGGGCAGAACGGCGCTCTCCCGTCGGGATTCGTGCCGCAGAGCGTCACGGTGCCCACGCAGATTACCATGCCGGTGACCTACAAGGGGCGGAGCATCTCCGGGCCCGTCGCGTTCCCGAGTGAGGGCGGCGGCGGCGGTGGCGCGTCGGATCCCGACGCCCAACCGCGCCCGTTGTCCGGGATGGGGATGGGCGACTACCGCGCGTCCGCGTCCGCGTTCGGAGGCAGCAACGCGAGCCTCGCCCAGAGCCAGGACCAGGGCCAAAGCCGCCCGCGCTCCACGTCGCTGAACACTAACCCGCCTGCGCGCCCGCTCAGCACGCTCTCCAACTCGGGGCTCAGCCGCAAGTCCGGCAAATCGGGCAAGACAGAGTATGGCCCGGGGCCGTCGCTGACGGCGGGCCCGGCGCACGGGCTCGCGCACCAGGCGTCGAATACGTCCTTGCGCTCAACGGGGTCGTATGCCCGGTTCGACGCGAAGTCGTATGTGGACCCCGCATATTTTGCGGCGGATACGAGTGGGGCGGTGCCCATCCCCGCGCCTGGCTCACGGTCGCGGTCGCGACGTGGATCTGCGTCGTCGCACTCGGGGTTGTCGTATATGGGCCTGCCGCTCCCGTAGCATGTGTTGTTTTTTTAATTCCTTTGCATTGATCGTTTTGGAGGTTTCAGCCATTATGCGGTGCGGATTTCTTATATTGTCTTGCTGGATGTATTTTCTAGCCAACTTGATATCGCTGTATTCTTTGTACGATGAACGTGTATGTTTCTCTGATTTCTTTTTCCAAAATCCCGAAGTTATGTTTGTTATGAAAGTTCCCGAACAACCGCCAGGACGGAAGGTTCCGGGTTCATTCCCACGGTTTGCTTCAACAAAGATGAGTTGAGAGCCGAGACTTTTGAACTCATTCATTTGTAGGTAAGTTGAGGCATCTGCTCACTCACTCAACAAATGAAAACTCCCATGCATTTCAAGTTGTAAGAGTACCTCCAGCTGATTCAAATCGTCTAAGACCCATTTTCACTTAAGTCCTCCGGGCTTCGGCCACACAGAATAATTCAAGAGACGAAGAAGCAAAGGTATCATATTCTTGCACCAGGTGGGCACCCGGAATCATTGGACCCATTCGGTGTTCAGAGGTAATGATCACAGCCATGAGAGATGAATTTGATCTGTGTGCGGACATTCCGCGATAGAGTATTACGGGGTCTGCTGCGGAAGACTTTTGAGGCTCATCGAACCCTTCTCAACTTCTCCTTTCTGATCGATGCCCCATTTCTTGTCTACCTCAGTGTACAAGGGGAACCGCCTCGTGGCCAGGCTAACTAGCAGACCGGCAGTCGATACCCCGATAAGGACCTGCCATATGGTCTGCAGACTCTCTGCGAACGCCACGCGTGTCTGAGTCTTGAACGGCTCCGGCAACGTCCGGATGAGGGGAATGATCGAGTACGCGACCGCAGTACCCTGACGGAATTGGTCCACGAAATCGGGGGGTAGGTGTTTCCCCAACTCATTCTGGAGAACAGTCCCGCCCACGGCGACCACAAAGATCTGGATCCGTTGGTGATCATTCCCGGATTCGGTGAAGGACTTGTGGAAATACTGACGTTCGAAAATTTGCGGAAGAAAGTGTACAGCGCCATTGCTGGATTCGACGGGCAACGGTGCTAAAATGGGGGAAAAAATTGCCGCCGTCATCATGCCAAGCCCGCACCCTGCAATAACTTGAAACCCGATGGCCTTGGCCCTGGGGCTGTCGACATCCAGGGTCGGGAACAGCCCGGTTCCAATGATAGCGAGAGTCCAAGACAGCCATATCTGGGGCCGATATTGGTGGGACTTTGCGATGGAAAGTCCCACTAGCAGCGCGGACGGGGCGACACTGAAAGCCAGACCAAATATGTCATAGACTGGTGACCAATCTGTCTACGAGAAAGCAAGCTTGTCGGTAGACAGACTGGTCGATCTGAGTTTGAATTCCCAATAGAAGCGATCACTTTCAAAACGTCATCCGAATTGTGTCACTACCGTGTCATCACAGTGAGTCATCCTCGCCTCCGAGTCTCTTCCTCTCATCTGGAGCACGCAAAAAAAGTAAGGAAAAAAGGGGAGGTAGCTGGCGTATAAATGTGGCAGAATGCCCTGGAGAAAGCGTGCCTAGAGGACTTTAAATGCCAAAGATATAAAAGCATGACAAAAGGATGATGACACGAACACAGGTTCCGGAAGTCGGTGCGATGTGCGGACCGGGGACCGACACTGTTTTCTGACACATTTAAATGACGTCCAGCCATTGATGGCTTCTAATGAAATTTCAAACTCAGATCGACCGGTCTCTCTATGAACGTTTTCCCACTTCAGAGAGAGATCGGTTACCGGTCTAAATATGTCAGGCGATCGGAGTTGCGTCCTTGCATGCTTGGAAGTATACGGGCATGTAGTCTATTTTCGAGATCGTGAGCTTATGTAGCGAAGATATGAGCACGATGAATAATATGGAGGTCTGAATGAATCCACTGAGTGCCGTACGGTCTGCAAGAAGTCGAGGCGGCACCCATGTATTTGACTGGTTATTGAACGGTCGTTACTTTTGTCGCGCCACTCACAATAGGATTATTTGCGATGGTAAACTCATACCAGACAAATACCAATAGGCCAATGCATCCAAGAATGAGAGTCGCCAAAATACGAGCAGAAGACCACGGGTATTGCACACCACAGATGTGGTTGAGGCCGCAACTAGGATATTTCCATTGTGAACCTTCTCGTAAGAAACCTCTCATTGTAAGCACGATGGATGCGTACACGAGATCAATTTTCATGACTTTGGTGGTGAACGAACCTGCCGGGGTGGGGAGGTTGAGAAAGAGAAAGACAAGTGCCATGGTCAAGCCGCATATCGGTATATTTAAGTCTACGCCATAAAGATCGGTGAATACTCTAAAAAGGCATAGAACACTTACAAAATATCCATCTCCACTGCCAATTCTGTGCAAGCGAGCCTCCTACGAAGAGTTTAGTTGCATACTAAATCAAGAAAGTTCCCCAACGACCCACCAATGACTGGGCCAATCCCGTTCGCAGCACTGTAGCTTCTGAAATGAAGGTTTAACGGTGGTAGGCGTATCTACAGATACCCGGGCCATACATGATTACTTTCCCGGATCCAACCGCATCGAGAAGTCAATAAGCTTCGAAGTTCGGACAAAAAATTGAAAATTCGTTCTGCAGTACTGGGAAGATCTCTATGAGCACTGGGTGACTTCCCGTAAGGTAGATTTATCCCCCCAGAATATTTCGGGGCGATGCCGGGGCAGCTGTCAGGACCCCATCATTGGATCACCCACAAATGAACCGATTTTATTCTGAATCGCCCCAAGAGATTAAATTTCTGGAGGGGGGGTAGCTACCCCCCCTCCAGAATCTGTGTTTCCTGAATATAAAAGACACGAACGACGCGAATATCTGTCGTATTGATGTCATCACTGGCACCCTCAAACAGGCTCGGAAATTCCGCAGGAATAGATTTATCTTACGGGAAGTCACCCACTCTTGGGAAAGGGGTTATTTTCCTGAAGCAGAGAATTCGCATATGTCCAAAGATTCTAGGGACCAGATAGGAAAATATGTTAGTCTGACCAGATATAGCTGGCCACAGTCAACGGGGTTCGTGGAAGAAGTCAAGAGCTGTTGTCGGTGTTTGGCCATCAAACCGAAAGCACTCTTCTTCCCACTGTGGTAAGGGACTTGCGTGTTTTTCAGTGAGTCGGATTGCGCCAATGACCAGCTAATTCATGCTCCTTTCTCTCCTGCTCTCCCGCCACAGAACCCTCCAGTGTTTCTTCCGAAAGCGCTATTATTTTTCGGGTTTCCCCCTAATCGCGGGACACTTGCTGAGTCCACGCGCCGACATGGACGCCCCGGCTGCGGGGAAACGACCACACGAAGACGGGGACGCTCCCGAGCCGAAACGCGTGAAAACGGACGAGGAGACGGCGGTGGACGATGGGCAGGCCACGGCGAGCGAGCAGCCAGCGGCGTCCGAGACACCGGCTGCGGACGCTCCGGACGCGGCGAAAGCTGGGGGGCGACCTAAGGGGAAAGGAAGGGGCGCAGCTGCGAACCCAAAGTCTCGGAAGGGAAAGGAGAAGGACACGAAAAAGCCGGGGCGGAGGCAGCGGACGCGGAATGAGGAGGTAGCGGAGGACGGGCCTGCGGAGACGAGCGGGGAGCCCAAGACGCCGCGACTGCCCAAGCGCATGTGTGCGCTGTTGATTGGGTTCTGCGGGTCGGGGTACAGCGGGATGCAGATGTGAGCCCGCCTCGGCATGCGTATCCTGATTTTTTTTTCATTTGCCTAGCCAACAAAACTCGAAGACGATCGAGAATGCGCTCTTCGATGCGATGGTGCGCGCGGGCGCCGTGTCGCAAGACAACGCGGACGACCCGGTGAAGGTGCGCTGCACGATCCCCAGTCCCGGCAGTTTATGTACTTTCGACTCAGGTTAACATCGCGCGCGCAGCGCGGACCGACGCGGGCGTACACGCAGCGGGCAACATCGTTTCTCTCAAAATGATCACCCACGTTCCCGGCGTGCCGGATATGACGGCGCGTATAAACGAGGAGCTGCCTCCAGAAATCCGGGTGTGGGGGTATGTAAGTTAGGTTCCTAATCCCCTGCGAATTCCCTTGATAACGACCCGCTAGGTCCGGGTCCAAAACTCTTTTAATCCGCGCGCGTAAGGGCCCCTCTCTATGATTTCTCTCGTAGCGTAATTAACGAGGTTTTGCGCAGACTATGCGACAGCCGGAAGTACACGTACTTCTTCCCCTCATACCTGCTGATACCGCCGAAACCGACTTCCGCGCTGTACCGCGTGCTCACGGAGCACGCCGCGGCGCTCTCACCGCCGCTACCCTCGCCCCTCGCGGGGCACCCGTTCTGGGTCAATGGCGGCGATGCGGCGACGGACGCGGACGGCGAGGACATGGCGCGCAAGCGCGCGTGGCGCGTGGGGCCGGCGCAGCTCGCGAAGCTACGCGCGAGCGCGCAGAAGTATATCGCGACGCACAACTTTCACAACTTTACTGTGAACGGCGAGTTCGGCGACCGCAGCAACCAGCGGATTATGAAGAACATCGTGGTGCGTGCCTGCTCTACCTCACATAGATGATCTCGCGGAGCTGATGACACGCCCCAGATCGCGGACCCGGTGGTGTACGGCGAGACGGAGTGGATAAGCGTGCTGTTCCACGGGCAGAGTTTCATGATGCACCAGGTACACTTAATCTTGCGTGTATAAATAATGACTAACGACCCTCTTTAGATTGTGGGTCTTCTTGCCCCGGCCGAGGCCCAGACTTACCCTCTCCCAGCGTAAGATGATCAGTATCCTCGTGCTCGCGTGCCGCACGGGGACGCCGCCGCAGATCATCGACGAGGTATCTATCCTTGTCGCCTATCCTCCTTGCCCCTCGTAACTAACCAACTCTTCCAGCTGTACGGCCCCCGAGACGTCTTCATTCCCAAGATGCCCGCGCTCGGTCTCCTGCTCGAGCAGCCGATCTTCGACTCGTACAACACCAAGGTCGGGCGCGTGAACGCGAAGCTCGAGGATGGGCCGGCGCACGCGGACTACCGCCCGCCGATTGACTTTGCGGTGCACGAGGAGGCGGTCGCGGCGTTTAAGCAGGCGTATATCTACGACAATATGCGCCAAGTGGAGGACCGCGACGGGCTGTGAGTCGCCCTTTCCTTTTCCCTCTTCACGGCATGCTGATGGCGGGCGTGGGGCGTAGATTCGACGCGTGGATCCGGATGGTGGACGCGTACGGGGGGAACGACCTGCTGTATCTGAATCCGAAGGGGACGATCCCGTCGGCGGCGGTGGTCAAGGACGGGCACCGCAAGCATGCGTTCAAGGAGAAGCGCCTGTTCGACGCGACGAGCTTCCCTGAGATGAAGCAGAGCTTGGACGCGGAGGAGGAGGAGGGGGAGGAAGAGGTGGATAAGCGGAAGCGCGTAGATACGGAGGGATGATCTCGTAGTATTAGGTCTGGAATCACCCCCATTGGATAAGATAGTACACCGGCGATCCGAGAAATCTTATTATAATTGTCAAGTGAGGAGGACGAGGAAGAGGTAGATAAGCTGAAGCGCGCGTAGACACAGAGGGATGATGTTGTCTGGAATCACCCCTTTGGATATGTACATACACGGGCGACCCGAGGGATTTTATTAAAATTGCAAAGTCTACCACAAATACAAGAGAAGGGATCGGTCATGATTGGTACTTGCGCATCGTCTGAATATCTCGCAGTAGTGCCTCGAGACGGTCGTCGTCGATTTTCACGAGACTTGAGAATATATCAGATTAGACACATGCAGAGTACGAAAGAAAAAAAGACATGTACCTCGGGATAACGCTCTTGGCCTCGTCAGCCGTCGCGGGACACAGATTCGCAATCTGCGCCGTCTCGAACTGCGTCAGGGCAGGTTCCCTCCGGAGCGTGCTTAATCGTCAGCATCTCAGCACCGCAGAGTTACGACAGGCCGGGCGACGCACTCGCGGACCGCACTGGCCGAGTCGGTCGTGCTGAATTTCGTGAACGTCTTGACGTACTCGAGCGTCTTGTTGTACACCCTGCACCGGATAAAGAGCCATCCATATTAAGGATTCAGAGCGCAGAAACGCACTTGGTGTCGGGGGCGTCCTTGTCCCGGTTCTCGAGCAGGTACTTGACCTCGGAGATGAGCAGACAACCGGCGTTGTTAAACTCTGGGGGAGCGCGGTGAGCGGGGGTTCCGTCGGAGGACTATCTATGAGTACCCGTTCCGAGCTTGAGGGCCGACGCGTCTTCTTCTTCTACTGTGGACTTGTGTCGGAATTTCGTGGCCATGGAGCCTGAGGAAAGGAAAGGGCGGGAGAATTTGTTCGTGTTTCATCTGACCCCGAAGACAAACAAGGATACACTTGCCTTTGTCTTTCTTCCCTTCAGTCCCTTCACCGGTGAGCAAGTTTTGCGGTTTCTCTTCCTTGTGCCTAATTCTGAGTCCCGACGGCGATCATGGCCCAAAGTCTACCTAGAGACTCGTCGATGAGATTCTCGACCAATTAAACGACCCGGGTGACGCCGAACTGCGGTGCCACGACCTAGGCGTCTATGGACTCGTCTGCAGAGATTGGCTCCCATCGAGCAGGCCTCACCTCTTCTGGAAGGTCATATTTCATGACCTCAACGTCGATTCGTTTCTCGCGATCGAGGAAACATCTCCCTTCCCCCTCCGGCGTCCCTTTCGTTCGTTGAACTTACGGGCCATTGTCCCGGCGCTGGGAATCTTACTCAAGCTGCGGGCCTTGACGTCTACATTCGACTTCTGGTACATCGAGCCCAGTGGGGTGTCACCCTTGGAGTTTCGGACCCAATCCGCTCAGCGACTCGCGCACAGCTTTCCCAATCTCTCCTCCTTGGCCATATATCACTGTAGGATTCAGAGCGGCCCCTTCCTAAACGCTATATCTCTCCTCGCGTCTTTGGAAAATCTAGATTTCCGCAACACCACTTTAAGTCTCGACGATGACGATCTCAACTCTTCTATGAACCGGTTTCCTCTAAGAGGTCGAGCAGTGACCGCAGAAGAACCCTTCTCTCTCTCAATCCCGTCCCTATTTTTTCATCACTCAAATTGCCCTATGGGACCTTCCCAACAGAAAGGTTGTTCTGTGGAAAATATCTGCGCCCCATCGGAGACAGTGTACAGCTCTGGCATTTAATCCATACTCCTGAGGCTTGTTTTGTACATTTCTCGACCCATTCCTAGACTCACGACCCGCTCAGATACTCATCCTACGGCGCTGCGCTACAGTACCAACCTTCAATATCTCAACTTCGGTTTTGCGTTTCCCTTGGAGAGCATAGGACATACACTGCTCCAGCAGATATTTCCCTACCTCAGTTCTCGCAGCCTCGAGACAATAATCCTGCGAATTCGCATGGGCTGGCTGCCTGAAGGATTTCGGGAGATTGATCAGGTGCTCGCGGGCGACTAGTTCTCCGGTTTGCGTGCCGTGATTCTTTATTTCGCCGTCTACGTGGCGCAAGAGGCCAGGAAGGTACCAGAGTATATGCCGCTAGCTGCCGCGCGTGGGATCCTGGAGCTCCAAATTCTGGACGATTAATGCACATGTCACCATTGGATTCTGCTAATAACAAGGCTTGTTAACCCAATGTCGGACGTGGGCCAACAACAAAGCACGATACCGGGAATCTGCACAATTTCTGACGACCAGCTTTGGAATCCCGCTTCATCTGTCTATCCGACCACATCCCATGCGCGCTTTCTCGATCCGTTCCTAGACTCACGACCCACTCAGATTCTGATCCAACGGCGCTGCGCTATAGTACCGGCCTTCGATGTCTCGACGTGGGTTCCTCGTTTTCCTCGCAAAGCATTGCGTATATATTGATTCAACAGATATTTCCCTACCCACTGCTCGCCGCCTCGGGACAATAATCATGCGACGAGCTGGCGACCAATCGATCGGGCGCTCGCAGGTGAGCAATTTGCTGACTTGCGCACCCTGACTCTACGGCGATCAAGACCCCGCCGTAACAACAAGACTAGCTCTTGATATATTTTGGGCACAGAATCGACGCATGGACATCTTCGAAGTTCTTTTCATCAATAGCGGTCCCAGCGGTCAAGACGAGGTAGGCTTCGCATTTCATGCTATGCAATTTCCTCCGGATCCCCTCCGAGTTGATCTTCGGTGGGACATTGCTGAGAATGTTCAGATTGGATTATGAATTTTGTCAATCATCAAACAGAACCGCAGCGCTCAGGATTCTGCGCGAAGGAATTGGTCTGTACCGAGAAACGGGACAGGGGGCACTTGATGTACTAGACAACTGGGCGTGTTCCTTGCTTGTGCGTCCAGATCTCCGAATATAGACATTCCGTACTCTGATTTCGCAGATCCGAAAAGTGTCGATGTCACTGGTTTAACTACCAAGAAGAGAAATCCGATCAAGTAAATATGATTTAATATCGCTTCAGCAACGTGCAAATGAAACAAGATTGTCGGAACAGGTCAAGAAACCTCTGTCATGCAGCCGGACGTCCCGGACCTCGACGCGGATCTTCAATATATTCAGCGCTGTCAGATTCCGCCTGTCGAAACTCTTCTTCGAACATTCCCGCCACATCCGCCTTGTGGAAAACGTCCTTGTTATAGGACACGGTATTAAAGTTACTGCCACAACTGTGGCAGTAGCCTTGGTTATACCCTTGCTTGTTATTCTTGGCCTTGTGAGCGCAGGCGGCCTCCTCGCGGATGCGGTAGATCTTCGTCGCAGTCTCCCAGCCAATCATTTCCGCATCAGCCAAGGACATGGTGCCATGAGTGCTCCGAGCAAGGGCCTCATATCCTGAGCGAAGCCAACTCGCAACGTGGTATTTCCTAGCGAGGTTAATGCCTTCCACGTCGTTTTTCACTTCGGCGTCCAAATGGCTTATCGCGAGCGCTCGAGTTCCTAACAAGCGCCACAACGTTGCTAGTTTTAATACCGAGATCCAATGATCTTTTGGCAAGGTTGGCATTGGTTCTTCCCTGTGTCTTCGTGAACGTGAAGGGCTTTTGAACTACAGAATCAGGTTGACTCACAAGGGATAAAGGACCGCAAGCAGTCTCTCAAAATCGATACTACTGATTCCTTCCAACTTGATCGGATTCTGGTCGCTAACCCCCTCGGCATTATGGGTAGCAGGAAGCATGAAGGTACTAGCGAAGATCTCGGAATTCCTCTCGAAATGGTATCGAGGTACTTTGAAGAGATTGTCTTCGACCTGGTAGTGGCTTAAAATCTATATCCTGGAATTGAGTCGAAGGTGTCCCACCTGGAACGTTACCGATTCAAGATAATATGTTTGGTTTCGCGTCGGACTGGAAGTGGTGGTCATTGTGGTGCGAATGAAAGGAAGAACTGTGACACGATTGTCTCTTTGCCTTCAGCGAATTCCCATGGTGCGTCAGAAGGTGCGTCAGAAGTAGGCCTAAACTTGAACGCGGCCTTTTCTTGGCCGTTTCCCACAATGGTATTTATGCATTCGCTCAAGTCGCCTCTCTTTCATCAATTCCCGTTTCGACTTTCCAGCTTCGACATACGAGCCGAGGAAGGTATTCGTAAATCCGAGTCCCCTCGGCTGTCGCAATGCCCCGGCCACCGGGGATTGCAATCGCATTCCGATCGATCCCGGTCTTCTCCTCGCGGTTACCATGAGGCTTTCAATTGCAAATATAATCATGCCGTGAGGGCCCTGATGTCTATTTCAGGTTGGTCAGCTGCCGGACGGTTTTTCATGGTATAAAAAAAACGAGGACCACCGTATAGTATAATACGTCACGCGACGATGTTCAATTTCCAGTTGACCTTCAGCTCATTCGAAAACTCTAACCAAACTACCAAACTCTAATCAAGGGGAAGACTCTGCATTATTTTGCGTTTCTCAGAAACTGACAGATCTCTCTTGTAAGGTCTTGGATACAAACTCCACCGCCCAAGGTGATTTTATCGTGACACACACTCCCAAACTTCAAAGCTTTTCAAGCTAAAAAACAAGTACAAACATTCGATGGGCCCGGGAGAGGGGTCTCTCCGTGTCCTACCAGTGTTGTCCGATTTGCCCGCGACGGCGTACTGGATTCTGCGTCCCTTATTTTATCAGTATGCGGATTCAAGCTTTGATGGCCACACCTTTCTATTTCCGATTATTCCCTTGGACCGGTCTCGAATCTCTTTGGGACCCGTTTAAATAAATTACAACTTGTTCTCTCCATAGTCTGATAAAGGTGAATATATCTCCCGATGTTGTACAATTTTGTAACTACCAGCTAATTTGACCGGAACAAACAGAACAAGAAAGAAATGACACCCTTACGAGGAGCTCAAGTTCCAAACAACTCGGCCCCATCGAAATGATCCCAATCCAACACACCCCACTTGACAATCTGCTGCACCACATTACATTCTGTCTTGTGAATACTTTTCCAATCCGCTACCTGACAGGTCTCGATTTCCTAGGTCGTCAGCAGACACAAAGAATCACCCACAACAGGATTTACCTTATTGCAGTAGAACATCTTGCATCGTGAACATTTCAGAGTCGCGATACCTCCACACAAGTTACAGAGACCAATATTGTTCTTAACCTTGTCCCGAATATTGAATAGTTCATTGAGAGAACAGGGTAGAATCTGGGAATTGATGTGTTCGTGAATCCTTTTATACTTGAACGGGTAGGCCAAACCTTGACCGTCCGCTCGTTTTCCACCCGCACACCAAGCTGCCCATCAAGGAACAGATGCTTCTGGGGATACATGATGCACATTGTGTGTCCATCCTTGCACTTTACTCCCACGGCCGGATATCGCGCACGATCTTTCAGATGGAACGCAACGAGGTATTCGGACCCGTTTTTGTCCTTTACGTAGAATTGATTTGGGAAGAACGGTACGTTCGTCTGGATCTCCGACAAAAAGCACCAGTGTGTGGTAGGTACTCCATTCTCCGAGTAGTATCGCGTATCCTGACAGTACTCGAATGGGAGACCATCAAAATCGGGGTAATGCAGCTGGAATCGAGATCAGTGAAGGTAGACACTGAAAGGCTAGTGTGGTCGAGTACCTCGTTCTGGAAATCAGGAAATGTAGCCATAGGCCTTGAGGACTCTGGATTCGAGAGAGATTTGGGTGGAGGATGGGGGATGAGATGACTGGATAGAATGGAAGAGATCGGCTTGAAGACACGGCGGAAGTTGCCGATATATGCTCAAGCTTATTTTCGGGGTTCCTTCCACGAATTATTTAAGGTTCTTTGTGCAGAGATAACATTGAGCTAAATGCACGTTTTCTTACAGCGTTCCCTTGTGACACTGTCCCTCAGATGTCTAGCCCCTTTTGTCAGCCCCAACTCGGTTGCCCGAAAAAGGCGGAAAAATGAACCATTCGATTCTTTCAATCGTGACATTGTCGAACTGAGGAGAAATTGGTTCCAAAAACGAGACTCACCTGTAATAATAACTCGGATTATTCCATTTAACAATCCCCCTTGTTGAGAACAACCTGGGTTGTTGGGGGTTGTTGGAAAGGATATTATATTTAAAACCTTGGTGATTTTTAATCCAAGATCTGATGGTCGCTGATGGCGGGCGTGGCGGGAAGGGGCGGGAAGGGTTCGAGGAATTGCTCGGGTACAAATAATGCTCTAAAAGAGTTGAAAAAAATCACGCACGTTGGAGATCATATGAGCTGACCCCGTAAAATTTTCTGGCTGTTCTAGGGGAGATGGCGTTCGAGGCATTTTACTGTTTGTACATGACAAACTCCTCAGAAACTCCCAAATCAAGATGGAAAATTGAGGGCAAATTGGAGAAGCAGTGTGAAGGTGCTCCGATAGATATGGGTCGGTAGATGTACGTGTATACTCTTCTTTGGACTCCAAATGTTGTGAGAACGGCGGTCAAAGCGTCAATTTTCCTGATCTTATCAATTTTTGTTGGCATTCAAAAATAAAACATGTTTCCCAGCAACCCCCCCGAATAACCTCAACGACCCGGGTTGTTCTTAACAAGGGGGGTTGTTAAATAGAATTATCCCACACGTTGCACACATGAGGTCCTGGTGATTACACAGTCACTTTTCATTTATCACCGAGAGGGATAACCGCATTTCCACAGGTAGGTAGGTAGGTAGGTATATTCCGGCGCGGTCCCGTTAAGAAACAGCCGGGGCCCGTACTACAGGAAACAGCGTCAGGCATTCTGGGGTGGCCAATCCAAATTTATATACTTAGTGCAGATGTAAATGCGTGTTGTGTGCCCGCGATGAGAAAACTGTGGGATCACCTGGGTGAATACACTTCGATCGAACAAATGCTGACGATTTCTGTCGCCGTCGCCTGAAAAGTCTCCGTTATGTGGTACCGGTACCCTCGGGTTTTTTTCAACATTCACGTGACACTTTTTTAAAATGCTTTGAAGACTCTGATTCTGAATCTTTGAACCTAGTCGAAATTGGGAACTCAAATTGATTCACTTGATCTAAGCCCTTTCCGTCGAGATCGAGCCAGGATATAGGCATACACTGGGATCACGTAAATTTCGGATATCGATGTGTGTTCGCAGGATGTCGAGGTGCACGCAAGTCTTTCTTTTCCACTACATAGTGAGATGGCGGTGATCAAATTCGTGTCCAAAGTCTTCCTCCGGCAAGAAATGTTTTATTTTTCATTCTATAGTCTGCCGTCCTTTCTTTTGTCACTACTCATCAGCCACTGGAAAGTTGAAAAGGTCCACAAATTGAACTAGGGCAGTTTCCTGCGAGAACGGGTGCCGCTATACGAGCATCAGGCACCGTAAACGCAGACATACGTATGTTGTAAAAGCATCATACACCGGTGTCTGGTCGAAAGAGCACTAATGGGAGATCACATAGATGTATATGGCTCTCCCGCCGCAGATCTCAAAACGCATAGTTTCTACGTAGCCCTCTACGCACAGGGGTACCTGATTGGGGGGGGGGGGGGGGGGGTGCGTACGTTGCCGGTTTTCGGTGGAATGTGAACTCGAACCCATCCCGGTGCGCAACGTACATGATCAGCGACTCGTCAGCCATGACCCCGAGGCATGGGCCCCCGCGCGTCGCACCCGCGACGTAATCGGTACCAGTCGTGGAAGCGGTAGAGCATCTATGCACGGGTCATGTAGGTGTAAAAAAAATCAAGATAGGGTAATACCCGCATATCACTGGGCGTTGAAGAATGACCCGGAGATGTTTTTGTCAAGTCGAATCTTTGATTAGGGTCAGGATAAGCCCTCGGGCCTCGGCTTCCCGTAAATCCGGAGAGGAGGGTAGGGAAGCCGCGCACAGCTTTCAAATTCCTCGAGGCGACATTTGGGCAATGATCTCCAACATTTGTACACACTGTTCGCCGTTCGCTCAACGAGGATTTGACACTCGCATGGATTTCAAGATCACGTTGAAACGGCAAAGAAAATGAAAATGCATTCAGAATGCGAGAGTCCGAACTGCGAAAAGAAGTTCCAAAAATGGTTCACCGTTTTCTCACCCAACGTCGGCAGCCATCCTTTTTTCCGTGAACATCAGTTCTTGCAGTGCGACTCCTCTGCCCTCACGTATTAGTGGCTGGAATACAGTCCGAATTTAGGAGCACGAACGAGGACAGTCTCCTGCAAGAACTGGCGCCCCAATCCCAGCCGCAAGGGCTTGGAATACCTCCATATGGATCGTGTACCAAGCATTATATCCCCCGCTCTGATTGTCGGTACACCAGTGACTTATGAGATCGATGTATGTCACCTTGCCGCCGCAGATACTCTCAAAGCGCATTGTCTCCACATAGCCATCGAAATGCACCGGGGGCTGATGTGGAAGCGGGAACGTCCACGGCCTCCCGTGTAACGTGGACTCGAACCCATCGGAATGTGCAGTGAACATGGTCAGCGTCTCGTTGAATACACCCCCGTCGCATGGCCCCCCGCGAATTGCTCCTGGCACGTTATCGGTCCCGATTTTGAAAGCAGCGGAACATCCGCCCTGTGGACGTCGACGGGTCAGGACAGAGTGCACAGGCTTGAATATCGAGATGGGACAATACGCACATACCACGCAATGTCGAAGAACGACCCGGTGATTTTTGTGAACTTGTGCAAGGGAGCGAGGTACGTGTAGCTGTTGTGCACGAAGCCGGGGTGCGATCCTTCGGGACAGTGAAGGTCACTGCTCGTGTATGGGTATGAGGATTCTTGCGCGCGAGTCGCAGAAAGCAAGCCGAGTATGGCGACGGTGAGGGTCTTTACGAGGGTGAAATGCATCGCGGTTTGGCGGGGGACGACGGGCCATTGTTCTTTATATACGTATTAGCCAGAAATTAATTCGAACTGCTCGCCAGCTTCAGCTTCTAGGGCGCCTCGTGCGGTATGGAGCCGAAGAGACCGGAATTTGCCTACAATCACCGTCCGGCTGCAGAAGAAAGGGAACTAAGGTTCCGTACGAGGCTAAGCGGAATCTTGTGTTGGAGAAGCGAGCAATTATCGACATTTGGCAGGCAACTCCTTTCTGACCAGTACGAAATATTAGACCACATTAATTAGGGAGGTACGAAAGACTAGACCATAACTAAAACTTGAATATAGATCCCCACGATAAATTCCGAACCCGCACAAAGCATCGTACTGGGTACGCAGTTCAGGTCGGTGACACACCGACAAAAGTGAATGTTCGGCGCGGCTGAACATGTTGTCGAAAATAATGATTTAGGCTTCAAAAAAAAACTGGTTGGAAAATGAACTTTAAAAGCACAAATTCAGCAAAGCTGAGTAAGTGACCCAAATGAAGAGATTCAGCAGTACTTTCTGCTGTGCTGAATGTACGCATTTCAGCAACATATTTTGAATTGTTGAAAGTGAGGCCTAAATTGATGCATTCGGCAGAAAATTCAGCCTGACCGGAAGTAACAATTTGGGTGTTGCTGAAGCTGTAGTGGAAAGAAGTGGTTTGGGCGACACTTTCAGCTATGCCGAAAGAATGTGATTCGACGTGGCCGAAACTGTAGCCAAAAACACTTGTTTCGGGTCCAGCTGAAATAGCAGCCGAAAGTTGTTGTTTTGGCAGGAGCCAAAAGTGCAGCTGAAAGTGACACTTTCAGGGCAGCCGAAAATAAGCGGCCGCTGGTGGCAGTTGGCAGCCGCCAACTGTGGCAGTGCAGCGGCCGCTGAGCAGTAATGCAATGTACTAATAATTATCCACTCTCTTAGCTGCCCCTGCAATTAAATGAGTGTTTCCAACCCATATTATACATCTCAAATCTCCCACTCAATGATAGGTGCTGTACAATTATACTTTTTATAATATAATTATCAGTATGTTGCATTGCTGCTCAGCGGCCGATGCACTGCCACAGTTGGCGGCTGCCAACTGCCGCCAGCGGCCGCTTATTTTCGGCTGCCCTGAAAGTGTCACTTTCAGCTGCACTTTTGGCTCCTGCCAAAACAACAACTTTCGGCTGCTATTTCAGCTGGACCCGAAACAAGTGTTTTTGGCTACAGTTTCGGCCACGTCGAATCGCATTCTTTCGGCATAGCTGAAAGTGTCGCCCAAACCACTTCTTTCCACTACAGCTTCAGCAACACCCAAATTGTTACTTCCGGTCAGGCTGAATTTTCTGCCGAATGCATCGATTTAGGTCTCACTTTCAACAATTCAAAATATGTTGCTGAAATGTGTACATCCAGCACAGCAGAAAGTACTGCTGAATCTCTTCATTTGGGTCACTTACTCAGCTTTGCTGAATTTGTGCTTTTAAAGTTCATTTTCCAACTAGTTTTTTTGAAACCTAAATCATTATTTTCGGCAACATGTTCCACCGCGCCGAACATTCACTTTTGTCGGTGTGTGAACTGTGAGAGCGACTTTCTTACCGGATAATTCGAAAAGAGCCGATCCAGCGTATTGAATAATTGATCCACCGCAAGCCCCCTAACGTCCCCTGTCATTTTCATTCACTTCATGAAGCTTGCGGGACCAGCGCCTCGGCAGGAGGAATACTAAGCATATCAGATAATTTCGCCTAGCACGTTACGCGGGACTTACCGAACCGGCCCGTCTTTTGCTTTCGACCCACGACCACGGTCAGATCTATGCGGAATGCTACTCTCCATGACTCATCTGCACTTCCCTATCTAGCTCCACCTCCACCTCATACCTCGGGAATGCCTCCCCCCGAATATCCTTCCAACGCCACATATACGCGTAATGACCGCGTGACGACGACACCGTCTCCCAGTACTCCGGCATCCAGGCCGCGCACTCCCAGTCGATGATCCCTGTTGGGCGGAGGTCTGAGTCGGCAAGGATGTTGTGCAGGAGGAGGTCTCCGTGAACTAGGTGAATGCTGTAGGATTTACTTTCTCGACCGGAGACGAGGTGCGCGAGATGTGGGTTTGAGACGAGTTCGGAGGTAGAAAGGCTTAGGGATTCGTGCGCATGGAAGTCGGTAGTGCAGGTGAAAGGCCCAACGGGGTCTTCGCCAATGCGCAAGCTTCGAAAGCTGCCGCCCATAAAGCCGCATACACGCTGGTCAAATGGACTGGGGAGGCTCCGAAGCTGTGCGATCCAATCTCGCAGATACTCGCAGACGTGCTGTACTTGGTGCTCTGATGCGCCTTGCAGCCTGTGCCCACTCCCAGTGGCAAAGAGCGGGGTTCCGGGAAGGATGGTGGAGATCATGAGCCAGGATCTACCGGGATGTACGCTTCCAGCGGGAAGTCGAACGACGTCGAGAACTTTAGGGACGGGGACAGAGGTGTGTCAATGGGTGCGGACGTATTCTACAGCAAGTGCCTCATCCTCGGAGTGGCAGATTTTGATGTAGCAGCCGGGAAGACGGTAGGCGTTGGATGAAGGTATCTGATGCGCGAGGAAGTGGAGGAGAGTGCGATAGACGCGTCCTCGCCATATTGAGGGCACATACAGCCAGATAGACCAGGAACAGCTTCCGAGGGAGCCTATCCTGAGTGAAGATAAATGAAACAGTTCCTCTGAAGCAAGAGTTGCGGAGCGTACCGCCGATACTGGAAGGTCTGTTGAGCGGACATGTGCTATTTCGACCAAGTGTTCAGGTGACGGGTGACGGCGAGATTTTGTGGCCCAAATAGGCTAAAAACTGCCAAAATTTCCGGTCCGGTATTGGCCGGACTACCATTTATGGTAAGTTTTCTATGATTGCCGAGGAATGAACACGCAAAAATATGAACACTTTTTATTTCACTAATCGCACAGCCGCCGCCCTTTGATCACTCCCTTGCGTTACTGAGTACCCTGCCAACGTCTCGGCCGCCGAACCGAACACCTGGGAGGTGCTGTTCACTGTGTTTGGTGAACTAACTGTACGATGTCGATCCGTTCTGCCCAAGCTGGATGTCCGCGTTGAGCACCTGGCCGGGAATCGGGATTCACGGGTACAGGCGTCGTGAAAAATTCGTTGGCATCTATTTGGAGTTAGAGCTCATCGAGTTTTTCGTTTACACAGGAGACTAATCGACGATGTACCAGCTCGCGACGGCCCAGAATTCGCCCCCCGTCAGAGGGACCGTAGCAAGACGGGTTGTATAATGGCGAACGCACCGGACTACTGCCTAATTCCAGGCTAGAGGAAGATCGTCTGTCCGTCGAACGTGGCGGACGCAGGAGGAACGGTGAAAGTAGTCGTCATCGAGGATATAGGGCTGGGGCTTGTGTTGAACCAGAAAGCGAAGGTAATGTAGCCCGATTCCTCTCGGGTCGAAAGTGCTGTTTTGTTGCCTGGGGACGCGACATCCACGACCTTGCCGCTCGCATCGAGGACGTGGATGTCGTCCCCGACGTGTGCAACGAGGCCGCCCGTAGGTACGGGGTGCAGATTAGCGTCTGTGCTACGTCCTCCCGGAGCCATGGCTAGGGTGGTTTGGACTAGCCCGATGAATGCGGCAGCACTGGAAGTGGTAGAGAATCGCATGGCAACTCTCGAGGGATAGGCGAGACAGTCCAAAGAGCGGAGTGCACAGTTGTCCGCAGTGATGATTTTGTAGAAAATCCTCGACATCGGAATCAACGCAGCAGGAAGAAGCGATACTGCCACTGATGCGGACGGATGATCGGGTAAACACGGTTCGTTCCCGGATGGTCCTGTGCGATTTCAACATTCAACCACGGGTGTCATTGTCATTGGGTGAGCAAAAAAGACAGCTCAACGATTCTGAACAGGGCCATACATTGATTATCACAGACAGGTGGAGTCCTTTCTTGTAACATGATTTTGAGGCAAGCGATTGGACAAGAGCGAATTGCTGCGACATCAACACCAGTCCAACTACAACACCAAGAACCGATGCTGCATTTTTCGAGTTCGGACCACCTGTGGCCCCTGGTGTACCGGTCTGCTCTGAGTCCGGAGCAAAAATCATCGGTTCGACTCCTTGGGCCGGGAACGTAACGTATTTCCATATTCAGCGTTTTGACCACCAACAAACTTGCTACTGGCAGGACTCCGCTCCGGCGCTGATGTTCAGTCCCGCCGGCCAAAAAAGGCGGCGTTCGTGAATCTATTTCGGTAGCCGAGACAAACTAAGTAGGTCTAACGGAGACTAGTAGGACCCGCAGCGGCTGGGATGCGTATTGATTTATCATCTAATTCGGGCCGTGTAAAACCGCGGCACCTGTCGCCTACAAGGTACTCAGATCCGGCCACCGAACGGGAGGTCATCGGATAGATGGCACTACCACAAATCGGCTGCTGTCAATATCATCCGATGCTCTTAAGCATGGGCCTGTATACCACACCCTTCTGCGCACGTACTATGCTGTGAGCCTCCCTTCCTTCGGACTCTACAAATTCACCGACAGGACAGGACTCACAGGCTTTGTTTGGCAGGCAGATATTGGCCCCCCGCCCTCCTGAGCTGCATATTCCTCGCCGTAGGGTATGTCCTGTTTGCGGCGTGGTCTGGGAGTTGGTATCAGTCCGTTCGCGCCAGTGACTCCCTCAGCTTGATTCCTGCCCCCAGGCACTCACCGCTTATTGACGTGATTTTTCCTGACGTCCCTGAAGCTTTGGAGGCGAGCGAGGCGAAGGCGAGCCCGTGGCAAACGCAGACGCGCAAGGCGCTCCGGGCTCTTTTTTCGTGCATAGATAGCGGTACCTGTAAAAGGAACCAAGAGAAAGGTCCTTGGGTTTGCTCCGACGTCTTCAAACCATGAACTACTAACCTGTTCTCCAGTGATCATCGTGGAAAGTATTTATTTCATGACGAACATGGCCGGTCATATAGGCGGTGAAGAGATATGGTATGTGGCACTCGCCCTTCCTCGCTTCCGAACATGCTGGACTGCGGCGATTGATGCAGGGCGAACTCTACGGTCCGTGGCCGATCGTGCCTAGGTCATGGATTTAATTTGCATGCAGATGCTAGCCATGAAGAACCTCGGGTACACTGTTCTCCACGCACAGGATATGGTGGAGGCCGCCCAGATGTACCGCATGGTTCCGAACCTGGTCAAAATGGTCATCGTGAACGACTGGGACGCCTTCGGGTGTTGGAAGGACGCGAGCCGCTGTGCTCGATCGGCACAGAATCCAGCGGGAATTCCGGTTTACAAGGTACAATCGACCTCGCCTCCCGCGCGCATGCTAACCCATCGCAACCTGCCTAGATGTTTTCGTTTTACTTCTGGGTACATATACTGGTGCTTTACGCCGTCTGATTTATTTACGCCCCCCAGCCATTCCCCAACCACCCCCTCGGCCCCAAATGGGTTCTCTCCCCCGAGCCCTATGCTCTTGAACCCGGCGTAGATATAAACACCACATATCTGGGCTACTCCATCGAGCACGCCTGCGCCCTCACGGACTTCGTCCCGTCAGCGTCGCGGCCACACCAAGCGTGGATCCTCGCGAAGCTGCTGGCGTACCTCGCTCCAGAGAAGACACCGTGGACGAATGAGGACTACGACGCGGCCGCGGCCGGCACCGATATTGAATACGCGCTTGGGGCGGGGCTGGGCGACGGCGAGACGGAGCCGCCACCGGAGTTGGAGCTGCCGGGGGAGTATGTGAACCACGGGAGGATGGAGAAGGGTGTTTTCATGCGTCGGCTCGCGCGCAGTAGGGTGCTGATTGGGGTTGGGAACCCCGTCGTGTGCGTTCAGGTTCCGTCCTTGGATTTGCTGTTTATTCACAGGCGTAGCTCGCCGACGCCCTGGGATGCCCTCTGTCTCGGCGTCCCATTCGTAAATCCGCTCGACCGGTGGGACGAAGATGATCCTGAGGATAGCGCGAAGTGGCACGGTGTGTGAACACGATCTCGTATAAAATCTTATCTGAATGTTTTTTGAACGCAGGCCAGCACGCGTTCGTGTCTATGGTGGGGAAGCCGTATGTTTACAACGTATGTAGCCTGTAACAGTATTTCGTTTTTTGACTTACACTGTTTCTCCAAGGTGCGCCGGGGGGACCACGCGGGGTTTGTCCAAGCCATGCAGGAAGCTGTCACCGGTCCCATTGGACGGTAAGCTGCCATCCGGACGGGAGGACGCTAATTTCGAACTGAATTAAACGAACAGGTATGTCCCAGACCGAATGCGCCTGTCGGCGGTCGAACGGCGGCTGGATGAGATTGTGGACTATGACTGGGAGACGGAAGAGAGGAAGCAGGCGGAGTGGTGTCGCGAGCCTTGTGGGTGTCACCAGCCTTGCGATATACCCCAGTGAACAGTCCGAGATACGATGAGTGGAGGGGATGCTTCAGCTTTCATCATTTAGACTTTGACCGTCTCTGAAATATTCCGTCGACGGTTTTCGTGGGAGATGTGATGTTGCATCAAGTTTGACGTTGACGGCTGGCGGGCGGGGTGCCGGCATTGGCACTGACAGGATTAATGTTTCCGCCAGTGATTGAGCGGGCCCACACCCTACCTAGCCTATGTACCATAGCATTTTCAGTTGCGTCGGAGCGGTTTATCAATCGCTAGGTTCGGTGGTTGATGATCAGCACGGGTGTTGCTTCGGGGTTGATACTCGGAGATCAGTGGCGGATTTTCCGGGGTGATGAGGATGAGCCTTAGGATTTTGGGAGAGTCGAAGAATCAGTGCTGTCATCCAATTATTATGGAGGCACATGAGCGACGCTGAAAAGCACGGGAAGGGCTGTATATATTTTGGCGGCGGTGCGAGCTCCGTTGGTCCAGGCGCCAGCTCCGAGTGGGAACAATTAGAAGAGACCGATAATTACATTAGAGAAGACGCAGTGCTGTTATTTGATTATTATGGAGAGCACACGAGCAACGTCTTGCATAAAAAAGCACGGGAAGGACAGCACTGCTGATGATTTGTATTGGATCTGTCGGTGATCCTAGTCGGGATGCCAGCTCCGAGTGGGAACAATTAGAAGACAGCGATAAATTGAATGGCAGCGATGTTCTCCAGTATACATAGCAGACCCGGATACAGTGATATGATACTTATCCATTTGGCAGGCGAGACGAGGGCGAGTTTTGGCCTGCTTTGGAGGGTTGCCTGCTCTCGGAGGTGATGGGCCCTATTTTGGGTGGGCGCGCACGCTGTACATAAGATGCCACCATGACGATTTTTTCCACCGGGAGGTAACTTGGCGCTTGCGTGGAGACAACTATCCCTGGAGGACTCGCACGACCAGTTAGGGGTCCCATTTGAAAGTGGGTGGCTGACAGTGAGAGAAATGGACCGAGATTGGCATTCATGAGAGAATCGTAGACGCTAGGATGGACTGTTGAGGTGCTGGGGCATGCCCATTGCCTTGTAAATTGACGGCGTGTGCAAAAGGGTCAAGGGGAGTGCTTAGTCAGTATTTAGTCGCGAGCCTGATCTGGCCTAAACGCTCATGTCTTGCCCAATCCATCTATAGCGAATCCTCAGCTCTCTCCAATATTCGACCATGTCAGTGGGTAAGTCTTGCCAGGAATGTTCCTATATAGAATACACCGCTCATTTGACCGGTCAGATGTACCGAGGGTCGCAAACTCTCCCCCACCCGTCACCATCATGTCGCCTCCCCCACCTTCCAGCTCAAATTCCAGCGTTATAAGCCTCATCCAGGCTCCAGACGCGCCTCAGCAGCAGGAAATCGACCCCCAGATACTCGAGGCTCTTGCGAGCAAAGATAGAATATATGTGCTCAAACTGGGCGAGCTCATGGAGGGTCTAATCAACGATCGTCCCTCCAATAGACAGCGCATAGACCTCTCACCTGCGACGACTTACCAACGGATGCTCGTCCACCGTTGCTCGGCCTACTATGGCCTTTCCCCCGAGACGGATCCTTTGACCAAGGCCACCATAAGCGTCGTGCTCACCTCGGAAAGCCGAATGTAAGTCCAATATCAGAAATCCACCTCGATTCTCGGCTGACAGCGCACAGACCTGCTCGGCGCATCGCTGACCTCGCACCCCCGCCTGCAGAGGCCCCGCCGAAATTCAAAATCATGATGCGGAATCCGCGGTCGCAGACGGGGTCCGTGGCCGGAGACGACGGAGATGTATCCGACGTCGAGGCATCAGAGACGGGCAGCCTCGGGGGTCGAAGCTCTGCCAGCACGAGCAAACACCGCCGGACTATCGAGGAGCGCACAGCCGCATACAACGAGGCCCGCAACCGAATCTTCATAGACTTTGAGGAAAAGGAGCAGAAGGATACGACGAGCTCAGCCTCGTCGTCCGCGTCCCTCGTCTCGGGCTCCTCCACAAGCGCCAGCGACGATCCCGGATCGCCTGCCACCGAGAGTGAATGGTCCGGCCCGTCTGCGGCGAAGAAGCAGCCACCACATCGTGCCAACTCCACCTCGTCCTCCTCCCGCTCGCTGCGCAGCTCCGCCCCCGCATTCATGTCCTCCAACAGCTCCTCCTCCTCCCGCAACTCGCGCGCCCCCTCCCCGGCGTTCACCTACCCCTCCCTCTACGAGCCACCGCCGCAGGGCGGAAACGGCATCTCCATCTCCGTCCCCCCATACGATCCGGCCCACGCGCACGCGCACTCGGCGCCAAGCTTCCAGGCTGCGACCCCGCAGCAGCAACAGCAGCAGCAGCAGCAGCAGATGCAATTCTACCCGTACACTGCGCACCCACACATGCAGCAGGGCCAGCAACAGCCCTACCTCACGCCCTACCCGTACTACCAGCCCTACCCCTACTCGCATCCGCCCACGCCTGGCTCCGACCCCGAGGTGTACGCGTACAACCTCTACCCGTGGCCCGCGCCGTCGCCGTACCCGCCCCAAAACGGCACCGGCACGCCCCCGACCCAAAATGGCCACGCCCACGCGCATGCGCACGGACCGCAAAACCAAAACGGCGGATCGCCGCCGCCCGCGCAGCCGTACCCAGGGTACATGCCCCCGCCGCCCGGCGGCGCGTACGCGGCGTACGACGCGACGCCGACGACCGCGTCGCCGCCGAACGGGAACCCGTACACGCACGCGCAGGCGTACTACCCGCACCACGGGACACATCCCGATGCCGCCATACATGGCGCCGGCGCAGCAGGCGCCGGCGTTTGAGCCGCGGGCGAATGGGAACGGGAACGGGAACGGCAATGGGCGCGGGGGCGGAGGGGCGAATGGGCGCGGGCGGAACGGGAGCGTTAACGGGAGTGGTGGGGGTGGCGCGGGGGGCAAGGGGCGCGGCTCGATGTCGCCGCCGCAGCGGTCTGCGTGGAGTTACGGGCCAGGGGTGTCTGGTGGGATCGACTTTCCGTCGACGGGGGTGTCGGGGTACCCACCGCTTATGCGTGACGCGGTGGGGCCGCGGCTGAGCGGCGTGGTTGGGATGGGGATGGGTATGCGTCGCGGGAGCTCGGGGACGCGCACGACGAGCGGGTCCGGGAGCTCGGCAGGAGACGACGTGTCATCCGTGGCGGTAAGTCCAGTCTCGTATCCGAAGTAGAAGCGGGATCACTGATACGTGTACCAGTCGTCGTCCACTACATCGTCCTCCTCACGGCGGACGTACACCTCGACGGCGTCTGCGTCATCGCAGCACCACCCGCTGCCCGCGCGGCCGGACTGGGCCGTGGGCCTGCGGCCGAATCCGACGCTCCACCGGCACCATGACAGTGGCGCGCACAGCTCGCACAACTCTCACAACTCGCACTCGCACTCGCTCACCAACTCGCGCACGATGTCGCCCATCTCGCCGCCGCGCCCGCTCAACGGGTCCGCGCCAGCGCTGCACCTGCACATCCAGCAGCAGCAGGCGCCGCCGGCGCTGACGGACTTTCCGCCGCTGACGGTCGCGGCGCCCGTGCCGGAGAAGCCGCGCGTCGCGGGCGCGTGGACGAACTCGTCGTCGGCGCGCGCGACCGTGATGGCGCCGGGGCAGGCGGCGGCAGGCAGTGGTGGGGGCGGGAGCGCGCTGGTGACGCACCACGGCGGCGGGGAGAAGGGTCAGCAGGGCGCAGGTGTGGGTGCGGACGGGGGGGCACAAGGCTTCCACCCGAAGGGCATCGTGCGGCGGCCGACGACGGGGCGGAGTGAGGGCTCGGGCTCGGTGAACGGGGTGGCAGCGAACGGTGCGGGTGCGGGTGTGGGTGCGGGAGGGAAGGAGAAGGAGAAGGAGCGAGAGAGGGCGCGGGGGGACGCGGTGGCGGGCGCGATTCTGGTGAGCCAGGTCGCGGGGATGGCGCTCGAGGAGCGCGGCCGCTCGCCTGCTGCGGGTACCGCTGCCGCTCCCTCCCCGCCGGCGGGGGTGCTGGCTCCCAAGGAGCCGGTGGCGCTAGCGGTGGGGATGTAGCCATGCCCAGCCCATGTGTACTTGTTGTGTGTGCTAGTAGTCGTCTCGTCTCATCTTGCTGTCGTTTTTCTCTCTCTGTTTATTTTGTTTCGTTTACTAGTTTCTAATCTTGGGGGTTGTGCGATACGATATTATTTAGTTTACAATAGAAGAGCAGAACAGAAGAGGGGAGGGGAGGGGAGCAGGTGGTGTGTATTATTAGTGACAGTGTCGTTTATACACGGCGAATGAAATTGTTAGGTTAGGAAGTGGCAATGAAGGTAGGTCCATGAAGGCAAGATAGGTGAGTGATCTGATGTACCAGGAGAAAGTCTCGGAGTCTACAAACTCAGGCAGCCAGGCTTTTGCGAACCATCGACGCATCCTCACTCCAACACATTGCCAGATATTCGGACTGCGCTCAATCCCGATAAGCACGCTCGCTCATCGATCTGGCGCCATACATTCAAATTATCCACAGTGGGGTCCACAAGCCCCGAGCCAATGCGCGTCGCTCGAGTCTGATGATGTCCAGGTCCGGCGAGGGAAAGCGCAGGAGGATCTTGAGCAGGACCCAGCACATCGTTCTCGGCCGGAATGCGATGGTCGCTGGCTGCGGATATATAATTGCAGCAAAGATCCAAATGACCTAAGATACGACTGCAGACAGATTTGGCGGACGTGGGGCCAGACGCGCAGGTACTTACACCCCCAGGTGAGCACGGACGAGAACAGACACCAGGTCCAGTGCGAGTACGCCACGGCCCATGTCGCGCGCCACTGCTTGCTGTCCCCGCAGGAAACCTGTACGCGGGTAGGTCATTACTGGTGCAGGTAAGAAGGCCCGATTAGGGTTCCACAGAGCCTCATTTTGCGATCAGAGCTGATTGCATTTTTGATCCGCAGTGGCTGTGCCCTCCACATGGATGTCCGCAGGACTCTGCAGGACTCGGCTTAAGGTACTTACTAATTAGGTAGAGAACTCGCCCAAATCCCAGAGCTAGTCACGGTCAATCACATGTTGCTGTTAGCCTGTGTCAATGTATATTCAGATATTCTCAATGCACGGCGTCGCACGCCCTGTGCTAACTTATGGGAATATCTGAATGTGATTTTTTCCAAATCAAACATATAGTCTGCGGCTTTTTTCCTTCAAATTCCCTTCCCCAAGAGGAGTTCGGAACGGTAATTCCGTACACCGGTTTCCGTGTTAGGAAGGAAGGCGAGTTACGGGGTCTTCAGCTCAATAAACGTCGAAATACCGAGATTTTCTTTAATTCTATTGAAAGCTGCCGGGAATACAGCACTCGTGAGTAAAATGAAGGGCCCGAGGTGCAGATTTCGAAAAGTTTGGGTGAGGGGTAAAATTCCTGGACACGGTAGACGCCCAGTGGTAGCCGTGATTTGAACAATCAAATTCTATTTTCGGAATGATGGCTCATTTATCTTGACTGACGCATATCTTTTCTCCTTGAATGTATTTCACCAAAATACCGGGGAATTAGAATCTAGCAGTTTGGGGCTTTCGAATGAACATCCAACCATGGAATTCCGTCCAGAGAAATAAACATCTGACGATTTCAAGAAAAGTTGAAGGATCAACAATCCATCAACCACCCATGCACATCGCGTATGATTTTACAGTTCCAAACTCCTCTTGGTTCCCCCCTTCAAGTCCTTGCACCCACCTCTCTGTTCTTTACGATTCTTTACGATGGGCCAACTCGACGTCGCTCATTATCTTCTGTTCAATCTGCTGTACGACCAGCTATTTGCGAAACTCACGGCCACCTACGCCAATCTCACTGGCCGCACATTCCTCATCACAGGTGGAAACTCTGGACTCGGCCTCGCCGTCGCAGTCCACCTCGCGCGCCTCAACCCCGCGCGCCTCGTGCTCGGTGTCCGCAGTCTAGGCAAGGGAGAGGAGGCGAAACGCGAGATCGTTGCGCAGACGGGGTTTTCTGGGCTGATAGATGTATGGAAGCTCGAGATGGATAAGTTTGCGAGCGTCCAGCAATTTTCGGCGCGCGCGAAGACGTCGCTCGAGCGGCTGGATGGCGCCATTCTCAATGCTGGGATCCACGCGAAGGAATGGACTGTAACGGATGATGGCTGGGAGAGCGTGTACGTGCCTGTCAACTCTACCTTGTGTCTTCCTACGATTTTACCAGCTTACAAGTAAACATCCTCTCCACCGGCCTTCTTGGCGTTCTTCTGCTTCCGCTCTTGCAAGCCACAAGCAAGCTCCCTTCGCCCCATCCCGACGTCGCACAGACCCTTCCGCATCTCACAATCACTGGCTCCGGGGGTGCGCCGCCTCGTTTGGAATACATTCTATTTTTCCGCCCTGACGTCAAATTTGAACAGCTCAATTCCGGGCAATATTCCCCGCTAGATCGGCCCCAGAGATCTTGCAAGCGATGAACGATCCAACCCAAGGGGTCAAGAGCGATCGTTACGAGACCTCCAAGGTCCGCTAAATTTTAAAACCTCTTGCCTTCTCATTCTGATTTTTTGCTTCAGCTCTTCAACCTCTACCTGGCGCGGGAGATCGCGCAGTTGCGCCAAGCACAGGGCGTCGTAGTCAAGTAGGCTCTCCCCTCATTTTTTTTCTTAAAGCGCTGGAATCTGTTCTGCAGCGTCGCCCACCCTGGGCTCGTCGTCTCTGGCATAGCACGCGATTACAACTTCGGAGCATTCGTAATGTGATTGATTTTCTTTCTCCAAAAATTAGATTCGAATCGTGCCTGGCGTTTCCCCTCGTAGGTTGGTGTGGAATTTCCTCGGGTGGACGCCTGCCGAGGGATCTTTGAATCTGCTCTACGGGGTGCTTAGCCCCACACCGCCCGGTGCATACATCCGTACCTGTCAGGTTTCCGAGTCCGTAGTTTCATTTTCATTTTTTCAAATTCGATTTGACGAGTCGAACAAATTGTGTGCAGACCGCCGAAATGGGTGAAGAGCGAGGCCGGCGTTAAGATCCAGAAAAAGGCGTGGAACGAGATGGTCGGGGTTTGGCGGAAGATTTCGCCCGAAGTTGACGATATCGTCAACTGAGAAAATATTTATACGCGGCTGCGATTTTAGCCGTAGGACTTTTCCTCGTACTAACTACCCATCTTCCGATACCAGAAAACGATTCATGGAGTTGTGGCAAATTAGTTAGGTCCCCAATTTTAGCAAATACACAGCCACACCATTGTGTGTTCCCGCGGCGCCAGCACTCCTACCAAACCACTCAGCCTTGGTGATAGCTTGGTGATCAACGTTGCATACCACCGACGTGACAGGACTATCGGTAAGGATCAGATCAGTATCACACTGGGGGCTTGTTTAAGTGTCGAGTCTAATTATCGACTCTCCTTCACCTCCCGCTCTCGCGCGCCCGGTTCTGCGCCCAATTCCAGTCACTCGGGTTCCAGGTGGAATTTGCTCTGCAATGCAGTCAAGACTTCTGATTCTGGCGCTGTCGCATCATCCGGTTCCCCTTGGTCGCCGTTCCCAGTGCACATAACGGAGCAGATCTCAACAGAGATCTACGAGCTCATGATGGACAAGCTAGCGCTGAGCGCGGATACGCAGTCCCTTCTGGCCTGCAATCTAGTCTGTTGATCATGGGCCCCGCGGAGCAAATCCTGCTACTGGAATTAATGGTCTGCCGGCCCGTGCCCCTCGTCGGACACGGCAGCTTCGAGAAAATTCTTTGCGCTGCGCCCCATCGGCAAGGTCAGCCCTCATTTATTACCCTGAATAGCTCCCCAGGGTTGATTTTCACCTAGGAAACGATGATGAGATACTCAACGGGACAACGGACGGTATATGTCGAATATCGAAAGACGGCGCTCGGACCTGGCTGTTCACGGTCCACAACGTTTCTCAAATCGAGATTCTAGTGGATGCGAACTTGTGTCTGTGTATTGCTGGTATGTAACCTTGCCGTTTATGTAGAGCTTCGTGGGCTCTGAATGTTTGTAGACGGAGCCTTGATGAGTGTGCCGTTGAACACACTTAATTGCTGGTACCTGCCGGTATGCAGACATAACGCGCGTGTCCAGCCATGTGGGGTTTTTCGGTCTGTACAGGGCCACGGTTGCGGGGGGAAGCTACCGAGTGTGCACCATCAAAAGCTCCTTGTCCAGCACCATCAAGGCCTTCGATGTCGTCGTAAATCTGCAGGCGGCTACTCTAGTGCTCTCGCGGGTAAAATCTTTCTTTCTTTCGCGTGTCATCGCTCAAGATAGATATAGGAATTTTATATCCCCCGCGAAGCTCTCTCTGTACGATTTCTTTACCCTACGAAGCTGGCTGTTGCACTTAAGGATCTCGGGTTCGAGATGGTCTATTTGCCGACAGCGGAAACACAGGGTCTGTTGGATCCCAGTGATCCAGCTTTTTGATATTATGCCCAAGAAATGCAAGCCGATTGCCGTGTTCCCTCTTTCGGACATGTTCCTTCTCTGCTTTGACAGTACGTCGAAACCCTATTTAATTTCGGTTTAAATGCTTCCTGAGTTCATGGTAGAGGTCGGTTTCTACATCGATAGAAGAGGCCATATTATCAGGAATGAGCTGCTGATGCGGTGGGACCCCGTGCCCGTTTCCTTTGGTGCGTTCACGGCGCTGTCGGTGACTCTCCAGTTGATATGAGCGATCGCAACAGCATTGCACGAGCCATATATTCTTGCATTTCCGACACGCGAGTTGGTGTCTGGAACGTCGAAACGGGCGAGATGCACAAAATACAGGGTTCTTATCGCCTGCTCAATGCCGGGCGCAAAAATTCTCGCCTTGTCGTTGACGTCCGGGGATGTTGTGGAAATGAATTTCCACGGGCATTGATGGACTCGGGGCTGGACTTGGGACTGCTGTCCGTTGTTAGGCCCCGTGAAGCTCCCGCGAAGCCTTGTCCGAAAAATAGGATTTTTGACGGCCAAAATTGGCCATTTCCTTGTCCGAAAATAGGATTTTTTAGGCCAAAAATCGCTGATCCTTGTCCGCAGATAGGATTTTTGAGGCTGATTCTCGCGGCAGCCTGTGAGCCCAATGGGGTTGTCCATCAGAGATCGACTAAATCAGATCCGATGAATTCCGAACAGCTCCGTTTTGATGCTTCAATGTTTTCTTGTCGCGACAAGACCGTTCAGCTATACGCCCACGCAAGATGGATCACCTGCTTTTCAATCTGGGTAGCGACGCCTTCGAGAAGGGACGGAATGGGGCTTATCGGATGGTGACAGCACATGCAGCGGTCAAATGGGCGACTCTAACGAAGCCAGGCCCAGTCGCGAAGGAGGTGAAGAAACTCACCTGGAAGCTTCGGAAAGGGTAAGAGGCGTAGATTTTGGCTGTAAGAAATGGCAAAATTGCGCGAAAATAATATTTTTTTGATGGTGCACGTGACCAGCATTGTCCGATATAGGATTTTTGAGGCCTCAAAGTCGCCGAAACATAGGATTTTTTAGGTCCAAATTGGCGGTTTGGAGCGGACAAGGCTTGGCGGGAGCTTCACGGGGCCTCCGTTGTTATAACATTATGTAAAAGCGGTCAAGGCCGTTACAGCTGTTTTCGAAAAGCTTGACACTCGCGATTTTTTTTGGCTCTCAACCAACTTTTGATGGAGGCTAAGGATTACTGCTTTGGGCTAGCCGAGCGTGGCCGAACTACGGACTATGTACCGTTCTAATAGCTATGGCTCTACGGGAGCCTATCACGGGGTGTTTTCCAGATGTTGATCACATCTTTTGGCAGGGGGTCACATCACATCACACAGGCGCGCATCGTCCATGCACCCTGCCGTACTATTATGCCCAAATGGTCTGGATTTCTTGTTACTCTCTTTCTTCTGTACCCTGTTGGGTCCGGTTTTTGTCGGGATACAAAATTTATGTTCCTGTTTATGTCCAGGTAAGATATCGAAGACTTGGGATTGCAGAAAGGCACTTTTTGAGGCTTGTCAAAGTCGCAAGTCGTTTTCCTGGGAAGTGATCGTTCTATTTATAACCCGAGATTTGGTGCGTCGTTTTCAATGGGCTCCTGCCCTCATATAGCTTGGTGGATTTAAAGGCAAATGGAAGCCATCTCTGAGAGTCTATTCCGAGAAAAACCGGAGGTGTAGAACAAAAGGGAAAAGCAAGAAAAAAAGAAATCCAGACCATTTGGACATGATAGTACCAATGCTCTCGCAAATTCGATCTATTCGGTCTTGTCATACCGCGGCAGCCACACAGCCCTGCATCCATTATAAACTTCAGGACCTCCCACTTCCCGCATACCAACCAATCTCGGATGCGCCCCCATTTTTCGTTCGATTCCAAACGCTTCCTACGAAATGCTCTCTGTTCCGTGGTGCCGAAATCTATAACTGACCAAATCTCAACAGAAATATATGAGCTTATAATTGAACATCTGGGGCCCGACAGGCGGTCACTTTGTGCACGCGCGCTTGTCTGTCGGACGTGGCTTCCACGGAGCAGATATATCCTGTCGGCGCTCATGGTTTGCCGCCCTGTGTCCCTTCCCACCTGTCACGATTTAGAAGCTATCTAATCGCGACAACACCTTATCTAAGCGCTTAATCAAGTGCTCGTCTATTTAAACACCAAGGTTATGCTTGAGTCATCAGTGATTGGACAGCCAGGGATCGGGTTCCCACAGGAACATGCTGATGAAGCACAACAGATTGGTGATCAGACAGCTGACAGGTGTCATGGCTGCGGACATGTGGAGTATGCATGGGCATTACTCAGAACACAGGGCTTCAGGACGTTTCTTACTCAGAACACACGGTTCTGGCATGTTTATTATTCAGAACACATGGTTATGTTGCTTATTGCACATGGACACCCTATTGTATATATTATTAGCACTAGTTACATAGCCACAGTTGAACAGTATAAGTAATGTAGCTAGTTGCTTGTATTCCTTAGTCTTTTATTCCATCATTCTTCGAGCCTCACTCTTACCGAGCACCTCCAATCTGCATTGTGCGTCCATTGGGTGTTCTTGAGCCTTGAGCGTGACACCACCCCCGATAATGTCGGGAAGATCAACTGTGCTGCGCCGTACCAGAGTATTTTCCGTGCCTCTTCCGCGCAAAGTAAACTGATCCCAAATCTAGCCCAGACGGAATTTATGGCACCGCGGATGGGATTTACAGCGCATCCAGAGACAGTTATTGTTCCAGGCTTCATGTGATCCCAAATGTTTCGCAAATGGAGGTACTTGAGGATGCCAACTTGTGCTTATGCATCGCAGGTAAATCCCAGGAGTTCCATATGTTAAATTCCACTGAATTTGGTCAATTCATGAGTATACGTCTCGATGCGCTCATTTCTGGAGTTTTCAATGAGCAGATTCATATCAACCGTATCCTCGCATGGTGGGCGTCATTTTTTTCCCCTTTATAGAAGCCCAGTTGAAAACGGCCACCGGGTCTGCCTAGTGAAAATTTCTCCAATTTCTGTTACCCTCAAGGTTCTGGCCATCAAAGTCCAGAGAACTATGAGTTCCAGGATCCACAGGGACCACCCTGTTCCATTGGTCAATTTCCGGGTAAGTCGTCGCTTCCTGTGTCTGTGTGCCATGGTGTGGGTGTACTGAATTGTATGATGGAGGATGCATATATAACCACTAAAGGCGGTGCACACTCTGTCCAATTCATCTCCCCCCTGAAGCTGATGATCACAGCAACGGATGAGGGGTTTTTAGTAGTCAATTTGGAAAATTTGGAGACACAACCCATGCTCGATTCTGCGGACATATCTCTCCAGTTTGCGCTCAAGAATAATGTTAAGCCAATGGCTGTATTTCATTCTTTAACTGCCCTTCTGGTGTGCTATGAAAGTGTGTGCCACCCTTATCAATTACACATGTGCTTACCGACTGGTAGAATTCAGTTTTCATGTTGATGCTCGTGGGAGAATGGCACTCAATGGAACGATTATGCGATGGAAAAGTGCCGCAATCGCTTTTGGTACGTTTTCGTGTCTTTTGAGATGCATATTGCCCAAATGACTGCCACAGCGCAACATGATTCACACATTTTGGTATTTGGCTTGGATCAAGTTGAAGTATGGAATATTGAAACACCGGCGAGGGTGCAGACCAGGCGGGGCCGCCACTTGCTGCTCAATTCTCGCAATATGGCCCCAGAGTTTAGGGCCTGATCGGGTGCCCAGAATCTTTTCCTCAGAATCTTCCCAGAATCTCCTCTACAGACCATTTCCCACACTGTTTGTCCCTAAACTGTTCTGGAATGGGAAATATATGTTCTCAAATATTGATGTGGCAAAGGGGAGGAACACAAGGGTTCAAAATATTCAACACATTCTGAAGCTGAACTGAGAATCTGTAGCTGTGTAAGATTTTGCACCACATTTTTTGTGCCTCTCCCGATGCTCAAATGTTCATAGAATGACCATATTGAAGTTTCTAATGTGGTTTAGGAATGAAATCTATGTCCATACCAGATTCTGTAAAAATTCTGGTGGAATTCTGGGGCACCCGATCAGGCTCTTAGTCCCAGTGCAAGAATTATTGCTCTGTCTGATACTGTTGTTGATTTGGTGTTCGGACAATCTGGTACTGATTAAGACCCTCGTACGACAATGTGTGCATGGCCTATGGACATTTGGACAGATATTCTGCATTTTCTCGACCACATGTTGTGCTGCTTGCGGGAGGATCTGGCGTGCAAAACATTCACTAACTAAGAAATTAGAAAAGTGTCGGTTCCTCCAATCACATTCACACAATGGGTCCAAGAAACTTGTATGGCCCCAAGTGATGTCACAAGAACCATGGACCCAAGAATTCGTACAAAATCTACATCGGACAACGCAAGGCAGTGAATATAATTCACAAACACAGATTCTTTCAGTAGATCCAAGAACACTCTGGCGTACCGATATGAATCTCCTTTTTTTTTCTGCTTCGACTCGTGCAGCCAGCTTTGATCGCTGTTCCCAGCCGTCCTCATCGTCTTCTTCTTCTCCCTCAAGAAGATTGGCAGATGCGGGAAAGGTAAATCGGAAATCGACAAGCTCAGGTATCGCTTCCGCTCTCCATGCCAGAGCATCAATAATAGTTTGGGTTTAGCGGTAGCCCTATTCTCCAGGACCGATGTGTACTGATGAGGCAGTCACTTGGATGCAGGGAAGAAGGTCATTTCAAGTGTGCTAGGGAGAACGAAATCCGTATTGTCCAAGGCGATGTCCAGGTCATAGCAGCAGACACTGTGGATAGTATTGAAGCAATTTCATCGCCGAAGAAATAGTGATCTTTGAGTCAAGCTGTGAAACTGTGGATCTGTGGGGCTCTCTGTAGGAATGAACTCAAGGATGCGGATGCATCGGAGAAGGCAAACAACGTCCAAGCAGGCAGGATGAGCGAAGGGATGATAGTCTTGAGGCAGAGGTCATCATCAGACAAATAGTGAGGCCCTGTAGATCACTGTGTAGGAGTGGTGCAAACCGGATAATGCTTGCCCGCCGCGTCCGTATGTTATCATTGTAAATCACATTGAATAAGCCTTGCAGCGTGGGGGAACACTTCTACATCAGCCATTTGACATTTTTGTTGCCATGTTTCACATGTTTTTTCGGCTTTTCGCGTTGCTCACCAAAATCCTTTGACCTGTCCTGGGTGGTGCAGATGACAGATGGATCCCAAAGTGCAAAGACTTGCTGGTGTAGTGGGGAAGACACTTGGAGTGCTCAAAACCTGTCAGGATTGTTGCCGGTTCTGATGCAATCAGCAGATCTGTGTTCAGTGTTGTGAGAATTTTGATGTGCATTGTGGGTGTTGCGTGTTGAGGCATTTTCATGCATTTTCATGTGTTTTTTCGTCTTGTTTGGCGTTGCACAACACCACAACAAATCTGTCAAAAGTCTGATGTATGCAATCTCGAAGAGCGAAAAATTCACTGCAGAACGAAGTCAAATGTCCCCGGGAATCACTGAACAATGAAGATCACGGAGAACAAGGAAAGTCCTTGGGTTTGTGGAAATATGAGCTGAGGGGGCACAGCATTATTGGAGCACTCACATCGGGTCCGGTAAAATTTCAATGTACATTGATATAATTCAAGAAGATCAAATGGATTCTGAGAGTTTCAGTACTGAGCTATTTATGCCATTGGCCTGCTATTTATATCTACCAATGGCATCAATAGCTCAGTACTGAAACTCTCAAAGAATCCATTTGAGCTTCTTTTGACACAGATTTTGAATTATGCGTATCAATGTACATTGAAATTTTACTGGACCCGATGTGACTTGTTTACATTGTTTAGGAAACCACCTCTGCATACATAGTACACTAAGGATAGACGAATCTACCTCGACAGGCCAATTAAACAGTGTTAACTTTTATGAGCTTCTCTTTCCCTGTGCACCCCATAGAGTAATGACCATGCGAGTAAAGAGCGTGACACTGGCCAGGTGCGGTTACGTAATAACGTCCTCAGGGCCGAGGGGCGGCGGGAGGGCGCTCCAGTGGCACAACAGTTGAGTGGGGGGCCAGTCCACGCTGAGAGCTGCGTACAAGATGTTGGGTAGAAATCGGAGGGGATGATGGCAGAGATGAGCTGGATGCGGCTGGAGTTTTGCAGATGATGTTGTGGGCGACGTCGAGCATTGAATCGCTCATTGCCTGCAGCCGCGCAGCGAGGTGTCATGCGTGAGTCTCCAACTTCTCAATGACAGCAGCAACAAATGTGGCATTGGTTGCCAGCTTTTTCTTTGCTAGCTGGAAGCGAGTGCAAGCTGCGCGAGACAAGTGCGGTGATAAGCTGTGAAATCAAGTACACATGAATTTTGCGATTTTGCACGATTCAGCGTGTCAACACGCACTGAGGGACCATCAGGGCACTCTGACTGAGTGGTCCAGTCTATTAGCACAAGCTACGAGGTTAACGAGGACTTCTACCAGTACCTTCACAAATGGGGCCACCAGATATCTTAGTTAACTAAGGAAACTTGATGATGGTGGCAGAGAAACTAGGACATACAAGGCCTAAGGCTGCTTGCTAGGACACAAAACAGCATACCAAAGAGGTTGCGAGGTCAATATACCAATTGTTGGCAAGCAACAGTGGGAAGAACCCAATTATTCACAACAAGACTATTTAGACCTGTTTTACCCAAAACTGAGGACGTGTTTGATCACGCATTGGGTCCAGACTGAGTCTGGTGATGACTTGAAGAGAAGGACATGATCCAGACGTTTAGCCACGAGGATAAACCAGAGAGATATTGTGGATGAACCACCAAACCAAACCAGGGACTATGAGGTATCATTTGGAAGGTAGAAGAGAGGTGCATGAGATTCAAGACTATTCAGGCCCGGGACAAGAGGCTACAGACGAAGAAGACACTTTCTATCCACTTATCTAACACCACATGTCTACCATATGTCTCAACAAGACACGACCAATCAGGAGTCAGGGATTAGGATTTGGGTGACGCGAACCAACAGACATTGTACAGTAATCATCGTGATGTAAACCATAGGGCAGTAGTATAAAGGGGCAGCAGAAGAAGAGGGCAAGCTAGCACCTCTAGGGGTGCTGTACACGTTGTGTCAGCCACTGGAACCGTCGCTCTGATAGCCGTGGAGGTTAGATTGCTTTGAACGAATTGTATACCAGACTCAGAATCAGAACACGGCAATTGATAGAACACAGCAATAGTCAGAACACGGCAAACAGACCCAGAACACTGAACAGAACACTGAAACCGTTGAAAGACACAAAAGCGCAGACTCAACAGTCTTAAAACCTACCCTATACCATCTCCTTGACGTCCTAGACGTTACTTGTCCAATACAACTTGACTTGACCAGTCAAAACCTTGCAAAAGCGTGAGCGACCCTTAGTTAACTAACTTGACTTACACCCCCAAACTTGCACTCTGACTCTCTCTATTGAGGGGTTAGTTGTTGATAGTGTTGTGTGTTGTGTGTGGTTTAGAGTTCATAGCTCTGCTGCATTATCATTTTGCATTTCGCATTCACACATACCTGAGAGTTAGCATTTTCAGCGGAGGATGACGACGCGGAAGGGTAATGAAGAAAAGGTGTAGGCGAGTTTTGCTGGGTGGTTTTAAAGGGCCAACGGGGCCTGGTCGCAGCCGATAAGGTGGGAGGTGAGAAATGGAGATGGCAGGTGGTGTCGATGACTGCATTATTGGGCTCATAAACCAGGGTTCCCCCGGGTGGTACTGGGCATGAACTATCGACGAATATTGGGGGCCCGAAGCCTTACCTAGCCGGAATGCGAAAATACAGCTGCGGGTGGTGGTGGTAGTGGTTGTTGTTGTTTCAGTGGGCTGGGCGGGAATGCAATTGACAAAGATCTCCAACATGATTTCCTCTTTCACTACATAGACCCCCCTTGCCCTCCCTCACAATCACCTCATGTGATCTCTTGATGTCGACAGGGTTCGATTCCCAGCAATGCAGTCCTTTTTCTCAACGAAGAATAATTTGTGGTTTAGTCAGTAGACTCCATTACACATCAAAGTAGACATGATAAAAAGGAACAAAGAGGAGGAACTTTGCTAACCCTGGTCCGTAAGCCATAAAGGTTGCTGAAAAAGATTGACAGGGCACACTTAATCTCTACTGTGACCCCCTTAAGTCTGCTGTATGAAGAAGACAAAGGATGGTAAAACCCACTGAAAAAGAGGTTTATCAGAACAGATTTATAGGGTCAAAGTTGCATATCCAGATCAAATGAGAGAAGTGGTGACAACTTCAACTGGACAAGTGGGATTTGGAACATTTTACTGCTTCAGGAGCACCAAAAAAAACACTGGATGTAGATGAGTGCATTTGTTTGTACATAGGGAAAGTGGGCAAGCGACCTCATCTGCACAGGCCGTCACAAATGCGGAAAGGAGGATGAAAAAAATCAGCCTGATGAGATGAAGCAAAATAAAGCGGAGCACAGGTTCAAACCTGATGTGATTCGGACTGCGGTGCTACTGCTGGCAAGTTGGTTTGTTGCTTGGCAGACTCAGCAGTTTGTCCTCTAGGGGGAAATTTGTGTGTCTGAAGTCTCTCGACGGCAGTGGAATTCGTGTTTTATAAATGTGGTGGTGTACAAGCTACTCCGTCTCCCAACGGAGGAATCTCAAGGTCACTGATTCCTTCCCTGTGGGAGAGAAAAGCCTTCCAGTAACGCTGCTTTTCTGTTCTACACTCGAGAACGAGAGAGGTTGGCCCCGATGTGGTGCGGAGGGAAGCGCTGGCGTTAGTCTGGGGTATGTCGGTCCTGTTTTTAAGTCTCCGCAATCGTAATTCCTGACTTTGGAGTGTTACCAAACACAAATGTAGGGCGTGTCCGTTGCGATTGCCGCTATTCTGCATAATCCCTCTCTGCTTCGTTCCTTTCTTCTGCCTCTATGGAGAATTCCCTTTTTCCATCAAAGAGTCCGCTCCTTTGAAAGCTCTTGAATGGTGTGCTGTCGTTCTCCTGCTCTACTGTAGGACCAGGTGTCCCAATAGGGTTCTAACAGCTACACACAGATACGACAGAGTCATCCGCGGCGTCGTTCGTAGTGGGAGTTCTGCTCTGCTTGGGCCTATGCGGCGATGGAGGAGGCGAATATCGAATATGGGTGGGGTATAAGTGTCTCCTCTGCGAGGAAATAGCGGCGGAGTGAGGCGGAAGGGAAGGAAAGGTGTCCCCTTCAGTCTCGGTGACCTTACGTTCTTTTTGTTGACTGTTCCCTTCCATTCTATGACAGTTTTGAATGCCTAGTTTGCAAGGGGAGAACTAGATGCTGTTACTACAAGTTCTACTTCATATTTATACTCCAGCGGAGCCCAGTGCACTGCCTTCCCAGGAGTAATATTGAGCCTCCGCTGACTCCGTTGTGCGTGAAACAGTTTAGCGGAGCCGGCAGAGCCGACTCTTCGGTTGCCAGCAGGCCCTCGTGGTGGTAGTCTGACACAGCATACCTGCATCATGCTTCCACCAGCGGAATTCCCTCTTTTTCACGGCGGAACATGAGCCCTCCACGGATTTGGACTCCCCTCAATGTTGACCTACGGTTATCAACCCGTTTAGGATATTGTGGTTCCATCAGTTATTTCTTCCCGTTCAGGCAATTTCCGCTTAGTGGAATCACCTTCCGATGGTCCTGCATTCTTCAATGGTGCTGGGTTCGAGATTCCGCCGCCATACATCCTGTCAGTCAGTCATTATTACTGGACGGGATTCCGCCATGCGTTCCCTCGAGGTCGAATTGATCCATGTGTGTGTGTTTTTAGTCAAAGGGGATTTATAAATTGAAGAATGATCCTCTGTTTCCGTCCCTGTATCGGTTCTGTAGTGTAAGGGTTAACGCGCCGCGAATGCCTTTTGAGACCAAGGATTTTCAGTGGAGACTCCGGGTTCGATTCCTGGCTGGGCCGTCTGTCTTGAACAATTCAGTTGTTATTTTTCCAACACGACTCGTTTCCCACTGCAACCCTGGTGGTTGTTTCTTGTTCAGTGTCGACGGGAGGACCTTTCAAGTGGTGGGATGTGTGTTCCAAGCCGTGGAAGCTGTTCCATAAGCGGCGGAAGTTGATGGAACGTGTTCTTTGAGCGGCGGAAGGGCTGAATTGGCATCCTAACAGTGTTTCCATGCTTTTATTGTTGACAGAGTGTGTTTTCCAAGCGGCGGAAGGGCTGAATTGGGACCTAACAGTGTTTCCATGCTTTTATTGTTGACGGAGTGCGTTTTCCAAGCGGCTGAATTCGTCCTTTATGCCCATCGGCGCCATAGCATAGGTGTTGCATTGCGGATTACTTCATGCACAACAGATTGTTATCGCAGATGACCCGGGTTCGACTCCCAGCGGTGCCATCCGTTTTCTTTAATGTTCTGAGTATGCTCGTTGGGAATATTGTCCTTTCCGCTAGTTGTTTCCGTTGTCGTGAGGAATATTATGAGTTTCCGGAGTCAGCGCGTGGAGCTGGCTCACAGTGAGAGGACTATTGTCTTCTAGATACTATACGGTTTGATCCTTATACCATTGGGGGTTAGCGTGTGGTGTCTGGGACTCAGTGGGCTTCATAGTATTGAATTGACTTCGCAAAGGGTCGGTTGTACTAAAAGCTAGACGCTGTATTGAGGAGGTAAAAACGCCTAAACTTGAGACACATGCATGAAGTCCACAGATTGGGCATGGAAGATCATATATATACACTAGACTCTGGACGGGGTCTAGTTGCAATGACTATAGCTTGGTTCGCAAACAGTAGTTCGAGCGAGAATCATGAAACCGAGAAAGCTGAGACATCAGAGATCGTCGGGAAATGATCGCGACGAAGTGTAGATCATGGATAGACACATCACGATGGCAATCACACATAACGAGATAGTCATCAGAATCGATGACAGGCACTTGGAGCGAAGGAATGAGCGAGACACGTCAATACGGCTGGACGGCAGTGTTGTGTCGACCAATAGAGAACTAGAAATATGCCGTGACCTACGTGGTCGTGCGGCAAGCAGTTGGGGCGCATGTCTGGCTAGCATACGTGCTAGGACCGGCAGGCCTCGGGAACAAACCAATATACCTAGTATGGGTTTGAGCTGGTCAAATCTAGATGACTAGTCTCAGCCTAGGACTACGAATACCAGCAGCATACCTCCGCAGTTCCGTGTACATGAAATCTCTCTTATATCTTGACTCATTTCTCATTACTATCTACAATTCCTATATCGTATATAAAGCCTAGCAGATCCCGCGATTCAGTACTGTCAGGGGAACCCCCCACCGACGCCCCTCTGGTATCTCCCGATGGCACCATGCCTGTGATCAAGCCCGGGATCTCTGCCGATCGCTCCGGTCACATGTCTCTGTACAGTAGCTATTTAGACTCCGCTCTGGCGTGGGAATCCTCAGAGTTTCTTCTCTTTGGATCTCCCTCGCTAGGTGCGCTATACTTTACAAGTACTGCATCTCCCACCAAGGTAACGGTGTTGGTGCTGGTCTGAGCCTAGCGCAGAGATACATTATATAACTATCTTTGTTGTTATCGTTCAAATATAAAGTGGTCTTGTTGGCATATATAAGCTTTAGAGGACTTTAAGCCGTGTTTGTGGAGAGTCACGATACTTGTGTGAAAGGCACCTGTTTGGTCGTTACCTCAGGTCTGCTGTTGGCGCTGTTCCAGTGAGTTCAGTTGCAGTACCCGGTCGTTGGCATCCGTTCCAGTGGGTTTGGTCGCGATCCAAAGTCTAGATCCAGTGTGGTCTTCGCCAGAGTACGGCAGGAAACCCTATCTAAGTCTAGAGAAACTTATAGGTCTTCGAGATATCTTTCGAGGTGTCTAGAAGTATAAAACATATAAAACCCATATCGCTTCAGTCGAAGTAGATAATCCCTGGTCAATCTTTGACTGCTTTGTGCTCATACTGTAAGGGCAACCTCGAGGCCCGAGGATACTCAAGAGTCCTAGCGAGGGAGATCCAAAGTATATGAATAAGTACACAATGATACAGGAAAGTATAGCGCACCTAGCGAGGGAGATCCAAAGAGAAGAAACTCTGAGGATTCCCACGCCAGAGCGGAGTCTAAATAGCTACTGTACAGAGACATGTGACCAGAGCGATCGGCAGAGATCCCGGGCTTGATCACAGGCATGGTGCCATCGGGAGATACCAGAGGGGCGTCGGTGGGGGGTTCCCCTGACATCACCCCCCCCTTGGAATGCGGCGCCTCGACGCATAGACCGGACATGGAGGGTAGGGTCGCGGAAGGGGAGAGAGTCGAAGGTGGCAACAGAGATGGAGTGCGGAGCAGTCGGATGTGTTCGATAGTACTCTGCGACAGCTTCTGGAGCGAAGACGTCGGAGTGTTTGACCCACTGGTTATGCGAAACATCATACCCTTTGAAGGACACCATGTAATACAGTGACTTCCAGCGGATCTTAGCATCCAAAATCTTGTCGATCTCCCATTCTGGAGCGTCCCCGGGCACCTCTGGTAGAACCGGAGCAGGCTCATCGTAGCCCGGACGTCCCGGGAAGGGGTCGTCTTCTGCGAGTTCCAACTTCACCACTGGAAAGACTGGGTGAAGCCGGGAGAGACAGGGGGGCAGCTCCAGCTTGTAAGCACCTCGACTGACAACCTTAACCACCTTGAAGGGGCCAAGGCGCCGGTGCGAGAGACCCTGCGACGGACGGGTGGTCTGGATGTCTGATGCGTCAAGCCAGACACGGTCACCAACCTTGATGTTCGGAGCTGGGGTGCGCCTGTGGTCGTAGTACCGCTTGTACTCCTCCTTAGCCTTCACTAGTGCAGCTCGGGCTTCAGAGACGCCAGAGGCGGTCCAGTCGCGGAATTCGTTTGCTGACTCCACCTTCGAGTGTACTCTGGTCGGCTCAAACCCCATCCGGGGGAGCCGCCCAGTGTCGGTCATGAACGGGACCTGCTGCGTCGAAGAGTGGATGTGGTTGTTGTAGGCGAACTCTGCGGCCGGCAAGAGGTAGTCCCAGTCGTCCTGCTTATAATTGGTGAATATACGCAGGAACTGTTCCATCTCTTGGTTAACGCGCTTGGTCTGCCCGTCAGTCTGCGGATGGTACGCAGTGGAGGTTGCCGGAGTGATTCTAATGAGGCGCCAAAGCTCTGTGGTGAACTCTGCGATGAACTGTGGACCACAGTCAGAGATGTACTTCTCTGGCGTACCATGGTGCCTCCAGACGTTCCGGTAATACAACCGGGCAGCCCCGATGGCGCTGATGTGGGTAGTGCACTCGTTGAAGTGAGCGCGCTTACCGAGAACATCGACCACGACCATGATGGCATCGTAGCCATGCGCCTCTGGGAGCTCCACAACAAAGTCCACCGAAACTGTGTGCCAGCGCTCTGGAGGAATCTCCGTTGGGTGCAGCTCTCCAACCGGAAGCTTCCGGAGCGCCTTGGTGCGGCAGCACAGGTCGCAGGTCGCCACATACCGGCCGACATGTCGAGACAACTGGGGCCACCAGTAGTTCCGGGAGACAAGCTCCAATGTCTTGAAGCGACCGGCATGACCGGCAATCCGGGTGTCGTGGTGCTGCTCCAGAATCCGGCGACGAAGGTCGTTGTCTCGAGGGACAACAAGCTTGCCACGGAAATAGAGGAGACCGGAGGAGACGTGCCACTCAGTGCTCCGGGAGGAGCAAGCACCCCGAACCTTGAGAAGTTCCCGGGCCGCGAGAGCGACGGGGTCTTCAAGGTCTGGTTTGCCAGCGAGAGCTTCTCGGATGTCGCGGAGGATTGCAACCTCTGGACCAGAGACAGCAAGGCCTTCGATTGCACGGAGGTGGAAGAGCTGCGGACTCAGGAGGGTGACGTCCTGGTTGTCCGGTGATAAGCATGCAAAATGGCCAAGCCTGAAATTTACCAATTTCTGCGTCCTTGTTCCACTTACTGTAGTGGAACCAGAACTTATCTATATCTTGCCCATAAAGAGCCATAGAAAAGGTCCGATCTGTTGGCTAAAGGCACTATGCCTCTAGTTACATAGTAAAGACTTGTCAGGTCACCGATACCACGAGGGTCAACGGCCTGGGGAGCTGCTGTGTATTTACGTGTAATTCAAAGTCCAACCATTCGATCGAATTGGGACAGAGATAAAGTGTTATACCAAGGACATACACACACCATCCATTCTGACTACAAATTACACCTGAGAAAGTACACTACTGGAGTTGGGCATCAACGAACAAAGGAACCTTTGCTGAAAGTGGAACACGGCCCGAACAGTCCGGCAGTAGCCGACGGATCAATCCACGGCATGTTTGATATTCAACGCTTGGACCGAGGTCTGGATTGGGTAGCGCAGTTGTTGCCTAGGGAAGATTGATCCACTAACTCCATCATTCATGTGTTGGAGTAGTTTATCCGTTTTTCCGCACCACAAGTCATACTATATGACCATTTAACCGTGGTTCTGCAGAAGAGGGCTATACACGGGTAAAATCCACATCATAATATGATGCCATCTCTGGGATTAGAATCAAATCAGAACATAGGTCTCGGAACAAAGTATCTATTTAACCGTTTATCTATCTGTTTGTATTCATTGCGTGCTCATTGCTAATTATTCATGTACTATTTATATTTTATTAGTCCTGCATGTTGTGTCACTCGTTTGTATAAATACAGACAAGTTCAGAGAGGGAAGGCAGTGAATTCACCCCTTCTTGCTAGACGTATTCAGCTCTGCTGGTATTGTCGCTTGGGAAGCCTTGTATTCATTCGGAGTACCTCTTGGAACTTGTAAAGTTCTTTTAGTTATTTCGGTCAATATATTGTTGGTTGTTGGATCACATCTCGCGCTAGGATCTTAAGGAAACAGAACACAGAACAGACTCATAAGGGTCTCATAAGGGTTTTGTAAGGGTTTCATAAGGATTTAGGCAAACGGACTTGATAGAACAAGGAACAGAATCATAAGGGACCGAGAATACTTAAAGGATAACAAAGTCTAAGGACTAATCCACACACCCCACGAGATAAAACACCTCTTGGCACTTTCTAGACCACATCTGAGACACTAGATCGGCTAATTGAACCATATCAGTATTTACGCGTAAATAGCTATTACTTATATCTAGCACAACCAGAGACCTAATACTTGGTCCGATCCCCGTACTCGCACCGTTTATTGTTTGGATTTGTGTTCAGTGTTGGTTTTGTGTTATTAGTGCTCTAAGCACTGATTTACATTTTACTACATTTCACGCTAGTTCAGATAGTCAGCGTTTCACCGGAGCTGACCCATGGTCTGGCCGCCGAGAGAGGGCGTCTGGACGTCCCATAAGCTTTCCGGGCTTGTGATGAAGCGTGAAGTCGAACCGAGACAGGTACAGCGACCACCGTGCCTGTCTTCGGTTGAGGTTTTGCGACTTCCGGAAGTACTCCAAGTTCTTGTGGTCGGCCCAGATCTCAACCGGATGCTGCGAGCCCTCGAGGAAGTGTCGCCACTCCTCGAGCGCTCGGACGATTGCGAGCATCTCCTTGTCGTGGATCTCGTAGTTGCGCTGGACCGGTGACAAGCTCTTGGAGAAGAACACCACAGGGTGCCACTTTCCATCAGAGCCTTCTTGCGAGAGAACAGCTCCTGAGGCAAAGTCTGAGCTATCTGCCTCTAGTCGGTACATCCGGGACTCGTCTGGAAGGATGAGGACGGGGTCAGAGGTGACCGCATCTTTGAGAGCTTGGAAGGCGATGGCCTCAACGGCAGTCCAAGCCCATACCTTGCCCTTCGCCGTGAGGTCAAAGAGTGGCCGGGCAATATCAGAGAAACCACGGATGAACCTGCGATAGAAGTTTGTGAAGCCGACGAACTGCTGCACATCCTTCTTGTTCTCTGGAGTAGGCCATGCGGCGACCCCAGCGACCTTGACTGGGTCCATCTTGACGTGGTTGTGTGAGATGATGACACCGAGGTACTCAATTGATGATTTCTCAAACTCACACTTCTCCGGGCGCAAGTACAGCTTGTGCTCCCGAAGCCGCCGGAGCACCTCCCGGACGGTCTCGCGATGCCGGGTAAGGTCGGAGTGGGCAATGAGAATATCGTCGAGGTATACCATGACGTTGATAAGCCGTGAAACCAAGTACACATGAATTTTGCGATTTTGCACGATTCAGCGTGTCAACACGCACTGAGGGACCATCAGGGCACTCTGACTGAGTGGTTCAGTCTATTAGCACAAGCTACGAGGTTAACGAGGACTTCTACCGGTACCTTCACAAATGGGGCCACCAGATATCTTAGTTAACTAAGGAAACTTGACGATGGTGGCAGAGAAACTAGGACATACAAGGCCTAAGGCTGCTTGCTAGGACACAAACAGCATACCAAAGAGGTTGCGAGGTAGAGATACCAATTGCTGACAGGCAACAGTGGGAAGAACCCAATTATTCGCGACAAGACTATTTAGACCTGTTTTACCCAAAACTGAGGACGTGTTTGATCACGCATTGGGTCCAGACCGAGTCTGGGGATGACTTGAACAGTAGGACATGATACAGCCGTTTAGCCGCGAGGATAAACCAGAGAGAGAGAGAGAGATTGCGATATTGTGGATGAACCACCAAACCAAACCAGGGACTATGGGGTATCATTGGGAAGGTAGAAGAGTTGTGCAGAAGCTTCAAGACTATTCAGGCCCGGGACTAGAGGCTACAGACGAAGAAGACACTTTCTATCCACTTAATCAGCAATCACATGTGTCGTGTCAAACACCACATGTCTACCATATGTCTCAACAAGACACGACCAATCAGGAGCCAGGGATTAGGACTTGGGTGCCGCGAACCAACGGACATTGTACAGTAATCATCGTGATGTAAAACCATAGGGCAGTAGTATAAAAGGGCAGCAGAAGGAGAGGGCAAGCTAGCACATCTAGGGGCGCTGTACACGTTGTGTCAGCCACTGGAACGTCGCTCTGATAGCCGTGGAGGTTAGATTGCATCGAACGATTTATATACCAGACTCAGAATCAGAACACGGCAATTGATAGAACACGGCAATAGTCAGAACACGGCAAACAGACCCAGAACACTGAACAGAACACTGAAACCGTCGAAAGACACAAAAGCGCAGACTTAACGGTCTTAAAACCTACCCTATACTGTCTCCTTGACGTCCTAGACGTTATTTGTCCAATACAACTTGACTTGACCAGTCAAATCTTGCAAAAGCGCGAGCGACCCTTAGTTAACTAAGCGATCGACCGAGAAACCAGCTGCTATCAAGTCTAATACTTGACTTACACCCCCGAACTTGCACTCTGACTCTCTCTATTGAGGGGTTAGTTGTTGATAGTGTTGTGTGTTGTGTGTGGTTTAGAGTTCATAGCTCTGCTGCATTAGCATTTCGCATTTCGCATTCACACATACCTGAGAGTTAGCGTTTTCAACGTCTCCGGACATGATGAGATCCTGAAAGATGTCATTCATCATGGTCTGGAAGGTCGCGGGGGAGTTCGTCAAGCCGAAGTACATCACCAGGGGTTCAAAGAGTCCCCGGTTAGTCCGGAATGCGGCCTTCCACTCATCGCCCTTTCGGATCCGGACGTTGTTGAAACCCCACCGAATGTCAAGTTTTGTGAAGAACCGGGCGCCTTTCAAACAATTGATGAGGTCGTTGATCAGCGGAAGGGGGGTACCGGTTCTTCACGGTCATTGCATTCAACGCCCGGTAGTCCTGAACGAACCGGAGATGCCATCGGAGATTTTGATGGCCGTATCCAGCCAGTCGCAAGGCCCTCCTCAATGAATGCGTCGAGCTCGTGCTGCTCGAGGGGTGAGATCGGGTAGACCTTACAGTTGGCAGGTTTCGCATCCGGAACGAGTTCGATGGCATGGTCCCAGGTCCGGCGCTCCGGTAATGAGTCAAACGACTCCCGATTGAAGACATCCTCGAACTCGCGCACCCACTCAGGAAGTGGCTCCTTACCGGATGCAGAGTTCTTGGCGTGGGCCTCTGCCAGGCGTTGCGAAACCGTGGCAGTGGCCCGGATGTCTTCTGGAGGAGAGAACGTGGTGTAGAAAATGCGATCCCCATCCTCGATCGGGTCGTCCTCATCGTCGGAATCATCGGAGTCGTCCGGAAACAGCTCCGGTAGCTCATCCTCGCCGGAGCGGAGGTCTGTGTCTACAGCACAGATATGAGGAACCGGACCAGCACGGAGTTGCCTCAGGATCGAAGCGGCAGTTCTGGCATGCTGGCGCTCGACCTTCAACTCGTCGCAGCAGGTCGTGCAGACCGAGGGGCATCGACTCATTTTAACCTCGCGGGTTTCCCAGTTGATCTCCGGGTTGTGCTTCCGGAGCCAGGAGAACCCGAGGATGAGCTTCTGCTTGCCGAGACGGGTGACAGCCAGTACCGTGCGCTCACTGTGTGACTTGTACCGGATTATGAGGTCCGCAACCTCTCGGATAGCCCCGGCCTCATTTGGAGAACCATCAACGTTGAAGACCGGGATGGGACGAGATAACCGGCGGAGCGGGACCTTGTTTTCTGCAGCGTACTCCGAGTCAATGAAGTCGGAGGTAGCGCCACAGTCCACAAGTCCGGACAGCGAAAGTTTGACGGCATCATGGGTGGACTCTATCTCGAGGGGTAGATGAAGGGAATTTGCACCGGCCTCAGCGGCGATTGTGAAGCTTTTGGGGAGCTTGCGCTCCCACATAGGCTTACGACGCAAGCGGAGGGGGTCATCAAAGATAGGGGTGGCCCGGGCCGGCACAGGGGGAGGTGGAGCGGATGTTGCACAGCATGATGCAAGAGGGATAGGGCAAAAGTAGACTTCCCCCATTACATCATCGCTATTTTTAGCCACCTGGGGGTTTGGATCAGGAGGTGCCTCTATCGCTTCCGTGGGTGTAAGAGATGCATTGTCAGACTTGTTACACAGGACAGAGAAGCGATTATAGGACGCGAACGAGGGCGCACTGCTCACTCGCTGCGGACGGCAAAATCCTCCGGCTCTGCTGTGGCTTGGGCGTTGGCTGCAACCTCAGCGGATGCAAGGCGTGCCAGGAGCTCCTCTAGCAGCGGGCCATCGAGCTGCTGGACCACTTCATCGAGGATATCAATCGACCGGATGTCGATCGGAGCAGTGCAGTCACGGGCGAAGTGGTTTGGATCGCCGCAACGGAAGCATCCTCGGCGGGGTGTACCTCGGGCCCGCGCACGGTCAATGTCCATCAGAACTGGGGGTGGCAGCACTGGAGCGGCAGTGCGGGGTTGCGGGGCTGTGGCAGCAACTGGGCCTCGTACCGAAGGAACAGGAATGCGGCCAGTGGGGAACACGGAGCGTCCAGCAAGCGGCTGAGCGCGAACGGAGTTTCCAGAACTCCCAGGGGTGCGCTTGCGTGCGCTCACCTGCGACTCGTACTGCCGGTAGGCACGCAAGCGCCATGCAGGGTAGTCTGCCAGCGCCGGAACGTCGCCCGACCCAGTAATAGCAACGTTAATTGCTGGGTCAAGGCCGGTGCGATACTTCGTGACCTTGATGATCTGGTCAGAGAAGCCAGCGAGGTCGACGAGGTCCTCAAATTTGTCCGTGTACCGGAAGACGTCGCGGGTGCCCATGTGGTATGCAGTGGATTTGAGTCGAAGGAGAGCGTGGTCCTGCTCATTCTCCTGGACGAACCGGAGCTTGAACTCAGCGACGAATGAGCTCCAGTCAGGGAAGGGGAATGGGGTTTTGCCAGAGTGGCGTTCAGCCCAGGTCTGTGCGGCATCCTTGGCCATGAACGAGAGCGCATACCGAACGACCCACTCTTCAGAAGCAACTCCATTGACTGCAAACACCTCAGGAATGAGCGCCGCATAAGACCGGACAGTGTGGAGGAACGCCCGGCCTTGGGTCCGGTCGCCGTCAAAGACGAACGGGGGGTTCGGTCGGAGGACCGATTTTGTTCCTGTGGTGGGGGGTTGCAAAAAGCGCTGGACCCGGGTCCGGAGCCGGGGCGGCAAGGGACGGGGCAGGTGGGGGTGCAGGGTTTTGGGTAATGTGGTCTCGGAGCTGTACGAGTATGCCCTCCATCGCAGACATCCGCGCTTCGAGATCCGGCGTGTCGGGCATGGCGACGTGGGGAGCAGGGACTAGGGAGGAGGGGGCAAGATTCGGGGTAGGGGTGACTGGGGTACTAGACGAGCTGTCCGAGTCCGAGTCTGGCGCACCAAAGCCCGCAATCTTGACCAGTTAATCCCTTAGAGAGTTTCTTCTGCTGTAAGGGCAACCTCGAGGCCCGAGGATACTCAAGAGTCCTAGCGAGGGAGATCCAAAGTATATGAATAAGTACACAATGATACAGGAAAGTATAGCGCACCTAGCGAGGGAGATCCAAAGAGAAGAAACTCTGAGGATTCCCACGCCAGAGCGGAGTCTAAATAGCTACTGTACAGAGACATGTGACCGGAGCGATCGGCAGAGATCCCGGGCTTGATCACAGGCATGGTGCCATCGGGAGATACCAGAGGGGCGTCGGTGGGGGGTTCCCCTGACACATACTAGTCCTAATAAGACTTCTATTGAGTTGGCGTTTTTGAGACATGAACCTGAGAAGTTCAATCTTACCTGTAAACTGTAAACTGCAGGACGACCCAAACTCAATTGTGTATGTGTGTGTGTGTTGGTTGTAGTGTTTTTGGTTGGTCAGTTGCCGTCTAGCAGCTTTCTGATTATCTTTGTGAAACATCAGTATACCCATAGTCGCCGTTTCAACGGATAGATGGATAAATGGGAAACGCTCAGTAATGCTTCATTGCATAAAAACCTGATGATACCGAATGGTCCAGAGGCTCCGGTATAATACCGGAGCCTCGGAACCTACCGGAAGTACCAGGAGGTCGACGTGAGGGCTGGGTATGCTGCATGGATATAACATTCAGTGATACTTCGAGGGTAGAGCAGCATTGATTTATTTAGTCCACAAGGAACTTGGTTCGAGAGCGCCGCAGGCTTGTTATATACCGAGCCGGGTTGGACCCGAAGAGTAAATGGCCGAAGGACCGGAGGCTCCGGTATGTCGGAGCGTCGGAGAGCCGGAGGGTCCGGAACGTATACGGAAGAGGATCACAACACCACAGGGGGTCAAGGGTGAGCGACTACCCTAACCGGCAGGTACCCGATAGAGGAAGACAAGTCGGAGTACCGGAGGGAACCGGAGAGAACGGAGACGACTCAGTGCAAGGGAAATGAGCCAAGCAACGTCAATTATCAATCTGACGTACAGGACATATTAAAGACGTATTTATACTAAGTATCTAATTGTATTCCATAAAAGGAAGGAGAGTGGTTCTTAACAATAAGTCAAGTCAGATGGGCTGATGAGAAGTCGTATGACAATAAGTGAAAAGGAAGGAAGACGGATAAACGGGAAACGCTCAGTAATCCTTCATTGCGTAAAAACCCGATGGTACCGGAACGGTTCGGAGGCTCCGGTATACTACCGGAGCCTCGGAACCTACCGGAGCTACCGGAAGGTCGACGAGAAGACTGGGGATGTTGCATGGATATAACAGTATCCCCCTCTTAGGTTCCTCTCCCATGAGGAACCCAAAAGGAATGAGGTTTGTCGAACAATGAAGAAGCGTGGGAAAATAAACAAGATCAAAAAGTCACGTGCTGTTGGTTTTGACTCAGACGTTTCTTTCTTTCGTACCACCACCACCTCCGGTCACCAACACCAAAATTCGATGTCGAGCCACGGAAACAACGACAGTGGGCGCGAGGGGTCGAGCGACGACTACCGCAGCGACGCCGGCAATGGCAAGAAAACCGGGAAGGGGAAGGCGCGAGCGACCACGACGGAGCTGCGCGAAGAGGCCGCCCAGCGGTTCTACGAGGAGAGGGAGCAGCGCCGGGTACGCCTTATCTCGGCGTACCAGGAACAGGCGGAGGAGGCCGCGCAACGCGCGGAAGTAGCGAATGAGGAGGCCGCTCGTGCCCTCCAGCTCATTCGAGACCTGGAGGCGCTCGACGCGGAGGCTCCGGAATTCGACGAATTGCCGGTGATTGAAACGCTGAAGTCGGTGTCGCCGGAGCGTGCGGAGGGGGGAGGCGAGGTGGACGAGCTGAACGACGAGGACGACAGCGACGTCGAACAGGAGGGGGAGAACGGTGCGTCGCAGTGAAAACCGGAGGTTCCGGTACTAACGGTTTTGATTTTCGTAGCTTGCGACTCGTGCCGGAGGAGTGGCGAGGTGTGCGTCGTCGAGGCGGGACGCACCGCCTGCCGCCGGTGCCGCGCAAAGCACATTCAGTGCAGTCGCGCGCGGCCCCTTGGACCGCCTCGCGTCAACAAGCGACGCGCGGCACAGGAGGCCCGTGGCCAAGGGTCCGCACCGGTTGCGGGGCCCTCGCGGACGCGCCGGAACCCCCGAACGGAGCGGGGAGACCGGAGCGACCGCGAGGTGCGCGATCGCACGCGGAAGGAGCGGGAAAGGAGGGCCCGGAAGGCGGAGGGCAGAGAGGGTCTGCGGGCACAGGTCCGGGAGCTTGATGCTCACGTCGGATACCTCGGGGAGCAGGTGGGGCGCACTATGTTGCGCTATAAGCTGGCATACCGCGCGTGCCAGCTTATACTCAAGACTCTCGCAGCGCCGGGGAGTGGTCGGGAGGTACCGCCTGGGGTAGAGCGGATGCTCCGCTGGATGGCCGCCGACATGGAGGCCTCCCAGTGGGATTTTTCCCTCGTGGAGCAGGCGGAGCTCGACCTGGCCGCCGAGGAGCCGGTGAAGGATGAGGATGCGCCCCCGGCGAAGCGCCGGAGGCTGATGAAGCGCGGGAGCCCCGAGGTGGAGGAGAAGGAGGTGGGACCCGTCGAGTCGGAGGACTCGGAGGCGGAACCGGAGGCTCCGGTTGCGCCCCGAGCCCGTTCCGAATCCTGGCCGGAGGATTTCCGGTCCACGGACGGCGGGGAGGATGAGAGGATGGAGGTGGACGCGCCTGGGGCGCTGGAGGGGCCGGAGGGGCCCGAAGAACAAATCGCCGCGACGTCCCGAGTTGCGAGCCAGGCTGCGGAGGCGAGGACCATTACGGTCCTTACCTTCAAGCCCGACCCCGAGCCTGTCCCGCCTCCGCCGCCCACTCCTTCGCCTGCACCGGAGCCTCCGGTGCAGGTGAAGAGGGAGTCGGAGGTGCGCGAGTTCCAGACTCTCGTGCTGCAGCCGGGAGCGCCAGCCGGATTCCACGAGGAAGATGGAATCTTCGTGATGGACGATTCGGATGAGGAGATGGGGGAGCCGGAGGCTCCGGAAAAGCCGGAAGCGTCCGGAAGCGCGGAGTGAAGGCCCTGGAGGCCTAAGGACAAAAAGGACATTTGTAATTATGAAATGAGCGTTGTATTTCGATTTGGATGAATTTTTGTTTTTTCTTGATTTTAATTTTGTGTGATGAGTTAATATTCGGGTCCGGGCTTATTCGGAAAGCGCCGGTGAAAGTTGTCAATATGTTCGGCCGCGTCCAAGTCGTCAGCCCCAACCCAAGCATACTGATCGTCGGTATTCTCGTATCCGAGCCATTCGACGTAGTACCGGAGCTTTGTTCGGAACCTCCGGTCGATCTTCGAGTCAACGATTTGCTTGATTTCGAAGTGTGACTCGCCGTCGATGATTTCTACGGCTGCCGGAGGCGGCTCCTCGCGTCCCGGGAATGGGTTCGGAACGTGCGGTTCAAGTTGGGATATATGGAAAACTGGATGGACCTGTGACAACGATTTCGGAAGCCGAATGGTATAAGAAGCGGCACTGGGTTTGCCAATAACTTCGTAAGGGCCAAGGTACGTCTCCGAGAATTTCGGAGTTGGCCGGCTGGTGTGAAGATGCTTCGCGAGGATGAAAACTTGATCGCCGATCGAAAGCGGAGGTTGCGGAGCACGTTTCCGGTCTCCGGTTTCCTTGTACCGCTCCTGGGCAAAAGTGATTTGCTCCCGGAGGAACTGATGCAGTTCCTGAAGATCAACGACAAAATCCTTGGCGTACATGTTCGCAACGTCACGCTCCGGATGGACCGTGATTGCCGGATTGTAACCCTTATTGGCGAAGAAAGGGGAGATGCCGGTCGAAGCATTCGGAGCGTTGTTGAGAGCGAATTCCGCAAGCGGAAGGAGTCGGTCCCAATCGTCCTGTTGATACGAGCAGTAGATGCGGATATATTGCTCAACAGTCTGATTCATACGTTCCGTTTGACCGTCAGCCTCCGGATGATAACCGGAAGTATAATGGATCTCCATATTGAGAAGTTCGCCCAGCGACCGGAAGAAGGAAGCGATGAATTCGGAGCCCCGGTCGCACGTAACATGTGCCGGAACACCGTGTTTGGAAAAGACGTGAATGAGGAAGAGGCGAGCGAGCTCCGGCGAAGTGATATGGGTATCGCAAGGAATAAGAATGACCTGTTTGGATGACCGATCAACAATCACCAAAATGCAGTCAAACTCGCCGGAGAGAGGGAGTTGCTCGATGAAGTCCATGGAAATGGAATGCCAAGGCCGGAGCGGAACCGGAAGGGGTTTCAAGAGTCCGTAAGGCCGATGCCGAGGCTTTTTGTTGCGCTTGCATAGAACACACGACCGACAGTAGTCCCGGACGAAGGTCCGGACCTCCGGCCAAGTGTACTCACGGCGTACGAGTGCTAATGTGCGATTTTGTCCAAAGTGGCCAGCCAACTCGTGATCATGCAAATTCTGCAGAACACGTACGCGGAGCTGGTCCGGAGCATCTCCGGAAACCACCGGAACGTAAATGCGATCATAGAGCCGGAGCATACCGGAAGGGTCGAGTTTCCAGCGCGGAGTGGTGCCGGAGGCTGCGGAAGCAATGCCCGCAACGGCGGCTGGGTCATCGTTGTAGTGGGCACGAATGTCGGAATAGAGCTTCTCAACATCCATAACGATGGAGGAACGGAGGGTGATTTCCTCGAGGAATGTGGCCCGGAGCGACGCAGTGAGTTGATCTTGAGTAAAAATGGGGCGAAAATTTTGAGGATTCAATTGGCTGTAAGCCCTATCCCCCTCTTTAGGGTAGACGTCCCATCGTCTAGTCAAAGCGTCTGGCTTGGCTCCGAGCTTACCCGGACGGAACCGGATAACCATATTGAAGTGGCACAGGTATTCCGACCACCGGACTTGGCGACGAGTGAGGATTTTGGTCGTCGCGAAGTATTCCAGGTTCTTGTGGTCGGTTACGACGTCGACCGGAAGCTCCGGTCCTTCGAGGTAATGCCTCCAGTGTTTAAAGGCGTCGAAGATGGCCAAGAGTTCCTTGTCATGAGTGTCGTAGTTGAGTTCGGCCGGACCGAGTGTCCGAGACCGGAACGCAATGGGATGGATTTCGCCATCATCTCCGAGGATGGAGAGAATCGAGGCGATTGCGTAATCGGAGGCGTCGGTTTCGACAGTAAGCTGCCGGAACGGAATCCAGTGTGAAAGTACCGGAGCCTCCGTAAACGCGTGCTTGAGGGTGTCAAATGCGAGTTGGCAAACCGGGGTCCAATCCCATCGGACGTTGGAACGAGTGAGGCGAGTAAGAGGGATCGTGATCGCCGAGTAGTTCCATATGAAACGCCGATAAAAATTACAAAACCCAAGGAAGGACTGAACGTCCTTCACTTTCCGGGGTTCCGGCCAATCAACGATGGCGGAAACCTTGTCCGGAGACATCCGGAAGCCTTCCGGCGACAGGATGTAACCGAGATATTCGCAGGTGGTGACGCTAAACTCGCATTTTGAGAGTTTGCAGTAGAGTCCGGCCTTCCGGAGGCGCCGGAGCACTTCCCGAACGTGTTGAGTATGTTGGGTCGGATCGTCGGAATAGATCAATATGTCGTCTAAATAGATGATGACGTACACGTCCAACAGATCGGCGAACAAACTGTTCAGGAACCGCTGAAAAGCGGCCGGAGCGTTGGTAAGGCCTTCCGGAACAACCCGGAATTCGAAGGACCCATAGCGAGAACGAAACGCCATCTTAGGTTCGTCACCCGGAGCGATCCGGAGGAGATGGTATGCGTGCCGGAGATCAAGTTTTGTATAGATGCGAGCCTTCCCGGGAGCATCGAGGAGATCGGCGATGAGAGGAAGCGGATAGCGGTCCTTCTTCGTAATCCGATTAAGTCCTCGGTAGTCGACGCACAACCGGAGGCTACCGTCCTTCTTCTTAGCGAAGAGAATAGGAGCTCCATGACTTGAACGAGTCGGGTATATAAATCCCGACTTCAAATTCTTGTCGATGAAGTCCCGAAGGGCAGCGAGCTCGGTAGGCGAAAGGGAGTAGACATGACCGACCGGAGGCTCCTCGCCGTCCAGGAGCTCGATTTTGAGGTCGAATTCTCGATGAGGAGGAAGATTGTAAGCTTCCTGCTCTGAGAAGACGTCAGCGAACTCGTGGTACTCGGAAGGTATACCGGAAGTGTCCGGAGCAGATGCGGAAGCAAACCGGGCACGGGCTTCTTCCGAGGGAGTGGCGCGCATCGTATATTGACAACAATCCTTGTCTCGAATGATGGAGCGGTAAGCCGCAGCAGACACGAGAGACACAAGCGGAGGGGTAGAGAGAGGACGAGGCCCGGAGGCCTCCGGAATCTCCATGGAAGGAGCAAGAGTCTCCATGGAAGGAGCGGGAGATGGCGGAATCGTCGGAGTCGGTGTAGGCGCCGGAGCCGGAACGACTTGAACCGGAGGTGCCTCGTCCGTAATCGGAGCTACCGTAGCAGATCCCGGAATTATTTCCGGGGTTGTCGACAGGGATTTCCTTACGGGATCGGGCCGGAATGTGATAGAGGCTTCGGACCAGTTAATCGACGGATTAATGCGGCTGAGCCAATTGTATCCCAGGACCAGATCGCAAGGAGAATCAAGACGTGTGACGAAGAAGTCCATGTATTGAACTTCGCCAGAAGGGAACCGGAGCAACAACCGGAGCATCCGGTTAATGATGGAAGATGAGCCGTCGAGATACCGGACCCGTACCGGGTCCACCGTATACGTGGAAAACGCATTAGATTCGCAGACTTTCAATGATACAAAACAATGAGATGATCCGGAGTCCACAAGCGCACGCACACGGGAGTTGAATCCCGCGACTACTCGAGAGAGAATAGATGGAGACATGGAAGAGCATAGCTCCGGCTCGGAGATGTCCGACCGGAGGGAAGAAATATCGAGAGAGACGTAAAGGGCATTAGGGAAGAGAGCGGAAGCGTTGAGACGAACCTCGGTGAGCACCCGTGAGTCAACGCAACTCGGACCAGGTGCGGAGGATTCCGAGTTGCTGATCAATTTTTTGACTCAGCAGCCGCGGCGGCCGGCGTAGCCGGAGCCGCCGGAGCCTGGGTGGTCGTACCGGAGGTCGAGGCCTGGGCGGCTTTGGCGCTAGCCTGCCCAGGACGCTTGTTGCAGTTGTCGGCTGTGTGACCCTTACCTCCGCAGTACATGCAGAGGTTATTCTTCCGGCGACGCTCTCGTTCGTCCTGCTTGATCTTTCCACTGGCGTCGAGCTTGTCGGCGTAGGCGCGAGCGGCAGGAGTGGCGTCGGACGACTTGGCCTTGCCTTTACCCTGGTTACCGGAGCGTCCGGCATTGTTACCGGAGTTTCCGGCAGTCGCAGCAGTAGAGGAGGGTGCGGGAGCGTTGGATGATTTGGAACCCTTGCCGGAATTCCGATTACTGGGTTTCGGGTTGCCGGATTGACCTCCGGTAGCGTTACCGCCACCAGAACCGGAGGGTTTATCGCGTTCACGCTCCCGGAGCTTCTCCGCCTCGCGTTTCCAGTACCGGCCATCGATGATGCGAGCGACCAACTTCACTCCGTCGAGGGTGTTGGCATAGTTATGATGAACCATGTCGTCCTTGATCCGACGGGGAAGTCCTTCGTAAAACTGATACCGGAGGGCGTTATCGCTCCACCGGGTCAAAACCGAAAGGAAGTCGAACTCGATGATGTAAGTGGTGATCCGGTCGCCGGATTTCATCCGGCACGCGCGAATCTTGTCCTCGGCATCCCCAACCGGATCATGCGGCCCGAAATTTAACGTAAGCTCCTGAATGAAGACGGCAAAGTTGCCGTCCCAGACCGGAATGATGGTCGGGTCGTAAAGATTGGGGGAAAACCATTGCTGAGCGCTGCCCCGGAGGTACGAAATGATGTAGAGAATACGATCATCGTCGTCCGGAAAGTCTTGCGGGCGCTCCGCAAAGTGCAAATAGCACTGGGTGAGGAAGGACGAGAGTTTAGCCGGGTCCGATCCATCGAAGGTGTCCGGATTACGGAGATTGGATCGGTTGGAACGAGGAGGAAGGTCCGCGGGACGAGCGGAGAACACATTGATGGCATCCCGGAAGGTCCGGATGGTGTCCATGATTAAGGCCTCGTTGGCCTCAGGCGTCGGAACACGACGAGGAGCACGAGGTATACCGGGACCTCCGGGGCCACCGCCAGGTGGACCGCCAGGGGGGCCTCCGGGTGGACCACCTGGAACACCAGGACCACCGGGACCGCCGGGACCTCCGGGGCCACCTCCGGGTGGACCTCCGGGAGGGCCGGGCGGTGGACCAGCACCACCACCTCCACCACCACCACCATCACTGCCACCATCGCCTCCATCGCCGTTATTACTCCCCCCGTCATGAAGGGAAGGAGCAGGATCACGCTCAGGAAGCTCCTCCGACAAGTGGAGGCTTGCTGCATGACCTCCGGAACGTACGGAGTCTTCGGAAGCCTCCTGGGGATCTTCCGGAACCTCAACGATACGAGGCCCAGCGATGGGAGATACGCTACGAGAGATTGCTGCAGCGCGGCGTGGATGGGGTGAGGCCGGATATCTCACCGGATTCTCGGGGGTCCGGGGATTGAGAACTAACCCCGGAATTGTTGTCGGAGATGGCATAGGCGGTGCGGGTGAACTCCGAGTGAAATGCGGAGTGTATCGAAGGGTGGGTGATACCGGAATAGACGGGTACATCGACGGACCGAGAACTTGGACCGGAGTACTCATCGGAACGATCTGGCTGAACATACGGGATTCTCGACGAGGTTCCCGATCAGTCCGACCAGTGTTGGAACGTTCGATTTGTTCCGTGTTGGGTAGATTTGGATTAGGAAGACGAGACATTGCCAGTCAGAGTAGTGAGATTGATAATACTGTTATATACCGAGCCGGGTTGGACCCGAAGAGTAAATGGCCGAAGGACCGGAGGCTCCGGTATGTCGGAGCGTCGGAGAGCCGGAGGGTCCGGAACGTATACGGAAGAGGATCACAACACCACAGGGGGTCAAGGGTGAGCGACTACCCTAACCGGCAGGTACCCGATAGAGGAAGACAAGTCGGAGTACCGGAGGGAACCGGAGAGAACGGAGACGACTCAGTGCAAGGGAAATGAGCCAAGCAACGTCAATTATCAATCTGACGTACAGGACATATTAAAGACGTATTTATACTAAGTATCTAATTGTATTCCATAAAAGGAAGGAGAGTGGTTCTTAACAATAAGTCAAGTCAGATGGGCTGATGAGAAGTCGTATGACAATAAGTGAAAAGGAAGGAAGACGGATAAACGGGAAACGCTCAGTAATCCTTCATTGCGTAAAAACCCGATGGTACCGGAACGGTTCGGAGGCTCCGGTATACTACCGGAGCCTCGGAACCTACCGGAGCTACCGGAAGGTCGACGAGAAGACTGGGGATGTTGCATGGATATAACAAGGCTGAAAAAAATTCTTACCACATTGGAATGGTCAGTTTTGAATGCCGAGATTCTAATCAATCCCACCTGCAGGGTAAATAAGCTATGAGAAGGTAACAGAGATGATATACCCAGAAAATTGGTGTGGGATCTAGAAAACCCATGAAGTGTAGATGCTTCACAGGGACAATTGATAGGGTTGTCAAAATGAGGACTGGAGAAATTGGATCCAATACTCCGGGGTCATTTGGAAGATAATGAAGAGACAGTGAGGTGAAAAAGAAAGAAAAGCCAAAATAAGAGAGCAGCGGGGATTGAACTCAAGCAAGAAAGCACAGACAGCAACCAACTGAGCCAAACCAAAGGCATCCAAAGTCACCCAACTCAGCAGCTACCTGCATAGGGAGTTTTTGTTTTTGTTTTTGTTTTTGACCACAGACATCAGTATTGGGCCACAAAGAGAAAGTCAAGGAGAAAGAATGTACACGTGCAGAAGCACGTGCTGCAGAAGGAAAAGGGCTGAAAAGTAATGGCCACCAGCAATGCCATGGGAAATTGATGGCATCACCATGCCTGCTCGGCTAGGTGACTAGGTCATCACCGCCAAAGATCTCAGTCCGAACGGATGCACCTAGTATAAACTCAAAGTCCCTAAAATCCTAAAATCTCCTTCTACATGTATTGTCCAGAACACATTTTTTGGATTTCAATCCACAGGCCAAAATCTGCACTGAGAGCAGCCTTATCAAATTTAAATCTACCAAAGTTTTCTGGACGATACATGTAGAATTAGGATAAATAATTTTTGACCCTATTTCCGAGCCCATATCAAGTCCGTGGGAGCTTTGGTAATGGTGGCAAAGAGTTGCCTGTTTTTCGCCCCACGACTTTGACTCCACGTGATGTCACCGTGCGGCAGATTCAGGCTCCGCTTCCTGATGCTACAGAAGCATGAGTTGGGACCATGCAGCAGGTAAAATTCAGGCAACACAGGTGGCAAGGACAAGGCAGGGATAGTAAATAAAGAGAAAGTGAAGCATTTCTATCAAAAGTATCCCACTGGCACAGTGGATATGGATACGAAGACTAGCCTAACCAATATCACGTGTTAAATATGTATACAAGATCCATCTAAAGTACAAGGAATAGGTGGCCAAATGGCCAAATGTGTGGGAAAATGAGGTTGCATCAAAACGCCCTGGGGGCCTGCACCCGGCAGCGGTGGGGCAATGTCTAAGATCTAGAATATGGCTCCAAACGAAGATGTGAGGTTGCCTACCTACTGATGCCACCTGGCCCACCCTTTGTTGGTGAGGACGACACCCAAGGAATGCGCATGATATGTTCATGGTACATGTTCGGGTATCAGCCGGCGTTGTCGAGAGTGTTGTATTGAGATCCCATGGTGAAAACCACGTGTTCATGGAGTGGTGGGATGGTAGTACAGAGGAAAGAGGTGCACGAGCACAGAATCCAGATCATCGGAGTCTGAATGGCCGCCGATATGCCGCTCACATGTGGGTCAAAGTCGTGGGGCGAAATGTCAAAAACTGTGGCAAAGGCGGTGAAAGCTGGAACAAACAAAGATGAATTGGAGAGTTTCACACTAGGACATTCATCCAGCCCTCAAAAAAAATTGCTGTAGGCTTCATTCAAAGGTTATAATACATAACTGAGGTCCTCAGTAGTCAAAAACAAGTATTGAGATGAGAATGGACACGACGGCAGTTTGCCATCAAAACAGCTCGATCACGCTTATATAAGCGATCAATTTTGGAAGCGCGGTTGCCAGTGGCCATGAAGACTCAGAAGAGAAAGTTGAGGAGAAAAAACACGTTGAGAGAAGAACACGTGCTGCAGAAGGAAAACAAAGCAAGGAACTTGGAAGAGAAAGTCGAGGGGAAAAAAACACGTGGAGAGGAGACACGTGCTGCAGAAGGAAAAAGGCTGAAACAGCGGAAAAAAAGTCGGAAAAAACACATCAGCACGTGCATCAAAGCGACAACTTCAAGTTCAATCAAAAAGGGCTGAATCCTGATTCAAATTTTCGCGGACACTGCGCTGCCAAGAACGAGTCTAAATAGATTTAGGACTCGTAACTGCTTCCTCACGTCCAAGCGATCCTCTTGTCCCTGCCCTTCTATCTCAACAAATGGCCGTATTGTTACACTAAACCCATCGCTGACGTTCTCACTTCGAGGTCAGAACCGAGATTTGGGCTTTGCTGGCAGTTTCTGGATTTCCAATTCACCTTTCCCGTGGATGCTCATTTCATCAGATAGTTGGCCTCGCAAAAACGGGCTTTCAGAATCCTTAGTCGAAAGGTAGATAGTTCTTGTTGAGGGCACAAACTTGCAGGAAAGACGAACACCTGAATTCCAGCTAAGAAGAGCGAGATGAGCTTTATGAGCATCCTCTCAGAGATATCTCCAAAGGATATACAGGTTCTAGACAATATTCTCGTGCTCGCGGTTGTTCTGCGTGATTCCTTGTCCGATGTGGTTGGTGCGTCAGAGGGTTTTCTTAATTGATGGTCAGTGAATTCATCACAGGCCGGATCTCTTACTTCATAGTATTATGTTTTATCTAAGCACGGAATCAAACGGGGTTCGATTTCCGGTAGAATGCCAATGGCACCCAATCAGAACTCAGATCTGAGGAAAACACCTGAATTGATGGGCGTACGGGGGCTCCTCAAGGACGACAACACAAGCTCTCATCGTCCATTCAGCATCGTACACTGCCCCGATCCTTCGATTGCATTCAGAATCTCTCTGCCGGTGGTGGTTCCGCGAAAAAAATCGGGCGCTCTCGTCATCGTCATATTCGGATACGCGAATCAATCGTGGTGCAGTTCGATGATTCGATCGTGGCTCATGTCCTATGTCGGTGGATGGCGGGTGGAATTCAAGTTTTTCCAGTTGCAAAAAAAAGAGAGAGAAAAGGGAAAAGTGAGAGAGATTTCAAGATCTACAGACTACTTGCCTTTGAATTTGGCGCCCAAAATGTCAATGTAGCGCGTGATACGGTATATTCGGCATCTTGATTAATCTTGATTCCCAAGACCCGTTATGGGAAATCATTGATTTCATGTCCTAAGTCTTTTCGGAGATACTTCCCCGAAAGCACATAGGACGAGCCAATGAAATTCAAGATTTGTGGCCGGTGGCTCGGCTCACCGCATCATGCACATGCATGATGCCATCAATAAGCCCTATCTTGTTTTGTTTTCATTGCGATCCCTCTTTTGCTGGCACCAATTAACCTGAGGCCTTATGCATACGGATATAATCATATTTTGTCTAATGAATACTTACATGCCATTGAAAGTTGCCCAATTTGGCTTTATAACCCAATGTCTTCAAACTTGTCTAACTCTTATATTGCAGGTATAATCGTTGTCAATGTTCTGATATTAATGTATAAGGGTCACCCCCAGATGCCTGAGTGCTTTTCCCGAGGAAAATCCAAGTAATGTCAGTCTTCTGAAATTTCCGAAGATGCAGAGGAAATATTGAAACATGCCATCAAAAATGTTATAACTTTGGAGCGACTGATCAGAAGGGCGTGGAAATTGAAAATATCGATCTCCCGCCATACTGAAGGCTGAAAATAACCCCACACATAATTCTTGATCCTCGGTAGACACCCTGAGGAAAATGGGGCCTTAAAGCTCTATGGGCCGGGGATGCATTGAATTCTAGGCAAGGAAGAGCAGCAAAATGCATTAGAATTTATGAAGAGTGCATACTGCGCTGTGTGAATGCCAATAGCAGGCATAGTGACCATTTACTTTGTGAAGGGTGTAAATGGCTACGGCAACCGAGAATCGAACCCACACCGTGTTTGCATTACATCATCCATCCTATGTCCAAAAAAGGGACATAGGATCCACCGACATAGGACATGAGCCTCGATCGTTTGGGTATACGGGTGGAATTTATGTAAGCTGTCAACCCCGTAATTAATTTATCGATATCCCAAACGCGTATGTCACGTGGCCTTTTCCGCCATTTCGCACGGTTCAACGTGGTGATCCACAGTTTGAAGCGACTCGCGGCGTTCATGTTTAGCCACGGAGTCCAATTCGATTCAAGAAACATAATTGAATAGCACATAACAGTCGAGCGAGGTTCTCCGTCAACCTCAAGGATTGCGGAACCCATCAACACAATCTCCGAACGCGCACGGATCAACGGCGAGTCGCACACAAACGGTGCGAGAATTTAAGTGTATTAATGGTGGGGCCGGGGGCCGGGGTCTGGGCATAGACGGGACGGACGTGAGCAAATGAATAAATGGCCTGCGTGAGATGGCGAAAGGAACAGCGCCTTGGGGATTTTATCCCTCCTTAGCAGTACATCCCTGAATCTGTTGAATTTGCCGAACCAACTGTGTATTTTATTTATTCTTCTGCCGTAATAATCCCCTGACTAATTCACCGACGCCCACTGCCCTGACTCGAGGCTGTGTCGAGTCCGCTTCCGCGGTGCGCTCTCTCCCAGACGGGCGCCTCAACGCCGGACGAGATTCCTCATCTGTCCTTCGTTACTATTAATTCAACCCTGAAGCCCGGGATCTCCCGGGGTCGTGGCAGCCATCAGTCCCTTGGAATCACCAACTTAACAGCTGCAGTATGAGTGCCCCTGAATTCCGTTCGCGCCGCAAACACGTCAATGTGAGATGATGGTATTATGGGCTAAGTCCGCCGGGAGACGCCGTAATAATAGGTTCTGTTTCGGCGACTGGAGTAGGAGAGAAATCATTTCCCCATTGGATCGGGAAGATGCCATGAACGTTGGATTTTCTGCAGGCTTGGAGACATGGAATTTCTTCGGAGCGCAAGTCGAAATAGCAATTAAAATCCTTCTTACACGCGTGGGGCAGCTGGGATCAGCGTCCGGCGCCCGCACTCCTTGAATCAGTTACCTCCTCGCGTGGACTTGTTTTGGGAGAGTACGTAAGCTGCGGCCAAATTGGGACGTTCGCGACTCTGTCGTCTTCTCCTTCTGCAGTCGTCGCGTGTACTGGCAATACACTCCGTCCTTCGCAACCCCCGATTCAATAGCGGCTTGTTACTCCGCCGGAACTTTTGACGGCCCGTTTGCCCTTCCCTCGGCTAAAATACACGTCTGAAACTAGCTGAAACTGCACTGAAAAACTTGAAATCGGGCGGACGAACACTTAATTCGAGTGTATCGGGTAACTTGGGGTGTACTGGGTGTACTGGGTGTACTTTTTGGTGCATTTCTCGTTCTTGGAAGCCACTGGAGACCAAGGATTCGCTGCGGGATCGTCCTGGTGTGTTCCTTGTCATCGTCTGCTGAATTACAGCTCATCTACTCAGAACCACTCCACATATTTGGATTTGCACAAGGATTTGCACCACCTACAGATTTTTGAAACCCTCCGTGCTTTCCGCAAGGTCTCGGAGACAGCACAAACGCCACATCGCACATTCCGAAACGTTACCCAAGTCATTCGATCCTCAATTAATTTCTGAGGCGATTTCTGGGCCTCAATCCAACAGAATAGAAGAATCAACTTGAACCCCATATTTTGCCGTGTTTCCTCTACAGCCCAATAGACGTCGGGCGCAAATAGTCTTGCGATGGACAGCGACAGCTCGGTCTCGCCGTTGCTGAGCCTCGCCTGCCGATTCCGTGCGTGCTTTACTGCGTTCCCAGCCATTTCTAACCCCACGCAGTCCCCCACGACCAATGGTTCACGACGCACGTCGACCCCGACTGGAAAGTGCGCCAGGTAAAATCCTGGCTGCTCTCAAAGTGTCTCCCGTATGCTGCGCCGCCGTCGCCACCCCTCCGCCAGTCCACCCGCAAGCCGCAACGCGCCCCGTCCCCGATCACCTTCGCGCCTGACCCACGACACAGACCCATATCACCCATCACATTCGCGATGCCGAACCACACGCCCGCGCCAGACTCGGACCTCGAATTAGAGGACGCAGCGGCCGCGGACTCGCCGCCCAGCTCCCCCGAAGAGCAGATCATCCTCCCCGCGCCGCCGAAGGAGCGCAAGCGCGCGGTCCTGCCCACGATCACCACGGGCGCCAAAGGCGACCTCTTTGCGCAGTTCACGCTCCTGCGCTTCGCGACGGGCCAGCTCCTCGAGGACGACCTGCCGCTGAGCTTCTACGACCTGCACGCGGACGAGCTGCTAGAACTGCACCGCCTCGGCGTCGTCGTGGCGCTCCCACGCGCGCACCCGAAGCGCTATCTGGATGCGTACTGGGAGGGGTGGGTTCGCGTGCTGCGCATGCGCCCAGTAGAGGACGAGGAGGACGCGTGGCCGCTGTATCGCGTGCGCACTGCCGAGACGCGCACGCTCGAGTGGCGCGAGCGCTGGCTCGTCGTGCGCGAGGGGATCGTGTATCTGTGCCGCGATGAGGTGCGTTTTCATTTCCCATATATTTTATCAACGACGATTCACCGGACTCCCAGAGCCGCCTGATCCACACGCTGCCCCTCACGGAGCTCGCGGCGCTTACGAACGCGAGCGCGCTCCCGCCCGCGGCCACGCCGCCGACCACCACGCGCATCCTCCTCGCGCGCTTCCAAGCCCCGCTCCCGTCCGCGCCCGCATCCACTGCCAGCATGAGCGCCGCGTACGCGCACGCGCACTCGCACGCCCCCACGCGCGCCGCCTCGCCGCTCCTTAACACCGCCGCCAACGCGTCCTTCGCCACCACCACCCCCAGCACCACTGGCCACACGCTCACCGGCGGCAGCTACACGCACCTCGCCGGCAGCAGCAGCTACACACAGACGCTCAACAGCGCGTACACGGACCCTTTCGCGTCCGAGCATGGCTCCGAATCGTCCTCTGCGTTGTCGTCGCCTGTGTTCGCGCACGACTCGAGCGGGTCCGATCGGCCGAGAAGGAAACAGGGGAATAGGAGGAAGCGGGCGAAGAGGCCCGAGCATGAATTTTTGGCGCTGGATTTGAAGGATGATAGTGGTGAGTTGCGCAAATTTGTTATCATTGTGGGGAGATGAGTGGGTGGAGAGGGTAGTCACGTTGAAGACGCCGTTGTGTGCCCGGGTGCCATGCGGGGATGGACAGGAGAGGCGTGCGGGAAACTCCCAAGCGGCGGTTATCGACTGAGGCCCTGAGCTGTGTTGGGTAGTGGATGGGCCGGATTTCTTTACGTGGGCTGTGTGGACGCCCCAGTCGCCGATCTTCTTTCTCTTCCCTATCTCCCTTTCAAAAAAGCACATCGACTAACCCTTGACCCAGCATACGTCTCCCTCCTGCGCGTTCTGCACCGACACGCACTGCCCGCTTCCACCTTCGTCGCCGCGCTCCCCGTCGCCTCGCACGCCCACGCCTACACCCGGTCCCCCCGCTCTCCGCGCGCACCAGCGGAGGACCGGGAAGAGGAGGAGGAGGAGGAGGAGGATGCGCCGCCGCTGCGGCACCCGCCCTCGCTCGCGCAGCTCCACCTCCACGTGCCGCGCTCGTCCTCGCTGGGCGCACTGCCGTTCCCCGAATGGCGCGCGGCACTCTTGGGGCGGGCGCGCCGCGCGGGGCTGGGGCGCATCGGGCGTGCGGTGGAGTGGCGGATGCGGTTTGATCGCGAGGGGGAGGAGGGGGACGAGGATGATGGGTATGGGGAAGGGTGGGAGGGCGAAGGCGAGGGCATTAATGGGCTGGGGATGAATGGCGAGAAGGGGAAGGGGAAGGAGCGGGCGCCGCGGGTGAGGCAGCCGACGAGCACGGATGGATACGACTCGGATGTCTCGGGGGACGGCTCGTCGTTCACCGAGGACGACCCGGAGGCCTCGTCCAGCGACAGCGACGACAGCCAGGGGCGGGGGCGGGGGCGGACGCGAGGGACGCGCAGCGAGACGGAGTGGGTTGCGTGGATGGGCGACCTGCGGCGGCAGGCGCGCGTCGCCAAAGAAACACGAATACGCCTCCTTGCCCGCGAGGAGGCGCGGCGGCGCGCGGACGCTGCGCGGGAGGCCGAGCTCGCTGCGCTCGTGGCCGGGGAGGGCGGTGGGGAAGGGGTGAAGGAGGTGACGGTGTCGCGGGTGGGCGTGGACGACCGGAGCCGACGGCGCGCGATGGAGCCGAGCGCGGTTGTGACAAGTTTGAGCGGGAGCAATCCGCCGCAGGCGCAAACGCAGAACCCGAGGTACAGCACGTACGCACAAACGAACGCGAGCGGAAGCGGGAGCATGAACACGCACGCGACGCCCGCGGCGCAGGCGCTCACGCATGCGCTGTCATCGCCGTCGTCGGCCGAGTCGCTCGGCTCGGGCTCGGGCACGGGCGCGTTTGGGTTCTCGCCGCTCGCGCCGCCGGAACTCGAGGACGACCAGCTGGGGCCGCAGGTGGCGATGGGCGCCGCGTACGGGGCGCACACGCGCGCGCACTCGCACACGCTGCTGCACTCGGTGTCGATGCACGAGGTCGTCGGGCACCCCAGCGGCGATGGGTTCGGGAGGCGGCCGAGCATGCCGGTGCTGGGGTGGGGCGCGGGGAGTGGGGGCGGGAGCGGGGGCGGGAGCCGGGCGGGGAGCGTCGAGCGCGAGCAGCCGCCCGCGGCGCACCAGCAGCAAGCAAGCGGGAGCAGCACGGGCGTCACGGAGGTGCGGCGTACGGGGAGCGTGGGGCCGGGCGGGGGGCGGGGGCTGTTGCGCAAGAAGGACAAGGAGCGGGAGCGGGAGAGCGAGCGGGAGAAGGAGTCGGACCGCCGGGAGCAGCAACAGCGCGAGAAGGGGCGCCCGCGGCTGTCGCTTTCCACCGGCTCGTCTGCGCGGCCCCTCGTGCAGTCGTCGCTCAGCCCGCCCGCGACGCCCCGTGAAGGCTACGTAGCGCCGCTTGCGGAGACGCCCGCCGTGCCGGTGAAGAAGAAAAGAAGGGGGCTCGCGCACGGCGTGTCGATGCGGGCGGAGAAGTTCATCAAGAGCCTTGACCCGGCGCTGGACTTTGTCGATGGGCGGTAAGCTAGGCGAAGAGTTCGTTGGGTGTATATATTTGGCGCGGTTTCGTGTATATATCCTTCACCATGCGTTTTTGTCTCTAGTTTTGTCCGTTGCTTTTACTCTTGCTCTTTTTGTTGTATTGTAGCATATGGTATAGCCGTTTAATTAGAAGATCCCTTGTCTTGCTCACCCTTCTCGGTCTGCCCCCGATTTTGCCTGAAGATGACCCACCACCGATGTAGAAGACTGACTTTCCCCGAATTGAAAGTGCTCAGATTCACCGTTACGTTGGACCAATTGTATTACTCCATTCCGAACATCTAGTACAGTTTGAACCTTGGTTTGAAATCAGACAACTCAGGCTCTAGATCTCCGTATAGAAGTCTTCTCCTCCTAACACTCACTCTCGCTCCTCAGTGTACACCTCTGTCCCGGTTTCATACAGCTTGTCCATAACTTGGGTCTCATTCTCAATCGTGCTGTTATTTATCGGGTCGCCGAAGAGGACATCAACCACATCACACTCATATTATTGCCGTTTTCAGAATAGTTGGCGCGCGTGATCTTTTGATGTTTTTTCGTCGTTTGGGCTGCAATCTCGTGCGAGCCATAACTCGCGAACGACTGGGTGGAATCGCAAGATTTTGGTACCACTGGAATCGCCTCGACGGCGCCTACCCAGCCCCGTATATTTTGTGCCCAAAACACGGCCCAACTAAATTTCCATTTTGGGCACCTCAAAACAGTGTCGGCGGCCTGTAGCTCTACGTAGACTGCATGTACACCTACCATTATTTTATATGTTGCTCCTGAACATGTTCCCTACCCAGCCCCAGGTGGTAGATGTCGAGACACTGTGCCTCGGCTTTGTACCTCATGTGATCGTGTTGATCATTACACATCAACTCTTTCCCTCTCCCTTGACCACTGCCAGCCATGACCCGCGGCAAATCCATGTCTGACGACCTTCGCGGGGCTATTCTCAACATGGCCCGCACTCTTGACATCCATCAAATCTGCCATTACACTGGCTGCAAGACACGCACTGTTCAGCGTATTCTAGAAGATTACCGGAAGAAAGGCACTGTCATGCGGGAACACCTACGGCTGGAGATGCGCGGCGCAAAGCGGAGCATGTCTGGTGGTGATATAAGGGTATGTTCAGTTCCATAAGGCTTGAGGGTGCTAAATTATTGTATAGTTCCTCACTGGTGTTGTCCGACACAGTCCTGATGTATACCTGGACGAACTGCGTGAATTACTCGAAGACAAGCGTGGCTTGGAGGTCAGTGAGGCGACCATATGGCGGAGTCTAAAGCGTTGTGGGTTCACCATGAAAAAGGTGTGTTACCCGTTCATAATGCATATGTTTCTGGCAATAATCTTTGCATTAGTTGACTCGTGATGCTCTGGAGCGTAGTGCTGTCAAGCGAGCGGCCTTCCGATACACCCATGGGATCCAATACACAGCTGAGCAGACGGTATTCGTCGATGAGAGCTCATTTGACCGCCGCACATCCATTCGTCATCATGCGTGGGCCTTATCTGGTCAGCGTGCCATCCGTAAATGTTTCTTTGTTCGTGGCCGTCGGTACGCTGCTTTCTGGTTGTATTCACCTGTATCTCATGGTATAATAGCTACTCCTTGCTGCCAGCCCTCTCCCTCGATGGCATTCTCCACGTCAAAATTGTGGAGGGCTCATTTACGGCCGTACGCTTCTACGAGTTTATTGAAGGACTTCTTGACCGCATGCAACTTTTTCCCGGCAACAACTCAGTAATTGTAATGGATAATGCACGTATTCACAAGGACCCCGCAATCCTGGACCTCATAGTAGGCCGGTGAGTTCAGGTTATCTCATTACATCACTCTAAACTGACGCTTCTGTAGCGGGATGAAATACCTCTTTTTACCACCATACTCACCAGACTACAACCCAATAGAGCTTGCCTTCTCTGCAATCAAGGCCTTTGTACGACGGGATGGAAGCCACCAAGTCCGTCCCCACCGCCTCGGCGAACTTTTTGGGATCCAGGAGATCATCCAACGTCCTCTGCATCGCGTTGCCCGTCCACTCCCCAAAGCTACCCTCCTGGATCTCCTCGCCCAGCTTCCTCCCTAGCGTCCGGGGCATCGTCGCGATCTTGTACGCGGCGAAGCCGCCGCCGATCAGCCACGCGGCGGGGTTCGCCGCCGACGCCATCGATGCTGTCGCCGCGGCGCCGCCCGCGTGTGCGAGCGCCACCACCAGCGTCGTGCTTGCTGTCGCGACGAGCGAGTGCGTGACGAGCGTCTCGATGATCTTGGTCAGCGCTACCGAGGCCGTATGGCCGCCTGCAGAGCTGTGATGAGTACCGATGCCAGCACGATGGCCACGCTGGCCGCTGCTGCCGGTGCGACCCGATGGCCACATGTGTCGCGGTGGTCGTGGCCGTGGCAGTCGCAGCGTGTGTCGCGACAGCGTCCTGGATCGCTTGGGTGGCGGCGTCAGCGACCTTGTCCCGCGTCAGGGAGACGCCGTACTCGAGGAGCTGGGTGCTGATGATGTCGGAGATGATGTCTGCAACGTCAATGTTCTTGAGCAGGGCACCGCTGAAGGCCAACTCGATATCGGTGCGGTGCTCGTTGAGGAGCCGCCCATACAATTCGACGACCAACGCCGAGACGGGGTTGGCAATGTAGCTCGTGATGGGGTGGCCATGGTGGGTTTTGTTCGCCCGGGCCAGGAACTTGCCCAGGACTGGGAAGTAGGAAAGGTCGGAGGGCTTGTACAGCTTGTTGTTGGCCCAGAGGGCGAGGGCCAGCTCGCCCTTGGACTCCACGAAGATCTCAATCTTTTCGCTGCACTGGGTAATGAATCGCTCCTTGTGTGAGGAGAGCTTTGCTATGAGCTCCTGGATCTCAGCGGATTGCGCCATTGCTCAGACTGGGAGGCCAAAGGTGAGTGTTTCCAACAAGCACCACTAGCGCGCGCTCTGCCTCGCGCCTTCGGCGTCTACATTTGCGTTGAACGCATTTCTGGTGCGTCGGCCTTTCTTCCCGGTGACCCGTACTAATTCGTGTTGAACTTTTGAACGAAGAGGAGCAAAGTTCCTTCTCTCGTGTTTTGTCTTTACGTGTGCCTTCCACCGGCGTGCAAGGGAAACACCAACGTACCGTGAACAGCAGACTTGCTATATGTCGAGTCTCAGACACATTTACGGGCAACGGCAACGGACATGAAGTAGGTAGCCGGCTCTTGGCAGCAGACCGCCTGAGGCTGTGTTCGTATTTCTCTTCATCACACCAACGCTCAGGCCTCGGTCTAACTACATTCCATCCCCGCTCAAGGTATCCCCCACGGAAGAAGAAGATTCAACCTCAAGTGCAGCAAATGTGCGTATGTAGAATCGCACCATGACCCAGCAACGATTCTTTTTAAAAAAAGGATAGGCGCCCAAAGGGGCCCCGAGGATGTGGGGCGCGGTGGATCCAGAGACAGCCACGAAGACAATGACTCGGGCGATGAAAAGACGGGTTTGATATCCGCCCCTGCATTCTCGGGGAACTCGGGCGATCGAAAATCCGACCTTCGACTTGCTTGTGTAGGAATCTTTTCGTTCGGTGGATTCATACAAGCATGCACGATATTTATTGATTGGGGTTAGATCGAGGCTATCAGATCAAAATCTTGTCAAGGTACGGCGTTTGTACGGCCTGTGCAAAAAAAGGCCAGTGCTTGTAATTGAGAGGTGTCATGGGACGGCGTTTAGGGAATAGTTGAGGAATAGAATCCATTTGAACTGCACAGTGGGGAGTTCACTGAGACGGTTTTGCCTAAGTAAGTTGCTCCTCCTGCGTGCTCCTCCGCTATAGAAGATTGAAAATGCCACATTGAAATTTCTCTCAGACTGCCGTCGCTTAATTTAAACCATCATGTTGGTCTTTTTTTTGTGATTGTTCTTGGCGAATTGTATTCCAGAGCTGACCTTGTCTTGACCATTTGATCCCTTGTCGCCCAGGGCCGCGTCCGTTTTGAAGAAGAGACAATGTGCTTCAAGAACAGTCCGAAAAAGGAAATGCCGCCGCGGCATTTCTCTTTCGGGTTGCATAGCCGCCTTGTGCTTTTTTTTTTTTTTTTTTTTTTTTTTTTTTTTTTTTTTGGTGGAGCGTTCCAACTTAATGGCTACGTTGAGCAACTGATAAAATCAGCTCTCTCCGCACGCTGGTTCTCGAGGCACAGGCCTACACATGAGAAAAGAAAGTCACCCGGGAAAAAATACATTTAAGTACGCCATATGTATGGCAGTGTGGGACTCGCCTCCTCCCCAGCAGCAAGCTACTGGTTCCGTCCCGGAGGACGGAGAGGAGGAATACCCACTAAAAACCCAGACTGCCGGATCCATATTTCCGGCAGATTCTCGGGGTCCTTTAGGACGCCCTTCCATGTACTTAGGACCTTCTTAATTTTCAAGGCACGGTTACCATATTTCTTAGTATCTGTGAGCAGGGCATCAGTTCTCAGTCGGGAATTAATACAATGCAGCCATTTGTTGTGCAGTTCCGCTTGGGAGTGGAATTTGGTCGGATCATTTCCCCGGTCAATCACCCTCGTGCATCGGGCTTTCCATATCAGGTGGGCTGTCTCGGTGATCAGTATCCGGAAAAGCCGATTCGCTCCTGGGTCTGGCTTCCCGGCCGCATTCGTTACTTCTGCGAGGCTGCAGGCAAATATTCTTCCGTATGACATTTCTGGCCATTGATAGCCTTTCAGTTCCCAAAGCTCTTGGGCCAGCTTCCAAAGAATCTCTTGACCTGGGGCGGTGCACTCCAGCAGAATGTGCTCCATTGTTTCGTCGACATCACATACACTACAAGTCGCCTTGTGTTCATGCAAGGGAATATTTCTCCAGTGTGTTCCCACTTTGTATGCCTGGTGCAGACACCTCCACAAGAAGTCCCGTGTCGTGCGGGTGATATCTGGGTGTCGGATCGACAGCCAGATCTGACTGTCAGTTGGGGTACGTCCTGACAGGTCCTTTGCTGCATGCCGTGTAATGTCTAACATAATGTCGGTCTTTTGACGTTCTGGTTTACGTCTTCTTGCCTTGATAGCTCTGTAGAAAGAAGCTTGTGTTCCCTCACTCAATTTCACGCCTTTCAAGTTGTACGCAAATGGGATGTCCGTTTGCAGGGCAGTTGGTTCGCCTCCGTCAAGGCCGAGTGTAGCAAGCTCAGTCGCGTTCCGCATATCTTCTTTTTCTGTCTCACCCGCTTCCTGGAAGGTACATCTAGTCCCCTTACCTCTGAGCGCTGCAGCGGCTGCTTTCAGCAGGACACTGTCTTTTATCTCAGTCCAGCCCTTGTCTTCGCAAGTGCCTAGATCCACGGTCAGTGCTCGAAGGATCCGCCTTGATCTTAGCTTGAATTTTAGGGAGGCCTGCAGCGGTGAGTTTTGAATCGCATATAGGATTGCTGCTGCTTCACCTCCTTCTACAGAGGCTAGGTCCATTTCAACACGGACTGTTGTATTCCGCAAATCTTCCGGACCATACCAGACACCTCCGGCGGAGATATGTTCGCCATCTTCGTTTATCTTATGTGCATTGCCGATGAAAATCACAGCCACCGATGGTTCCTCATCGTCGTCAAGTGGGTCCAACTGGTCCGCAGGTGAGGTGCATACTGGTCCGTCAGCAAAAATGCGGTATCCCTCTGCTAATGAGTCTAGGGTGACCTTGGGGTCGAAGATTACTTCCTCCTTATCGGTGATAGCTTGGGCGTTCTTGTCCCGCTCTTCTTTTGTGAGTTCCCCATTTGGTTGATTTGTTGTTCGCCTTGGGTCCCATTTCTCATTGAGGCAGTCAAGGATTTTTAGCGCCTCTTCTTGGCATTTATATGGTGAATCACATCCGAGGTCGCGGTCTGCCCTACATGGGTTGCAGGCACAATTACGACGTCTGCTATGGTGAATATAGTTCCTTTGAACAATACTCAGGGTGTCGCCCACTGTTCTTACGTGATGGTTTTTTCTCAGGCATGACGCACACTCTGAGTTGTTGTGTCGTTTCAGATCTTGCTTTGCACCCGTGTGGAACCATATTGGGAGCTCCTCCTTAACGTCTTTTGACAGGGCAAGTGCATCAAATTTGAGTTGGAATTTTGCTGCAGTTCTGTACATTTGCTTCAGAGCTCGGGGTAGTTTCTTTTGGAGGGGCGCCCATGTTTGGACGAAGGGGCTTATTCTTGCCCTTTTCTTCGTAACAGGCTTCTGGTGAGCCTGCTTTCGGAAACTCTCATTTGCGAGGTCGCACCATTTTGCCCGGTCATCCCCTTTTGTTAGGTAAGCCTGGAGCGTCTTGATTTTTATCGCATCGTTCCTGTCTTTGATGGATAACAAGTTTTTACCTCCTTCCGCGATTGGGAGGTGAAGAATGTCCTGGTTTATGGGGGCCACTGCTCGCCCTTCCCATACGAAGGTCTTGATTCGCCTATCGAGATAGTCTTCAATGTCTGTTGGCATCCCTTGTACCGCTGTCAGGTATTGGGTCATTCCTCCGACTATCATTTGAACAATCTTTTTACGTCCTTCTATAGTTGGATATGACTTTTCCCAGTGGCTGAGTTTCCGCTCCACTTTTTCAATGGTGGGTGCCCAAATCCCTGGTTGGTTGGTTCCGTTTCCTTGCCAGCTGCCGAGGATACGGACCGCTGATCCATCCCTCGTCAGGTCTATGTGTTGAGGGAATTCGGGATGATCCGGGTTCAGCTTGCGCTGTTGGATTACTCTGTCTCGGTAGGTCTTTGGCCCTATCGGAATTATTTCTGTCTTTCCTTTGTTGAACTTTGCTCCCGACGCTTTGCACCATATCTGGAGGATACCTTCGAGGTCTTCGAACTTGTCCTCTTCCGAGAGGCAGACAGTAGTGTCGTCTGCGAAGAGAGCTGTTATGATTCTTTCGGCCCGCCCCGGGCATCTAAAACCCTTTAGGTCTGAAGAGCGTATCATTTGAGCTAATGGTTCGATCGCTAGGTTGAAAAGTAGGCATGATATCGGATCACCCTGGCGCACCCCTCTTGTCACTCGGTAGCGTGAGCTTTTCTCTCCGTTTATAACAACTGATGTATATGCGTGTTCGTAGAGTGTTTTGATTGTGTTGATGAAGTGGTTTGGGAAATTTGCTTCCTCCATCGTTTTCCACAGGTACTTATGCTGGATTTTGTCGTAAGCTTTCTCCTGATCGAGAGCTACTACTGCGCCACCCTTTGATTCCTGTTCAGCATAGTTGATGATCGTTTCTATTAGTTTTATCTGGTTGAAAATGCTTCGCCCAGGGACGAAACCAGCTTGGTCCTTGTGGATTATTGACGGGACTGTCTCCACTAATTTTATTGACAGGGCTTTGGTGAAGATCTTATAGTCTGTATTCAGCAGGGTAATTGGACGGTAGTTGGATACATTTCTCTTGTCGTTCTTTTTGTGGATCAGGCACATCCAGCCCTCTGCAAATTGGGTGTCAGGATGCACTCCATATTTCTCAATGTCATTATAGACCCTGGTAAGAATTTCTGCTATGTCCATGGACTTACTGTCCTGGTTCCTCGTGCGCTCAAACCGCTGGTTGATCCCTTTCCACAGTTCATGGACCAGGCCGTCAATTCCGGGAGCTTTCCCATTGGGTAGCTTACGTAGGACAAGAGCAACGTCTTCCCGCTTCAAGTATTGTGAGAGCTTAGCTTTGTTTTGCTGGGAGAGGCGCTGAATGTTCTCGAAGGATGTCTTCGCAGCTTCTTCTTGTTCCACAGGGTCAGCAATGTCCTCTGTCTGGAGCTTATCGTGGAAGTCTCGCGCCAGTTCGGCCATTTTGTTTGACCTCGTTTCGTATATCGGGGGGTTGGAACCTGGGACTTGAAGACTAAAGGTTGTATCTCTTGGCTTCTTCTCCTTGTTCATTGATGTCCAGAATTTTGTGGCTGTAGATTCGCCTTCCAAGCGGACTCTGGCCGCAGTGTTATCGCGGATCTTCATGTGACGGACTTTCTCGGTCGCATCAATTTTTTCCTGGAGGGCAGCGCTTTCCGTTCGTCTCTCCTCTTCCCCCATTAATAAGTTGTTCAAGGTCTCCTTCAGTTCCTGCCTCAACATGTTGATGTCTTTGTCCATTTTAGGTATGAGCACTTTCGCTCTGTCTCGGAAGACGGTTATTATTTCGTCCTTGAAGCTCTTGAAAATCAGCTGGGGGTTGTCTTCAGCGGTTCGATTGCCCTTTATATTGTCGAGGCGAGCCTCCAATTCCTTCCCCAGGGCGTGGATCTGATCCATTACTTTTTTGTCTTTCAGGAGATGGATTGGAAGAACCCAGCGTCCCTTTCCTATAAAGGGCATTTTCGGATCAGAGTATTTCACAGACACTAGCTGGTGGTCGGTGTGTATTCCTGGAGACTCTATTGTCCAGTCTGACAAGTTCCTTAGGATTCCTTCTGGCACCAATATTCTGTCAAGTCTTGATTGCGAACCGGTCGCACTTTGGAGAAAAGTATATCCTTTCAAGGCCGGGAATGTTTGTCTCCATCCATCTTGGAGGTGTAACCGTGCTTTCAGGTTTAGCATGGCGTCTGTGACGACATTAGGGTCTTTATGGTGAGGTAGTCTGTCTATCGCGTCTTCTACCATGTTAAAATCACCCAGAGTGAAATCGGGCTTGGGCAGATTCCTGGTTTTTGTTTCCAGTAGGTTCAGGAAATTTGCGTTTTCTGTTGCATCATTTGGCGCATACACTGCAATGACCGTTATTTTCGAGTCGCCATGCCACGGGATTGTCAAATGCAATGCCCGCCCTGGTATGAGTTCTTTTGATTGAATTCCGACAATGTTGGATAATTCCTTGTTGATAACTATCGCAACACCCTTAGACTGTGGGCTTGCCGGGTCTATGCTTGCATACACCTGAAGTCGCTTCTCAAAGATCTTGTGAATATCTGCAACGTCATCTGGAGACAAGTGTGTTTCTTGAAGAGAAAGAATTCCGATCTTGCGGTCTCTCATCATCTGGTTGATATGCATCCATTTGTCTTGTCCTTGGTGGAATCGTCCCCGCATGTTCAGCGTGGATATTTTTATCCAGCCCTTCGTGCGTTTTTGATTTTTCGTTTCCATCCTCTTTGGTTCTGGGCCTTTAATGGGCGTTGGTTCTGGACGTTCAGTTGGCGTCTCACTCGCTGTGAGCACGGTTGAGGTGGGGTTGTACTCAGTGTGGGCGGGCGCTGTTCATTGCCTTGAGCGATTGCAGCCACAGGGTGCGGCGAGAAGGGCCTGTTCGGCACATTGGGATTTTCCTCTACGGTGTTGTGTTCGCCGTTTCCTGCAGCATTCGCTGCACTCGCGGGGTGCGAGTCAGGCCGATTCGGTCTGATGGTGCTCTGCTGAGATGCAGAGGGCGCAGTATGCGCAGCAGCATGTATGCTGCCCTCACGGCGGTCACCGTGAGGATGAACCAGGTTGCCATCCCTGGCTGTCGGTTGCTGACTGTCGCTTCTCTGCCCTGGGCCATCCTCGGGGGGATGAGCAGCGACTGACCCATTTCCCCCTCCGGCCTGGGCAGGTCCGTTGCCGCAGTTGACCTGTGGAACAGAGTTGGGGGGGGTGGGGGTAAAATTTAAAGAAGGAGTTAGTTATTACTCCCCGAGGGCACAACAAAACCACTTCGGGGAGTGTAGACAAGCCCGGACCTACATCGGGGGATTATGCTGGAGTTTGGGAATATCAACATCTGCCGGGATAGCCATTCCTGGCGCAGATTGTGACTCCCCGTCCAAGCTTCAGCCTCTCGGCACGGCTCATCCAGGCCACGAACAGCCGCCGTTTAAAATAAATAGACACCTGGAACCTTTCCTGTCCTCCGTGGAGTCAGTATATTTGGGGTTCCGATCAGTGCGTGAGCATATATCCTTTACTCCTCCAGATTTTATATCCGAAGGTGTTCTCGATCCCTGTCGACAACTTAGCAAGGGCTCAGAAAGATTCTTATGTACGTTCGCAATTTAACAACCTCTTGGGGGTGAGGTTTCGCTGCATATGCAAAGGCAGCCTCGAGGTACGATGAGGAAGACCGAAATTTCGATACCCAATGTCATCGCTTCTGGTTCGTGCGAGGAATAAGAGCACATTAAAAATAGGATTCAAAAGGAGACTATATATTTCGATGGCGTACGGAAAGTGTCTAGTGTCTACGGCCACCCCGAGTGTTGCGGTTCCCACCCTTTCCGCCACCGCGGTAACCATTCTGGGACTTACCGGCGCCTCGTCCGCTCTTGGGCGCCTTCCTCTCGTTACGCTCATCCGCCTGTTGCAGGGTCTTGTCCTCCGAGGACACGGACTGGACCGAAGGCCCGAACCATCCTACGATGCGTGGGAGCGGGCAGAGGCCGGTGGGGTGGTCGTATGACTTGCAGCCGACACAGAAGAGCTGCTCCTTCCCCATGCGGGCGACACCTGTTCCAAAACGGTCCGTCTCGAAAACGAGGCCTCGTGCGGCAGTGCACCACTCGAGGAAGTGGAAGAAGTCGAGGGATTTGGGAGGGGTGCAGTAGATGTTCCAGATCAGGTCGGTCTGGCCACCCGTGATGGTGATCTCGAGGCTCTTCACGTCGATAGACTCGATGGTGTTCTCGGCAGCTTTGGTGTCGTCGGCCGCGGAGTGCTTCGTGATGAAGTCGGACGCTTCCTTGATCGACTTGAGTTTGGCCTTAATGATCCGCGCAATGTATTTGTTGGATTCGATGTCGTCGGCGAGGGAGAAGTTCTGGAGGGTCATAACGTAGCGCGGGAGGGGCATGTCGAAGGGGAAGACCATGAAGGAGATGGTGGGAGTCGACCAGGTGCACTGGTCGGTGAGCCGAGTGAGCGCCTCCTCGGAGATGGAGGAGATGAGGAAGTTCCAGGGGGCGGCGAGGCGCTCGTCGAGGTCCTCGCGGGAAGTGGGGGGGCTGATAACGACGCCCGGGGCCTCGACGAGGCGGGGGATGACGAAGAGGAGTTTGGATACCACATCACGAGCGTTGGCAGTGTACTTGGCGCGGTAGACGCGCACCCAGCCCTTCGGGCCCGCTTGGGCACCCCAGTCCGCACGGTTACGGTCGGTGGTGTTCCTCCACGGGGATTCCACGCATTCGGGGCGCGGGAAGCCGCCGGGCGGAGGGGCGGTGTACTGCTGGCCATTCGTCATTTGCATGACACCTTCCGAAAGGCGAACTGCGGGTCTGAAGTTAACAGAGGGCCTGGGGTATATATGCTATGAGGACGCACCACCACCACCAGCATTTGTTTCGCCGTCCATAACTTTATTCTTTCTAAAGCGTAAGCGTGGTTTCGGGGGCGGGGGATCGGTGGAGGCAGGGGCGGAGTCGGTGGTGATTGGGGGAGGCGGGGGTTCGACGGACGCGGATCGAAGTCTCTTGGGGTTTTCGATCTCGGAAGATGGAGGTTCTTTGCGCTTATTGGAGCGCGAGTCGGTTTCGATGTGGTCTGACAGTTTGGGAGGGGATATGTGAGACCTCTTGTTGGCGCCTTTTTAAGGGATTTCCAGTTGGCGTACCGTTTGTCAGAGAGTACAAAAGGACAAAGCGACAAAGGGTCGATGGAAGGGGCAGTGCGTTTGTCCTGACAAAGGATACACGGATAAAGTGCCGTACAAAGCACATTGTGCCGTTATTTTAGATCCCGGGGGGCATCCGTCGTTGGGTGGCACGGTGGCGACGGGGCGGCGGCGAGAAATCGTTGGGGGCGGCGACATGGGCGTAGTGTACGACGATCGCCACGTGCGTGCTATTTGCGTCAAGTGCGGACGATTCCGGTCTCTCGTGGGAGAAAGAGCCAAGAAGACTGTTGACGTCGTTGTATACGACGTTGGGCACTACTGGTACGTAGTTTTACTTGGTTGAGCTCGGTACTGAGCATCTCTATGCGAGATAAGCGCTCCCAGCTTTTTAGACTGGGTCGCCGGGCACCACTGTAGACCAGTGGCACCCTACCTTTGTGGTGGTAAAGGTCCAAGAGCCCCCCCCGCCTTGTGCTTTTCAATCAGCCGAGATGCGTGCCTTGGCAACGGTGAGTCGTGGGAGTGAGCATCTCTTTCTTTGCTGCCCGTACCCCGTGCTGATTCGTGTCTAGTAATTCTTAGTAAACCTTGGAACGGTTTCAACAACAAGCGTGACCCGTCTTTTTGGTGTCTTCTACGGGGCAACACCATCGATATCATTGAAAGCGGGATTGGCGCCTTCCACTGACATCTCAGGCACATTTGATAGCGGACATTTGTGCTACTGCGACCGCCGGCTCTCGGCAGCAGGCAAATGAAAGCGCATTGTACTAGCGTTCGGATTTCTTCTCACCGCGCATCGCTTATAAGTCAAGGGGCCTCAGTCAAACTACATCTCCATCCCCTCTCGAGTTATCCCCCTCAGAAGATTAATTAATTCCAAATGCAGCAAACGTGCGTCCTAGACTCGTACCACTCAAGAATGATTCGAAATTTTCTTTAGCATGATCGACAAGGGCCAGGGGAGGCCTAAAAGGAGCACCATCCCGATGATACTAATGGAGTCTAAATACAGCCGTAGCAGCACGGGCATCACGGAGGTGCGGCGCACGGGGAGCATGGCCAATCACAATGACAACAACGGGATCAAGAATTTCATAGAGCAACCATGAGCACAGGATTTCCTGTAGAACCTGGGATTGAAGCAATGCGGCGGTGAGTGGAATTTGTGAATATGGATGATTCAGCTACATACCATGATCAAACCCAAGAAGCGCGGGGCGGACCAATATGTTTTTCTATTCTGTTTTTCTTCAGCTCCTGCAACTTAGCTAAGTTGAATAAGTGTTCCCGACAGTTCCCGACGGTTGCCATCGTCTTTGTCTGCATCGTCGTCGTCGTCTTCGTCGGAATCTCGATCTTCTTCTCGCGTGAGATTCGTGTCCGCAGGAAAGATAAATCGGAAATCCAGAAGCTGAGAAAGTTCAGATCTCGGTTCCGACCTCGAGTGAGAACATCAGCGATGGTTTTAGTGTAACAACAGGGCAATTCGTCGAAGAGGAAGTGCAGGGACAATAGGATCGTTTGGATGCAGGGAAGAAGCGTTTCAGACCCATTTAGGAGGTCGAGGATGACGAAGAGAGTATTTCCCCAGCCCGCGTGCAGGGTAAGGGTCGTTAGACCCGGCATGCGACGAAATGCCGAAGCAAATGCTGAAGCAATAACTGTATCCTCGTCGGGCGTGTTGGCTCCTTATCATCGAGTCGAACGGTGAAATCGTGGATCCGTGGGGCTCTCTGTAAGAATGAAAACAACGATGCGGAAGTATCGGAGAAGGAGTAGGGCGGGCGAAGAATGCCAACTTGCAAAGCTCGGGCAGAATGAGCGAATGGAGGATAGGGGGAGCGAATTTAGATTGGTTCCCGACAGACGAATAGCGAACGTGAAGCATTGAAGATTAGGAAGGAGAAGCGGTGCAAAACTGGGGACTCTGGAAGTAAAGGTCTTCTATATCGTGGAACTCGCATCGCACGAGCTTCGTAGTGCGTTGGAGTAACTCCATGCACTCTTGGAGAGTAAAGGAGTCGCCGCGGAACGTGGTTAGGCGTCCCCAGAAGTCGACGAATAGTGTTGAATACGACGCGGCGGGGCAGGGGTAAAAGTCTTCGGAGGCTTCCTGGAAAAAGCTAACATAGCAGCAAACCCGATCGGTAATGCCAAGACGGAGCTCAAGAGATAAAGGCATATTTCAGGCGTTCTCGTACGAGGAGGGGGAGAGAGCGGAGATCAGAGCCGTAAGAATAGTGATTTTGAGGGCAGACCACAGTTTGGGGTCACTGAGGGCGATATACCTCCAGTTTCGACAGATTGCATCCAGCAGCATTAGAGCGACCAACGCACTCGGTTCAGTGGTTTGTCGGGAAGACAGTAGAGGAAGATCTCGGACGTGATTTCCACGAGTATGGATAGAATGAGATAGATAATGACGTCGAGGGTCCCTCGAATGGATTTCTTTTCCTCGAGTAGTCGGCGCTGCTGCCTTTGCTTCAATCCGCTATTATCTACTCGCCGGGTATCTTCGATCTGGGACAGATGGGACTCGACTTCGGATATACGGAGGCGAAGGTGAAAGTTCCGGAGGTCCATGCGGGAACGACTCGGAGACTGGTCGAATTCGTGGCTCGGCAGGTCCCGAGCCGTGTGTTAAGCGGAATGATCCGGATGACGTGGGACGAAGATGCCGACCGGGTGTTTCCGGTGATGGTTAGCGGCATGCGAGTGGTTGAAAAAAATTAGCGACGCACAAACCCACTATATACGTAGCGGGAATATGCGAGGAGAGTTCCCGGCAAAAAAATTGTATCAGCTGTTATCCACCTCTTCGAATTTCCGAAGATAGCAGCAAATGATAGAATCGTTGAACCGAGGTGAAAGTCTCGGTAGTCAAAAGAAATGTGGTCATACGAAGAAGCGTGCAATGATGTAGAGCCCGGGCTGTGAATATGCGCTAGTGGAAAACCATTTCCACAACATCCCCGGACGTCAACGACAAGGCGAGAATCTTTCCCCCCGACTCGGGAGCATTGAGCAGGGAATAACGACCGTGTATTTTTTGCTCCATCTTGGCTGTGTGGACGTTCCAGACGCCAACTCGGGTGTCTGAAAATGCAAGGATGTACGGCTCATGCAATGCTGTTGCGACCATATCAATTGGAGAAATCAGGGGTGGCGTCGGGGGCGTACCAAAAGAAAAGGGTGTTGCCTCTCATGGCATCAGCGGTTTGTTCCCGATTACTTTGCCTCTGTGATCGATGCAGAACCCAACCTCTACGAAACTCGATATCAGGGTGGATTTGGCCAACAATCAAACGGGTCTCACTGTCAAAGCAAACAAGGAGCATGTCCGATAGAGAGAATACGGCAATCGGCTTGGAAAGCGGAGGTAGAAATTGAAGAGCTGGATCACTAGGATCCAACGGACGGTATATATTCGCTGTTGCAAGTGATAAATTTACCACCTCCAACTCATCGCGCGGCTCAACATGTATTCCCGAATATTTCGCGAGTGTAACCGTTAGCCCGGTGTGGGAAAGAAAGCACGCAGAGAAGATGTTACGAGCAACAAAAAAATGCTAAATCGATCTTGAGTGATGGCAGACGGCAAAAAAAAAGAAAACGGAATTTACCCGCAAGGGCACGAGAGTAGGAGCTCGCTGACTTCCGCCTACATCGAAGACCTTGATGTTGCTAGCCAAGGGCGAGGTTTTGACGAGGCACACGCGGTGGCTTTCCCCCGCAGTTGTGGCCCGGTACACAGCAAAAAAACCCGCACGTTTGGACAGGCGGATGATGTCGGAATTCTGGCAAGTCCCAGCATTCAGTGCGTTCAGCGACACACTGAAGAAGACTCCGTCTGTGAAACATTCAGAGTCCATGAGATTCTACGTGAAACGGGTTACATACCGGCAATACACAGACACAGGTTCATATCCACCAGAATCTCGATTTGAGAAACACGGTGAGTCGGTAACAGCCGCGTCCGACCGCCGCCTTGAGATCCTCGATATACACCGTCCGCTGTCCCATAGAGTATCTCGTCATTGTTTCCTGGGCATACATCACATGCACGAACTATCTAGAACGTAAAACATAGCTGACCTTGACGGTAGGGCGTCGCGCAGAGGACCTTTCTAGAACCACCGCGTCGGACAAGTGGCAAAGGCCAGCAGACCATTAATGCCAACAAGAGGCAATGGCTCCGCGGGACCCATGATCGGCAGACTAGGTGGCAGGCGAGAAGAGAGTGTTTATCCGCGCTGAGCTGGTCCATTATACGTTCGTATATTTCTGTTGGGACCTGGTCTGTTATGTGTTGAGGAAAAGGAGACCAGGATGACACTGATGGTGTGGATGGGCCAGAAGTCGTGAGCGCATTGCGCAGTGAGTTGAAAGTTCCACTTGGAGCTGGATTCAGAGCCGTGGTTGCGAAGGCCGGGAGGGGTGAAGGGGAAAGGCATATCGGATCCTCGAGGGTCTGCAGTCACGCAACTGCTCGAAGCGGCGAAGTTCAAGAGCACTCGGCAAGATGGTCCTGTTTGTTCGTGGGTCCGTGACTGATCGCGAGCAAGTTGAAGACATGGTTCTGGACCACTACCCCACTCGGTCGAACGTACATATGCCCTCCCCATATGCGTACAGTCGAATAAATCCCCGCCCTGCCGGACCAGACGACTCGCATACACGGTTGCGTGTTAAACCAAGGTGGAACCTTTACAGTTTATTCTGGAGTGGCTGCCGTCTACGTAAATGCATTGGAGGTCCTCAAAAAGACAGGGAATTCTCATAGCTGTCCATAACATTCAGAAGATGCGTACTACCATCCTAGAGTCCAGGTTTGGATCAGTGCTCGTGGAACACCATTTCCGCGACATCCCCGGACATCAACGACATGGCGAGGATTCTTTCTCCTGACTCAGGAGCGTTAAGCAGGTAATGAGGGCCCTGGATCTTCTGCACCATTTCGGCGGTTTCGACATTCCAGACTTCAACGTGTGTGTCGGAAGATACAAGAATGTATGGTTCGTGCAACGCTGGTACGATTGTGTCACCTGGAGAGGTCGAGGGCACCGTCGTGGACGCACCAAAGGAAAAGGGCACGGAATCCCACCGCATGACGAGTTCGTTCCGGACAATGTGACCTCCTTCATCGATGTAGATGCCGACCTCTATGTACCAGGCTTGAGCATCTGAGTAGAATTTGAATGGGGACGCACTGTCAAAGCAAACAAGGAGCACGTCCGATAGACGGAACACAGCAATCGGTTTGCATTTCTGGGGTAACGAGTCAAGGGCAGGATCGCCAGGGTGCAACAGAGTCTGTGTATTCGCTGTTTGTAGATCAACCATCTCAAACCCACCATGCACCGCGAAGCCCCTCTCGAGTGCTACTGCCAATCGCGTGGGGGTTATAAACCTCGCGTAGAAAGCTTCGCGCGGGATGTAGAAGTCCTAATTAGATCTTGAGACCAATGTCAGAGCTACGAATTGAAGATTTACCTGGGCAGTCAAAAGAGCAGAGGCCTGCTGATTTCCGACTACGTCAAAAACCTTGATGGTGCCCGACAAGGACGAGGTTTTGATGGCACACACGCGGTGGCTTTCCCCCACAGCTGACGCCCTGTACACAGAGAAAAACCCCACGTGTCTGCATAGGCGGACTACGTCGGAATCTTGGCAAGTACCAGCATTGAGTGCACTCAGCAGCACACTCATGAACACTCCGTCTACAAATATTCAGCGCCCACAAAATTGAATCACCAGCAAGGCTACATACTAGCGATACACAGACACAAGTTCGCATCCGACAAAATCTCGATTCGCGAAACATGGTGGATCGATAACAGCCGCGTCGGAGCGTCGTCCTTAGATCCTCGATATATACCGTTCGTTGTCCCGTAGATTATCTCAGCTTCATTTCCTATGAGAATTAAACATACGACCTATCTAGAACGTAAAGTAGAGTTGACCTTCGCGGTAGGGCGCAGCGCAAAGTATTTTCCCGAAGCCAACGCGTCTGACAAGTGGCACAGGCCAGCAAACCATTAATTCCAGGAGGAGGCACTTGCTCCGCGGAACCCATGATCGGCAAACTAGCGTGCAGGCCAGAAGAGACTGTTTATCCGCCCTGAGCTGGTCTATTATGAGTTCGTAGATTTCTGTTGAGATTTGCTCCGTTATGTGTTTGGGGAAAGGCGACCAGGGTGATACGGATGACGCGGAGGGCCCAGAAGTACTGAGTGCATTGCGCAGTGAGTACCACTTGGAGCCGGATTCGGAGCCTCCTTGGTAGCCCTGGTCGAGAGCAGAGCTGGTGCTGCGAAAGCCAGAGGAGATGAAGGGAAACGGCATGTCTGATAGCTGTCAATGACGGCCGGCGGCCGCCGGTTACACGAAGTGATGGCCGACCTCATCGGGAAGTTATCCGGTTTTCGTGACTTGTGCCCTTGACTTGAGCCCGATCAACCGACGACTCACAGTTGCTCTGTTTCGCCTCAGCCTCTGACTGACAGCTCAAGCGTTCACTGGCAGCTCAATATTCTGCGTTTCGGAATTACGGTCCTCTCCCAAGTACTCTTTTCTCATCCAGGCCGAATCAATATTTCAAAAGTGTGTACACGAAAGCTTTGTCTACTCAGTAACCATCTCCAAGATTTCCATCACTTGAGCCTTCTCTGTCAGCGGAACTGGATTCGTCGCTGCCCAGACATCGTAAACACTATACTCCGCCAACTGATCCAGCCGGTCGCGCCCCACCCCTACTTCTGCCAAGGTCCGCGGCATACCCAGTCCGCAGACCAAAACGTCCAGAAGATCACCGAGGTCAGCGATACCCTCCACCAAGCCCTTGCTCTCCGCCAACCTCCGCATTTCTGGCACGCTCCACAAAATTCCCGCAAGCGTCTCCTGTCGATCGACATTGGCTCCGTGTCGTGCATTGTACTTGCAGGTGGCCGGAAGCAGGATGCAGCTCGTATGACCATGTCCGACACCGAAGGGCCCGAGCATGTGCCCGATGGCGTGGGAAGCGCCGTTGGGGGTGTATACTCGGAAGCTAGCCGCGATGGCATTAATCGAGGCCAGCTGGCACAGCAAACGTGCCTCGACATCGGCCTTAGTCTCCCCGTCCGCCTTGCATCGGAGTAGCGCCGGTACAAGCTGCTGGAGCGCCATCGTCGCGTGCATCTCGGTGACCTCGTTGGAATACAGCGAGCAGAAACTCTCGACGGAGTGGTCGACGGAACGGAATCCCGACTGGAGGAGCAAGCTGAGCGGGGTGTGGGCGGTGACGAATGTCGCATCATAAATGACGAGGTGGATGGCCTTCCCGAACAAGAATTGGTGCTTCTTGTCATCGCGGTCGTCCGTTACCCCAGAGCCAAGGGTGAATTCACCTGCGGAGAGGGTGGTTGCAATACAGACGACTGGAACGGTCGGTGGCTTCGCAGGGGGCAACGTGTCCCTCGTCCTGGACGTAGGAAGGCTCAACATGTCGGCAGAGTCCTTGATGTCGTTCGCAAGGATCTGGTAGAGTTAGTACTGCTATACCTCGGTGGGACTGACATTGCTTACCAGGGATACCATCTTCGCCGCATCGGACAGGCTCCCGCCTCCGAGGGTCACGATTAAGTCGGCGTCGAGCTTGCGGCACTCCTGCGCGATAGCGATGACATCGCTGAAGTATGTGTGCGCCTTCAAACCGGATTTCACCCCCACCACTTTCGTGCCCAACGCCGCCTGCAGGTCATCTAACGCGCTGGTGGTGCGCGCAAGGGTGGAAGACGCGATAATAAATACGCGCTGCGCATGGAACGTCTCCTCCGCGTGCTTCGCGCAGGCGGTTGGGAAGGGCAATCCATATGATATGTCGCAGTTATTAAATAGGCTGCCTAATGCCTTCGGCGCGCGAGAAAGCGGCAGTGGGCCAGAGTACGGGGGAACAGCAGGGCGGAAGGTTTCCTGAGACATTCGTTGTGAAGTTGAAGTTTAGTTGGATACTGGTGAGTACTCTATTCTTCGTCCCTGCTTTTATACTGGCACCACTATTTCCCTAGGCGCCTGGCGTTCCGGGCCGCCTTTCTCGTTCTGCGCCCAACCTTGAATGTTACGAGGTTACGCATTACTCATCTTCGGCTGCCAACCCGAGGATTTACGGTAATGACACTGGATGGGGTTATTTCCTAGCCTCAACAGATCTCTATCCTGTGGCCGGGATGCTGCGTCTTTCTCTACTTGACTCATGCTGCAACTTCTTGACACTATAATTATACCCGCCTAGGAACACCCCACGAAGAAACCCGGATGTTGTCCCGCTCGGACAAACCGACTCTTCAAATCATATTGCTTGCCGTGTGTTGCATCCGAAGGTTGCAATGACAGCTGATGGGCCCCACCAGCGTGTTGAACCTCCAATTCGCCCTCTTTCAACACCGCAAGTCCGCCAAATCCCGCGGTCGAGCAAATATCTCCCAACGCCTTCAATGGGTTAACCGAGCCTCTTATTATTTACCGTCCTTGGGATGTAATCATTGGATGTTATAATAAACGTTTGACTGCTCCTATAATTACCAAGCCGTGTTTCCAACGCGATGTGCGGAGTCTTTGTTGTGGTTTCCTTTTTTTTCCCCCTTTTTTTCTTTGGCCCGGCAGTGAATCCACAACCTGATTTCAGTTTCCGAGGTGTGTGAAAGGAGGATTTGAGTTGAAGGAGAAGGAAATTCGAATAGAGGAGTTGCATGTGCTCTGCCAATCTCTTTCCACAACCATCACGACAAAAGCTGGCCCAGAATCCTCCGACAATGTTTCTCCTCAAAAAGATAAACCCTTGTACTCACAAAATGACCTGGCTATCATCAATCTCATTCGTAATGGAATGACCAGAAATCGGATACAGTCGCAAAAAACTGGGAAGCGAAACCCACCACGTCCAAGGCATGTTTATTAATACTTGGGTCGCCGCAAGCGACCCGGGACGGGCCGTGTCAATCTTCCCATTTCAGCGGACTAATCGCCACGTTCCTAGGCCTGTCATTGCAGTGCTTCTAGCTGTTCCCCTTCCCACGCACTGCTTTCTTCTTCACCGTGATATCTCGTAGACTCGTACGAATGAAGGCCGGAAGAAATACGCGGAACGAATCGTCCTCCGTCGGCGATTGGATTTCGAATCTGAAACTATTAGCGGCGGCACTCAAGGCGACTAGCACCTGTGTCCCTGTGCCATGTTTGCAACTGGTTTTCGAGGCTCTTTCGATGGTGTTGGATCTTGTCGAGGTGCGAGATACGCATAGAACTGGATACGTTGTCTGAAGAGTTTCCCGCAGACAGTCGGGAAAAACGAGACGGATCTCAAGTACCTCGCAGAGTCCGCCATCAATATAACCACCCTCTTGACGGACGAGCTCAAAGGGCGACCGGCAAGCCCTGACGTCCGGCTCACCGTCCTATGCGCCGATTTTGTCCGGTAGCCTATCTCGCAGCGTTCTCTACTCCGATATCTAAATTTCCTTCCGCCAAGATATCTCGAAAAAGTGGGCACCGAGCTCGAAAAACGCAGGTCAAAGCTGTGGTTCAAGAAATACCTCAAAGCCAAGAGTATCCGTGACACCGTGGACGACTTTACTCGACGTGTGGTGGATCTGCGGGCAGATTTGACGGTGGGGGGCGCCGGTCGCCTACATTTGTTTCTGGGGCACTGACAATAAATAGCTCGCCGCGGCGGTGGGGTCGCGTTTCCAGATCATTGACACGGACAGGCGCGTGCAGGAGGTGCAGTCGAGCCTCGCCCACATCGCTTGTGAAGTGCGGACCCATGTTACTTCCGCACGGCTGCAGGTCGCGAACATTGAAGAAGACGTAAGGCCGACCTGCAAGTGAACGATAAATACTTATCTGTGCACTCCAGGTACTTCTCTTCAGACCCAGCGAGCTACATCTGGATTTTGACACGGCACATCTCAGCGTTGTGACGCTCGGGCAACGAGCTGCTGCGACGACCACAGACCAAATTTGTGTCAAGGTACGGACGTATGCCTCAAAGGTGGGGCTCGCCAAGGTCACTACGGCGCGAGTGTATGAGGGAGAACATGCACCTCAGGTTCGGGATATGTGACCTCTGGCACCTATGCACACCCACTCATTCCCCTGCAGATGTGGCAACGCGACCTCGAGCTGTTTTCTGCGCATCTCCGGTAATCAATGTTTTTCGCTTGTTCCGATTAATCGCCGTAATATCACATTACCTAGCGTCCCAGGTGTCGCCCAGATATACGGCATGTGCAAATCCCCGCGCTTGCAAGCACTGATATTCCACGACGGTGATAGATGGCTTCATGTTCTCGCCGGTTCCGCTGACCATGGTACGAAACAGAGCTGGTGCCTATCGATATCTACGCAGCGACCCTCACCTCGCCCATATGCGCCGTGGATTTCGAACTGAACCTGGTCGGTCTATTTTCACTATCCATCTACACACTCACCGCTGACCTGCAAGTAATAGATTCGAAATTTCACAGTTGGTGTCCTGTTAGTGAAAGAAATCCAGCTAACCAAAACGCCAGTCGGTATTTGCCCACATTGCGACAGTCATCGGGGTGGCAGACAAAGATTATCGCGAGACGGTCGCAGACTTGGCCCTAATTTCAAGAACGAGCGGCTCGGTCGTCATCTCGCATCTCCCGTACAACAATAGCACGGCGGCGGACGTCCCAATTTCGGTGCACATCATAAACTCTCCTTGACCCCTGCTAATTTTGTTATGGACAGGAGAAACAGTTGGGCGGTCCAATGCATTCGTGGTTCAGCTCCTGCGGATGTCTGGCAAGGGTACCGCCGGGGAATCCGGTGCCCGGGAACGCCCTCGTCCCAAGAGCTCGTCGCCCGGAGTCGTCAGCCTCGGCCCTCTCATTCTGCTCGACGATGGGAAACCTCTCGCGCTACCGCGACCTCTCGCTAAAAGACGAGAACCCCCACAACCTAAAGCTTGGAGCCATATATCTGCAGGGGCCGGGCGACCTCGAGGTTGTCCACACCATAGCCGAAATATCGGGGCCCGATCCGGAGATCATCATCGAGGATTGGGCGACTCGGAAGGGTGTCTGTGAAGAGCTGCCTGGTGGATGGACGCGGTGATTCCGTCCTCTGTTTCTTTCGCATACGATACTTATTCGTACGGCTGCAGCTTCGAGGTGGATTTGAGAACCGACTGCAAGGAGCCTGGATATTTCCTCTCGATTTATGGAAGCGTCTACATGCCCGTCGCAGAACGCGAAGCGCACCGAACCGGATGGCTGCTGCAGGCGCATTCAGTGCTCGGTAAATCAGATGTACTGGACCTCGGGTGGAGCTGCGAGGATCTGCTCATAGGTACATTTGCCTGAACCTCTCAGTACCAACAAGGGCATACTGACCCCCGCCGAAGCCGAACTCTTCTTCGTCAACCTCGACTGGCATCTTGTTCCGGACGTCGAGAATAACGATACGGACGAGCTCCCAGGGAGGCTCTACGTCTTTGTCGAGAACATCCCCGTCGATGCGCGGGGCTGCGTATCCCGACCGACCACATTCTGGTCGACGCAGCCGGATACGTGCAGGAGTGCGGATGACATTCCCGTACATTTCCAATGGGAGAGGTTTAGCGCGCGGGGGTCCGGCCGCTCGTGGGAGGCGCACCATTACGAGGCTGCTCGCGCTCTCCAGGAGGAAAATGGCTTCGAGCCGGTGACTTGTCCTGCGGCCCAGTCGCTGACGCTCCCCCGGTACAATCTCTCTGTTCTTCCTACCCCGGAGAAGTGAAGGTATTAGCTGGATATGAATTCCCTTCCGGCCATGGTTTTACGTGCCAAGATATTTGGCGCTGGCCAACTCTTTTTGTCTGCCCAAAAAAACGCAATGATGCTCATGGATCTCACTTAACTCACGTATTGCTTTGGGGGAAAAAATGACGTTGGACAAATTATGCGGCCTCAAACCAACTAAAGGGAGCCCTGATTGAGTGCATGATGCTGCTTCAAACTTCAACATCAAAACTTAGTCAAGACGATGACATGATCTTTGTGATCAGGCAAAATGTACTGTACGAAGAGACGTCGTGATGGTTGGAAAAAGACCGTTGCAAAGGCCCAGCTTGGACCCCACGCCTCGTTGTATGTCATGTCAAGAGGTCTCAGATCGGGCAATCGGACATACTCATCAACACACGTGCTTTGATGTGATGGGAAGCAAAACACACCCAGGATGGGAACCTTTTAATGTCGCTTAAAAGACCTATGAAAAGAATGTGTATTCGTAGTCTAATATATCTTGATTGATTTAGCAAGATTCAATGAAGTAAGAAAGGATTACAGACACAACTAGAATTCATAGGTCTTTTCGACTTGATTGATTTCTATCTTATTCACCATGTAAGAAAGGTGTCTGAAAAGAACATCAATCAGATGCCAAATCAACCATATTTGATTTTTGGGGTATCGACGGTACATAAAAGCACATTGTAAAGTACATGTTTTAAGCCAATGAGGGATTTTTGCCATTGGATCGGAAAATGCCGGACAAATAGCAAAAATCCCTCATTGATCTAAAACATGTACTTTACAATGTGCTTTTATGTACCGTCGATACCCCAAAAATCAAATATGGTTGATTTGGCACCTGATTGACGTTCTTTTCAGACACCTTTCTTACATGGTGAATAAGATAGAAATCAATCAAGTCGAAAAGGCCTATGAATTCTAGCTGTGTCTGTAATCCTTTCTTACTTCATTGAATCTCACTAAATCAATCAAGATATATTAGACTATGAATACACATTCTTTCCATAGGTCTTTTAGGCAACCTTAAAAAGTTCCCATCCTGGGTGTGAAAAAAAGTCGTAGCAAGAACCTGAGGGCTTGATAAATTCAGCTGAACACCTAATTTGCTTGGGGGACTGTTCTCAGATGTTTAAGAGCAGGTACAACTTTTTTGAGAGAGAAACTAAGAACTTTCGGATTTGTGTCCTGATTTGGAACAGACAACTTTTGTACTGTAAGTCACTTCCCAAAATCCGCAACCTTCTTGTTTTTTGGAAGAGAGGTTCTAAGTAGTGTGGATTTATTTGCCCCGGGTTTTTCTGTGTGCCACAAACCACTGCAATAAGGCAAACTGAGGGAAGGGCTTGTTTATTGATATTTGTGGTGGGTGGGTCTGCACGTGCATTGATGAGTGTGTCCGATTGCCCGATCTGAGACCTCTTGTGTCATGTGGACCTGGGTTCCAACGGTATTAATACTAATAATTTGTGGGACAGACCAACTTTTCCCTTGAACTTTCCTCAGTGGTCTGTGTGTCTGTATTGGCTGGCGTTTTGCGTATGGTCCAGGGTTTTGTCTTGAAACGAATGCTGCCATTCATTGCTAGGACTTTGAGTATTCATCACGGAGCTCGTGAGCAGTTTCATTCTGAGTCTCCCGGAAAACGATTCAATTAGACCCCGTGTCGTACAGAAATATAAACAAGGGACGATCGCACTTCCATGTATTGGTTCAGGTCTTCGGTAAGGAACTCGCGGTGGTTCTCGATGAACCGGTTAGGACTAAACAACATGGGCAACTGTATGGTTGAAAATAAATGAATGCGGATGAAATGAAGAATAGCAACATACCAGCTCCCGCCCTTCATTCTGTTTTCGATACATCAAGATCAGACATGAACACGATGGGAAGAATGAGCGCACAAGAATACGTTGCAGATGGGCTTGTGCACGGAGCCGATGGGGCGGCGTGCAACCCTAGGAAGGAGTATACCTCACCTTCGTCACTGCGTCACTTCGCTTAGGAACGGGAAAGTTTGTGAGTTTGATGGTAAACGGTGGATCCTCGTCACTTCGGTGATTCAGTACAAGTCCCTCTTCAACATTTTTTACAATATCCCTGGGACTAACCCTAACCAAACCAAACCCTAACCAAACCCTAACCGACTAACCAAAACCCTAACCGAACCTAACCCCCCACGCAAAGTGGATACAGAGTTCCGCCCCAGCCGAGCTTCAGCCGTGGACAGCAATCTATCAATAGGACACGGAGTAAGTGACGAAGTTCTACTAAATCCAGGTGAAGTGACAAATTTTCACAGAATGCCATCAAACTCACGAACTTCCACACAGCTAAGTGAAGTGACGCAGTGACGAAGATGGCGTGGACTCCCTAGGAAGTGGTGCTTGTTTCCGAGTCTGCGTCTGAATCGGAGGAGGTCTGAGCAGAAATTAGTTGGGTATTGGCACATGATGAATTCGAGCGATACGCACCTTTCGGTCCGGTCGTGGAGCTGGGTTGTCTTGTATTTTTCGCACATTGGTCAAAAAATAGCAAATCTGTAGTGGGTGAAGTTTGTGACTGCCCTACATGAAGGTAGAAATTGAATGACACACCAGAGGGAGCGTTGTATTTTCTTGTTGCTGCCATAGTGTACTTTTTATGATAGCGGGAGGTGCTGTATATCGTTCAGCATCTCTCAAGTGTGAGGTACAATCACTTAGAACTCACAACTCGACATGCGCGTCTCCTGCCACCAGCACCAAAGGTTTGAATAACGCAGCGTAAGCGCCAACCACTCCGTATCCTTATTGAAGCGTATCCACAGGGCCCCGAATAAAGCGTAGCATCCGGTGTCGACTTTGGAGACCTCGTCGAGGAAGCGGTGATCGATTTTACGTAGCACGGCCTTCAGAACGGCCTCAGACATGACAGCATCTTGAACGGCCTAAAATGTGTCTACGTCAGTACCACTTGGTGTTTGCTTCGAGGCTAGCTGTGACCTTCAGGAAGCAGCTTGGCTGACCATACAGCTGTTTAAGGGTGAAAAGCAAGACGATCTGCTGAAAGGTTCCTCGCCCAATCTGTGTGTACCCGGAACGCAATGATAGGTGTGCTTGATTCGGACCATCCGCTTCTGCCGTGGACAAGAAACCTTCGGCCCGCCACTGAGGGGGATGATGATCGCTGAGGCAGAGCAGAGAAGAGGGTGTATACTTAATCGGGACTAGAAATATGGCGAGTATCTTGCCGCACATGAACCATTGCTTGGTCGGTGTCCTGGGGCCATTTTGGGTTGGGAGAGGTAGAAGCTCTAAATCGTCCAGAGATGGACGAAAGGCAAAGTTGATTGATGGCAACACCGCCACTGGCGCGTCAACAGTTAATACCCCGTGGGATTATCTCATCTGATGCGACGTTTGATTCCATCTTCGCACGGTTGATTTGTAGTTCTTTGAACCTTTTTCGGAGAGACCTGCTCGCGCTATGGTCTGGCAATAATATTTGGGTGCATGAAATATACCATAGCTATTATTCACATCTGCCAACTTCCACACGGAGACCTCACATCCAGGATAAAGCAGGATATATATCACTGAAATGTGTGTTCGTCGTGTCCACTATACTGGTTATTACCCCTTAATTGACTCAAAAGCGGGTGGTCGGAGGTTCAATCGCTCCGGGTGGCACAACTAGGGAGCCGGGCCGGTCCTTTGCTTTCGCGAGATTTTCCAGGACATATTTTCTCCCTGCAATGCTGGGTTTCACCTGAGTTCGTATCAGATTTGTTGTCTTTTCTTTTTCGTTGCTTGTGTTTTTCACTTCCTCCCCATGACAATTCGACGTGATTGCGCTTGTGGCTCGATGGAAATCGAAGATAAACCCCCTCCCTACGGGTTTCATTGGGCACAGATGTCATTTTCATTGTGAATTCAGATGTTGACAAGAGACGATCTATCCACGAAGAATCCAACGGAGGAGGCGCAACGAGAAAAGAAACCAAATTCGATCATGCACATCGAGAAAGGGAGCAGGCCTGCTGAGAGTAGTGACTTCTGACTCAAGACCCCCCGACAATCCCTGTCATGTCAGCTGCTCGGGCCGGAAAAGGACAGTCAAGTGAGCATTTGAAAGGGGATCCGTAAAGGACTCTTGTTATTATAACTGGAGTTTTGCGACTGTCACATTCAATGTACACACCGTCATCCTGGCATCCCAGGAGGCCAAATGCGGTTCCGGTTCACCTATTTCTAGCCATTCTGGCCCAAATGGTTTGGCTACCCCAGACGAATGGTATGTCGATCGCCGTTGGTCGCAGCGTGGTCCATTTACTTCGGATTAGTGCTGCCGCGGCTCGGCTACGGCTGGCTCGGCTCGGCTTTTGATGGCTTCGAAGCCATCAGTACTGAAGCCGAGCCGAGCCGTTTGAAAACCGGCTGGCTTGAGCGGCTTCGGCTAAGCCGTGGCTCAAGCCGCGGCTCAGAGCTTGTTTTTCTCAGTCGGTCTCATTGCCCTTCCCTTGAGGATCATGGTGTTGTCGTGGGCGAGGAAAAGTTGTTGTCCTTTGTTTGAGTATTTTCTCGATTGTGGTCGTGACTCGTCGCATTAGATTAAAAGGTTGCTGAGCTTGGCACTGGGATCAATGTTCCGATGGAAGGGAGGCTAACAAATTATATAGAAAATTACAATTCCAAATCATCGTACTGTGTGTCTAGTAATGTCTTAAGGAAAGTGCTGAAACCCGTCGCGTCCTCCGGTATCAAACCAGCCTCCGCCATGTCCAATTCCAACAGTCTGAGCTCTGCATCCCTCGATGTCCCCTCCGTGAAATTGAGTCCGCGTCCCTTTTTAATGGAGAACTTGAGCATTTGAAGGGCCTCCATCAGTTCCGGTCCAATATTGTTGCACCTAGTAGTGTCGGTCTCAGCGCTGGAAGAGAAAACTCGTTCGCAAGGAACAGCAGACCCCTGGATTGGCAGGATGTCCAGTGCAAATGCGAAGACAGTGGGGTATCGGAGTTGATTTTCCTAACGGGCATTGATTAGCATCAGAAAGGTGCTGAAAGAGAAGGACATAAAATACCTCCCAGTATCGTACAGACCCGAGGTTATATAAGCCCTCCCTGAAGTAAGCACCCACCTCTTCCTCCAGGCTCTGATCCCCGGAAGGACGGGTTGGTGTATCTAATCCCAGGATCTGGTCGGCCCAATCATCATGTACGGGTCGTGCCGGTGTATTGGCGAGGTTAGTACGGTAGCTCCGAAGCTGAGAAATTGTTAATCCGGCCCGAATAAGAAAGGTGAAAGGCGAGAGCTTACTTCTGCGATGAACAACTCCTTAGCCCACTGGGCACGGTCGGGGTGATTTTTTTCAAACCAGCTGAGCTTGACGGCTGGATTTATGACTAGGTATTTGATGAATCTATGATCGTGGAAGGGAGATAAGGGCTCACTCATAGAAAATATGTATGCCGGTACACCTTCCACGCGGTCTCGGTACGCGCCAAGTTTGTCGATCCCCTTCTGGATGATGTGCACGGTCTCCGGGTACAGGACTTGTTGTCTTTCCCAAGCCTTGATCATGGCTTCAAAGGCGGGCAGCGCATCTCCCAAGGTGGGTGTCTTCTCCGCGGAAAGTTTTTGTTGAAATGCGTGCGGGACCTGTCACTGGGTTAAGAAATAGCAGACAGCTCTCTGAGGGTACTTACAGCTAATATTCTCTTGAATCCTTCCAGAGCTTTCCATTCCTCAGCCCCGAGTTTGTATTTGTGGAGCTCTCGGAACTGAGGATCTGAGAGAACCTTGTCGATGGCCTGCAAATACTTGAGACTGGATATGAAGCACATGGGAACTTCACATACCTCGCGCAGGAGAAGTGCACGATCAATCATAAGAAGAGTTGAAGACCACCGGGTATCAACATCTCGGAGAAGCTGAAGGTCTTTCTGTTGCAGGGCGCTAAGTATCTCCAAGAAATACTGGCGCCGTAAAGAGGATGCTCGGATCTGTCAATCATGAGCTGTCCGCAGAAACGGGATTAAAAGATGGTCGTACCACTCGAACCGTCGTTCGGATAGTTGCGACGGGATCCCGTTTGATCGCGTCGAGAAAATTGTTGGCGTCGGCATCCAGAGGAACAAAGTCCCCGGCCTCTGGTGCAGCAAAATCCATGTCCGTGATTGCACTGAGTACAGCCTTGCACGCTAAGTTCACAATGTGCGGGAAACAGCTGTATTTATGTCAGATCTGAGCTCAACGGCCAAGGGAGAAACTCACCGAATTCGCCGTTTAAATTTACAGAATGGTATACCGCGACGACGGAGCTCGCGCTCCAAGAATACCATGAAGGTGTCGTTGTTGAGTGCGTTGTCAAGTGTGACCCAACCGAGCTGCAGAATCTTGCTGTAAGTCATGTCACCATAGGTTAGGAAGTGATTGTACCTTGTGAGCGATCCGAATACGATCGATAATGTGGACAAACGCAGTGGCCAAGTGCTCGCCGTCGTGATGGCTGGGTACGCGCATGAAGCCAATCAGATCGGTACGTAGGACCAGTTTGTACTGAGGACCAAATGGTGTGTCGACCAGCTGCGCTTGGAGCCAATGGCCAGTCACAGCCATATATGGTTTTTTCTGCGTGTCGGTCCACATGTCCATTGTGGCCGAGATCTTGCAGATTGCCGTCTACAATCCCCTGTGAGACTGAAAAGGAACGAGGAAAAAGAAACGTACCCCCAACTCGCGCTCGAGAGTATCGAGGTGTTCGTCCCATACCTCAATGATCCGCTTCCGGATAGTCGTTCGATGTGGAATGTCTTGATCGCGTAGCTCGGCCCGCAGCATGAGAAAGATAGCGCGCAGTTGTTTGTTTTCAATGACATTAATTGACTGCATGTATTTAGTTTAGATTGCGTTGAAAGAAGGAAAGATGGACACACTTGATCATCCCCAACAATGAACTCGACGATGGCATCGACGAAGGCCTCTTGGGAGAATTGTGTTCGGGGCTCCGGCGGTTCTGGCTCAGATGCGCCAGCTGTCGTCTGTTTGCGTGCCCGGTAGTCATCGACGTACGGCTTCGCTTCTTTTGCCTTGATATTTATCTTCAGTTGATCGCATCCCGCAACCCACACATCCAAATGGTTTTCGTATAGATGCTTGCGCAAGACACCCGTACTGGTGTTTTTGCTGAATGTCTTTTTGTGGCTGCGCGGGTCGGCGGCGTGTTTTTGCCTAGTAATGATAAGTGAATGTGTAAGAGAATAATTAGTAGGCCTGAACGTACCGGCATATCATACATTCCTTGACCTCTTCCCCATCGAAAAACGTCCACACATCTCTGGCTGAGCCTGATCGGCTACCTGCTTGTCGAGCTGGGGCACGGGGCGGGGGTGCGTGATGAGGGCCAGCACGCAGTGATCCGCGATGCCGACTACGAGACGCGGTGGGTGATTGGTGGTTACCAGGAGACGGAGTCGAAGGAGTCGGAGAAGGCGAAGGAAAGAATTCACCAGGTTCGTAGTCGTTGTCGATATGGACGTTCCCGTGCGCTCGAGGACCCGGCGCAGCCTGGCCCCCAGGAACGTCGTCAAAGACGTCATTAGCACGCGGCTGGCCCCCTGGACCGAGCAGAGTCAATAAAAAGAGTCAAAAATCACAAGGAAATGAAGGACACACCTTGGCCCTCAGCGTCTGTGGGAGCAGGACCACCCTGAGCCGTGTCTGGGGCAGGCTCAACGTCAGGCTCAGCTGGAGGTGCAGGCTGGTCCGAGCGGGTTGAGGTGGGGGTGTTGGTGTCTTGTCGGCGGGCCGCGGTGCTCTTCGGGTGCGCCTTTCGCGAGCTGGAGCTTGATAAATCATTATATAAGATATGCAGGACAGATTTCTGCGAGTTTTGCCTACCTTCTGGTGGTCCCTGTTGGGTCTCTGCATTTTTCTGGGCGTCAGGAGGCATAGTGGACAAGTTGGGGCAGTAGAGACCTTCACCCGAGCATAAACCATGATATATACTGGGGAGGCCCCATTCCCATCAGTGCCTTCCAAGGGTCGTCGAGCGGTAGAAAGGTAAAAAAGCTGGAGATGGTGTTATTCCGCGCATTGAATGAAATACCAAGTGACTTTACCTTTCACAACCATCTCCTGCTCATACAAGCGACGTCGAATGAAGGTTATTGGGCCCACAGTTGTGTTCATCCCTGTCACGCCGTCCAAGCGTCGTCCCCATTCGTGCGAAGAAAGATAGCCGGTGCACAGCCTAGGCGGTCGTCGGGCGGTCGTCGTTGATGGCGGTGGAGTGTACCGCCCTGTTGTCTCACGAAGATGCTTGGTGTCGTCGTGTGTGCTAAAGAATGACAAGACTTCTGTGGCTGTCCCCCGAAGCCCCTGCCAAACACGACCCTCGGCCCCTCGCCCCGAACCTCCTACCACATGTGCCCACCGCGACATGGCGGCGTCCACGCCGCCTTGCGCCCCGCCCTCACTCCCACCACTCCGACTCTTCCTCCAGCCCCTTGCCGACCTCCTCCACTCGCCACCGCTCCACCTCGGCTACCTCCGCCGCCCTCAATGCCGCCACCGCCTCTGCCTCCGCCGCCGCCTCTGTCCCCGCCTCTTCACGAACCCGCGCCATGAACGTCGCCTGTGCCAACGCCAGGGGCGTCCCCTCCCTCGTAACGTACGGCCGTAATCGCCTCGAGCTAAATGTACCGTCCATAGCAATTCCATCGACCGTTTCCAGCGTATAGGAATTGAGAATGCGCATTACGACGCGATGCGGTTCCGACCACCGAACGGTAAGCTTCCTGTCGTTGCTCATTGTGTATGTGAGGTCGCTTCGGTAAACCTGGACGAGCTGCCCGCGCTCGAAGTCGACAACGCCGGCCCGCGATGCCAATACCTTTCTATCAAAAGCCGCCTTCCGGCCCATTGCGTACGCGACACGGTTTGCGTAGCCATCAAGCCGCTGCTGCTCGACATAGGCCATGTGTATTGCCGCGTCTTCGGCCGTGATCGCTGTCGCTGCCATCTCCACCGGTGTCGCGGGGGTGTTAACCACCTTGCCAAACATCAGTTCCTTGGGGGAAAACTTCACTGAAGGGAGCAGCCGCGAGTTCATTATCCGAATGGCCTCCTCGAAGTGATCGGGCCAGTTCGCCGGGAGGGTGTCTCTTGTCACTGAGCGCCACGCATCTTCTCCAACGTCCGGCGCACATAACCTCGCGAGGATATAGATCAAGATCTTGTTGGCGCCCTCGACTAGGCCGTTAATCCATGGTGAGTATGATGATACCAGGTGGAACTTAATTCCGCGTTCGTCGCAGAACTTCTGGACGCGTTTGTTTTTGAAGTGCTTCCCCTGGTCCGATTGGAACACCTCCATCGGGAGGTAGTCATCGCAAATAGTGGCGAGCGCGCCCTCCGTCGTCTCCGCGGATCCCGCCACCGTGTATTTGAAGCCCCACACGTACTGCGTGTATGTGTCCAAGTACAGGCCGATGTTTTTGAAGCCGCCCTTTCCCTCTGGCATGGAGAGGTAATCACCAACGTTCAGCTCGAAAGGGTGCCGCCGCAGGACCGGGTCTAGAAGCGAGTGCAGGTTAGCAGGCCCAAATCCCTTGCACTTCGCGCAGTCCGCTATTGCTCTGACGATCGACTCGTCTAGCCGCGGGCTATGGTACTTGTCCATCAGCGCCAGCTTCACACTGTCGCGATGGAAATGTCCGCCCTTCGCGTGCACTTCCGCCGCCTTTTCCCGCGCCTCCACTCTCGTGATACACTCCCGCCTTGCCCGTGCCCGTGCCGGTACTCCACCCCCCAACCGCCAAAGCTTACCACCTTCAATGAAGTATTTGGTTGCGGTATGACGCGCTCGCTTTCGCACCTGTATGCTTGACCCCAAGTCGAGCTCGAGGATGGCGTCGATGACCTGGAGGTACATTGGCTCGTCCTTGAAGCGCTCCCGCAATGCGGATGTGCCCTCTGGCACCGCCATTACCAGGTATGTCTCACCGAGCTCCTCCACGACGAACACGTCATTGATAATCCCCGACCGTGACTCCCAGTCCGGGGACACTGTCCACTCGCTCCCGTCTCCTGGGACTTTCGGCCGGCCCTCATCCGCCCGGCTCAACGCGTCGGCAACCGCATTCGTCGTGCCTTTTATGTGCTCTGCACCGACAATCTTGTAGCCCATGACACCGTCGCGCCAGCGCGTGTGAGTAACATTTAGCTTGTCGTTTACCATGATGTCCCGTAACGCTTGGCAATCCGTCTCGAGTTTCACCGGCTGGCCCCATATTATGTCTGAGAACTTGTCTAGCGAGTATTTGAGTGCTGCGAATTCCAGCAAATGTGGCTGATAGCGCTCCTCCGTGGGCGACGTGCGTTTCGATGCAAATGCAATTGGGTGGCGTCGGACGACCTCCTTTCCCCCTGGCAGCACGGAACACATCTTCTGGGACAGAACGCCTGCGAAAGCATCCTTGCTTCCATCTGTTGTGACGATAAATGGGAAGTCCCGCACTGTCTCGAAGCGCGGTGCCTGCAATACGGGGTCAGAAAGCATGATACGCTTGAGATTAATGAAGCATTTGGTGTGTTTCTTCTTCCACGCCGGTGCAAGCTTGAAATTCTTCATCACGGTGCGAAACACTTGCTTTTTCGCGCCTGCGGGAACCTCTGCCAACCGTATCAAGTCGCGCAGGTCCTTCTCCACCCCCACGTATCCCTTGATCAGGTCTCGGAAATACGCTGTCAGTCCCAAGAACGCGTGCAAGTTCTGCGCGTCCTGTGGTTGTTGCCAACGTACAATCGCCGTGAGCTTTGCCGCGTCCGGCGCAACTCCTTTTGGTCCCACCGTCGCCCCTGCGAAAACCGCCTCCGTCATGAAGAGTTTCGTCTTCGTTGCTGACAGCGACAAACTCGCCTCGCGGAATCTGTCGAAGATGACGTTGAGTTTCTCCATCATTTCCTCGAAGGTGTCAGCCGCCGACCCCCCATCGTCGACGAAGAGCTCCATAATTGCTTTGACCAGCAAGTCGTGCAGCTTTAACGCACACATATACCCGTACTCCGTAGGTGCGTCTGTTAATCCAAATGGCATCCGCATGTAGGCATAGTACCCCTTCCCTGGCACAAACATTACGATGTACGGCTGTACCGCTTCGTCCACCGGTATTGCGAAGAACCCCGAGGCGAAGTCGAAGACCGAAATATACCGGTGCCCGGACAACCGCCGCTGCTTGTCTCGTATATCACCCTGTTGCATCGGGACAACCTTCAGCAGCTCGTTGAGCTCGTGGAAGTTCTGGCAGATCCGCCACTTTGGTGCCGCAGGCTCCGCGATCGGTCCGCTCGGCTCCCCGCGCGGTGGTAGATCGTAGATTGGTGGTAAGCCCGCACGCACGCACTCATCGTTCAAGGCGTGTTTCAGCTCGTCGTGTGTCAACCCGCCACCATCATGCTCCTTCTGTGCGAGCTTTATCGGTGACACGCACTTGACGTCCCGCGGATGGATCGGTCGTATAATCCCTGCTGCTACCATGATCTCAACCTGTTTGTGCAAATACTCTGCCTGCGGCTGCGTCAATGGTCGCTGGTGGACCTTCGTACTGAACTTGTGGTTGGCCGGGATTTTCGGTGCGTAGACCACACCCTTTACTGGACAGACCTCGCTGACTGCAAGTGCGAAGATGTCCGCATAGCGGGCCACCAACGCCCGCACTGCTGCCCGTTGCTCGGCCGTGAGGTCCGGACCGAGTTGCACGAGTTTCAGCACCTCCGCTACCCGGGCTGGGTTAAATGGGTCCGTGGCTCTCGTGTACACCGACCCGCCGACAACTGGCGTGTACGCGTCCATGTCGTATATCTCCGCATCGAACGAGGTACTGGAATCGTGGTCAGTCGCGACACTTCCAATGAGAACTGGTGACTCTGTGAGTACTCCCCTAACGGGGGTTGCGCTATCCCCCATTAAGTTTGCGCGCGTGGACGGCGTCCCGTCCAAGGTATGCATCTCCGAACCTGCCCCTATCTCCCTGTCTGCCCACCGCGTGCTTGCTGGGTTCTCCTCTGCAACGTGAGAATCAGTACCATGCAGCAACTCCACGTCGGCGACATCTTGTACTTCCCTCACGGGGGTTGCGCGAGCCCCCGGTGAGTTTGTGCGCATGTGCGGCCCCCCTGGCTGCACGTAAACATCTTCTCTTAGCGGTGACGGCCCCTCCTCTATGTCCTCAACCTCTTCAACCGTGGCACCCCTCTGGGCCTCCTCAACTTCCTCAACCTTTGTCGTGGACGCCAGCTCCACCCGAACCGCGTTCCCGACACCCCCAATGTCTTCCGGCCCTGAAACTCCTCGCGTGTTAATACCATTCCGTGCCCCTGAATTTTCGAAAGGTACTCCCCTCGCGGGGGTATTCGCGCACGAAGAGACCCCCTTGAAGGCTTCAGGCGCACCGGCCACTTTAGCCGGCTTGATCTCCTCCAAGTCCCCGACCCTGCCGACGATTATTGGTTCTGCGACTCGGTGCTGGTTAATGCGTCCTTTTCTTTTTAATTTTTTGGAAAGAACTCGCCTCACGGGGGTGTTCGCAAACGAAAGAACCCCCTTGAAGGCTTCAGGCAAGCCAGCTATCCGAGCCAGCTTCAACTTCTCCCACCACGTCGGTCCCTGCTGGTTAGCCAGCGACACGCGCGCATCCCCGACCGAGATCTCCACGGTGTCATGCATATAGTCATGGATAGCCCCGAAAGCAGCTTGCAACGGTTTCCCAAACAGGAACTCCCACCCGCCGCCGCTATCGAAGATCTCGAAGGATCCCGGTCCTCGCACACCCCCGACATTGAAGGTGCCTTCCCACCGACCTTGCGAGGCCACAACCGCGCCGTTGGCCATGCGCAACCGCTTGCTTGACGGCAGTGCCTTCCCCGCGCGGTGTTTGATCCTCTCCCACACCTTGCTGTCCATTGCGCCTACCAGCGCGCCCCCATCGAACAGTGCCTTTACTCGCACGCACTCCCCATTCGGCCCTTCTACGCTGATCCACTGCTCGAACGGCTTGCACTGCTTCTCGCGCCCGGCTCCCACACTGTACACCTCAATCACATCGCATTGTTCGTTGACAAAAACATCCGCGTGGTTCTGTACAGTAGGGCAGCCGGGGCCATTTTCCGACCCTGCTTCCCGGACCGTCCGTTGGGTCTCTACTCGGACAGCCCCGCACCAAAATCCTCCTGCTCCGCGGGGCCGAAGTCCATCCAGGCGAGCGGGTCTTCTTCCTCGAGAACAGCGTTGGCGGCAACAGGGTCCTCCTCCTTCAGGTACTTCGCGCAGATGCTGCGGAACGTTGCCTCCTTCGCGGGGATCTTCGGGCCTAGGCAGTCGTCACGCTTGTGCCATGGCGAGGTGACCTTGCCGCAAGCGTAGCACTCCCCTGAGCCCGGTGGCACCGTCCCGGGGCTGAGCGGATAGCCGGTGTTCTCGAGCAGCACCCTCTTGGTGCCGTGGACCCTCTCCCAACCCGCAATGCGTCTCGCATACTCCTGGCGCCCCTCCGCCGTGTCCGCTAACATCGCTCCCTTCAGTGTCTCCACCATCTTCCGCACATGCGCCCTCCCCGCCTCTGTGATCTCCGGCGGTGTGAACAGGTTTCCCCGACCACCGCCTGGACCAAACGCGTTCGCTGGGGCACTCGCGCGCGCCCCTGCCGGCGCCGTGGCAGCACGCAGTGGCGTTGTGAGTGCGGCGCGCGACATCTGCGCTGCCATCTTGGTCACCGGCGTGAGCGGCGCCGCGCGGGCCCTGCTGAGCTCTGCGATGGCGCGCTCCATCCCCTGCACCTTCTTTGCCTTCTTGATGCCTTCCCTAATGTGGACGCGGTCCACCGCCTTAATCGCAGCGGCATACGTACTCCAGTCTGCCTGCGTCGTCGACACCTTCTCCTGTAGGACCTCGGGCAGCTTCTCGCGCGACTGCCAGATGTTGCTGGGTGTGGCTGATATCCCCGCGAGCCGCGCGACTTCGAGCAGCCTGCTCGCGAAGTGGACGTGCGCGTGGACGTCAGTGCCGTTGACCTTGACCGTGGTCCCCAGCTCCTCGAGGGTGATCTGCATCCCCAGGAGCTCCCGCTCCCACTCCTGCGTCGTGCGCTCGGCTTTTACGGGTCCCGGGAAGCGCAAGAGGAACGCCGCCTCCAACGCCGCCCAGGTCGTAACTGCATTCCCCCCGGCTTGGAGGGTGCGGAACCACGTCTCTGCGGGCGAGTCCTCCACTAGATAGTCCGGGAAGGCGTCGATTTTCTGGGCGTCGGTCTGCGGCGTGGCTCCTCCGAGATCTCGCATATGCGAGCGGAACCTCTTCATGAACGTGGCGGGCGTCACGCCGGCGGATTCGGCGGCCGCGAGCTCGCCCGAGAACATCGGTACAACCTCTAACGTCATTGTTCTGCTTGGGTGGATGGTATGGATTGGTGGTGGTGTTTGCGGCAAAGGCGTCGCAAGCGCGATCGATAAGGTGTCGAAGTTCGGTAGTTCGTCGTCCGAGCTCTGCGTCAGAGAAGATAACGACGAGACAGTGGGGGATAAGGTGCGCGGTGATGGTGTCGTGTAGTTCTGCGGATATCTGTTCACGGGTGGTCCTTCGCTGCCTTCTGTACTCGCGCTCAAAAATCTGCCCTGTGTGTCCCTCGGTCTCGATCGCGGTGCCAGCTTACTGCGTGCTTGGTTCGAATGCCACTCTAATCACCAAGATGGAGTGTACCGCCCTGTTGTCTCACGAAGATGCTTGGTGTCGTCGTGTGTGCTAAAGAATGACAAGACTTCTGTGGCTGTCCCCCGAAGCCCCTGCCAAACACGACCCTCGGCCCCTCGCCCCGAACCTCCTACCACAGCGGTTGAGCGGCGAGGGCCAGAAAGGTAGTGAAGATAGACAAAGACCTCAAGAGCCTTGGGGGCCGGGGCAGCGACGGGAAGCCCAGCGAGCGAGTTGTACGGATGTAAGCCGATCTAAGCTGCGGCTAAGCCGTTAGTAGAGCCGGCTTAAGCCGCAGCCGAGCCGCTGGAGCCGCCACGTAAACGGCTGGCTCAGCTTGGCTTATTTTGGGCTCGGCTCCAACGGCTAGCCGAGCTGAGCCGAGCCGCGGCAACACTACTTCGGATGAGACTCATGGGCCGCGTTTCGTTCACATTTCCTTCTTCGTCCTGGTTACCAGGGCCGAACTTCAGAGATTGACAGATTGATACTCTCCGCGCTACGGGAGAAGCAAATAGAAAGTATCATTTTTTGAGTCCGCACACACCGAGGCGACCGTTCCGTTGGGCCCCAGCACGAATAGTTTTTGCGAGTGATGTGGTCTTCCTCCTTGAATCTGATTCTTGCATTAACCCTACACACACACCCAATAAACGGGGGAACACGCAGAATGTACCATCGACGCGATCTCCGATCCATCCAGTTGCCGTATCATCGAACCGAATCAATGGCCATGGCCTCTTGGACCCACAATTCTCGAACAGCTGTTCAGTTTGACAGATGGTACCGTGTAGTACCGTGTTCGCGCGGGGTGTTAGAGGTCGGGATTCAGTCGAGGCCCGTGCCGTCGCACGACATGTACGGCAGTCGGGTCATTCGTAATACCTGCATCTTTCATCAACGTCTCGACACCCTCTCAGTATAAATTCGATAGTTAGATTTGAACTGTTGCATTGCAATGTCTTCCGGAAACTTCGACTATGTCATCATTGGGGGAGGAACCGCTGGCCTCGTCCTAGCGGCTCGTCTAATTGAAGACCCCACTATCACCGTTTGCGTCCTTGAGGCCGGCGAAGAGGTTACTAAAGAATTGGATTGTGTAGTCCCTGGTATGCCCTTATCTTTCTCATCGCATTGCACTCATTCCCCGTTCATCCCAGGCTTTGGCTTCAAAAATATAGGCCAGCCAAAGATCGACTGGGGGTTCGTGACATCTCCTCAGATGAACGCCAATGGTCGTTCACTGTATCTTCCGAGGCAAATTATATCCCCTTTATGCCGCCCAATCTGACAGACCACACTGTAGAGGCAAAGCGCTCGGTGGATCTAGCATGGTAACCTTTCGTCACCTCCGACCTTTTTTTTATTGCTCAGTATAATACGAGATTAATCTCATGTGTTTGGGTCGGTACGTGATTCACTATGAGATAAACCCCCCTTCCTGACATTGCACCTCCACAGAGGGCATGAAGCCGAATATAATGGTTGGTTTCTGTGGTTCCTGTATCCCAGTCTTCATCAGAATTGTGCAGCATTTGAGACCCTTGGCTCGCCCGGCTGGAGCTGGAAAGGACTCTTCGAATATTTCCGGGCGGTGAGCTCCACGGCCGAGATTTCCTTTGTTTGGGCTGAAGAGAAATGATCCAGTCTGAAAGATTTACGTCTAACCCGGAGGAAATGTCTACATTGCAAGTCAAATTCAATTCAACCACCCACGGAACGTCCGGTCCTCTGCAGCGGACCCTACCGAAGTGGATCTGTGACGTACAGGCCCCGTTTATTCAAGGAATGGAATCCCTTGGTATTCCTTTCAATTCGGACAGTGTAAGACTACCCGACCTGTTGAGTTTGTTGATCACCGTACATACCAGAATTCGGGCAACAACGTCGGAATGTGGAGCAGCAGCCATGCGATCGACTCTCAGGGAGCACGGGTCTCGTCGACGTCGGTGCGTGATCATTTCGGAGTCGACGAGTAGGTCTTGACCCGCGGGCTCCAGGCATATTACGAACCGAACAAGTCCAACCTAAATCTTACGGTGATTACTGGGGCTCAGGCTACTCGCATCCTATTCAGTCCCTCGCGCGATGTTTCGGGGAACTTGGTCGCTTCTGGTGTCGAGTACCACAAAGGCGGTCAGTTGGACAAGGTCTCCGCCAACGAAGTGTTACTTTGTGCTGGTAACAGCATTTCCTCCTGACCCGAAGGTCGGCTCATTGGTTATTACCCAGGCACTTTTCAAACCCCGCAATTGCTCGAACTATCAGGTAAGTCTCTTTGTTGTCTTACTTCCACCGGCGGTAAAATCTATCTTTCTCTTTCGAATAGGCATAGGCGACAAAACTTTGCTCGAGGCCCTCGGAATTGATGTAAATGTGGATCTACCGGGAGTTGGAACCAATCTCCGTAAGCGTGCATTTTTACGCCGTCACAGCACCGTTGCCCAACCCAGCCTCAGAGGTTTAGTAAACAGTTGTTTGAAGCAGATAGTACTTGATTCTCGTTCGTCAGGACCACTTCTGGTGCCCCTTCGTTTTGGAAACTGACCCCAAGTACGAATCCCTCGAGATTTTGAACAATCCTGTCCGCGCGGCTAAGGAATGGAAAGTCTAGTGCGTATCAACTGCTGTGTTCTTGTGAAGTCGGAGCGGAGTTGATACTTCCTGTTGCATTAGTGAGGAGTCCAAGACCGGCATGCTTTCCGTATCAGCCCCAACATTTTATTCGTTTCTTCCACGGCATTATTTTGTGGAGGATGGCTACAACATTCCAGAACAAATGCACAGCTCCCTCGTAGGTCCATTGGAGAGAATTCAAAAGCAATGGTTCGCTGCCGAAGATGTCCCCTTTCTCGAGTACGTATCGGCCAACTCCCTCGGATAGTCTCTGACCCGCGTCAAGATTTGTTCCTTTCCCAGGATTCCTTCCAATTCCTGGACACAAGGCCGAAGAGGGGAAGAATTATTGCTCCTTTTTCTTGGGCCTCACCCATCCGTTTTCAAGTGGGACAGTGCATATTATTTCCTCCGACCCGCTAGCATCGCCCGCGATCGATCCCTGTGTTCTCAACAACAAAGTGGATGTTGAGATTTTACTTCGCGCAATTAAATTCGCCCGACAACTTGCTACCACCCAGAGCCTCAATACTGTCCTTACACGGGAAGTCTTGCCCGGTACGGCGGTCGAGACGGACGACGAAATCAGAGATTTTATCCGAACCACCGTCAATACGGCGCATCACCCGCTTGGTACCGCGGCTATGCTTCCCCGGGAGGATGGTGGGGTCGTGGATCCTTCGTTGAAAGTATACGGGACTTTTAATATACGCGTGGTAAGTCACGGGCACACCCAAATCCTCCATGTATGTGCCAGGGTATGACTTCAGCACAGATTGACGCCTCAATAATCCCCATTCACCTGTCGGCACATATTCAGGCAACTGTCTATGCAATCGCAGAAAAGGTGAGTTCATCTTTCTCGGATTTTGTGCAATAATTGACCGATGTTAGGCATCCGACATTATTAAGCGTGATCGTCGGGTGTATTGAGTCAGAAGTCACTACTCTCAGCAGGCCTGCTCCCTTTCTCAATAGGGGAAGTCAGAGTGAGCGATTCCCAGTCGATTCTGGGTCGATTCTGACTTCGATTCTCATCTGATTCTCAGGCGAGAATCGGTCAAGAATCGAGCTGTCGAGAATCGAAACAGAATCGATGATTCTCGTTGTTCCTCCTCTGGAGGAGGAACTCCCACAGAATCGACTCAGAATCGACTCAAGAATCGACGTCTTTGATCAACCATCACAACTGATACTGATGAAACAAATTACCAAGACAGAATCGACGCTGGAATCGGCACCAGAATCAAAGGCAGAATCGGGGCGGTCACAGTTAGAGGCAATTCTCATTCGATTCTCGACTCAGAATCGGACCAGAATCGAAGTCCGAATCGACCCAGAATCGAACGAGAATCGTCCACTCTGACTTCCCCTAATGTGCATGATCGAGTTTTTTTTTTTCGTTGCGCTTCATCCGTTGGATTCTTCGTGGATACGTCTCTTGTCAAGGAATTGCCATTTGTGCCCAACCTGAATGAAACCCGTAGAGAGGGAGCTTATGTTCGATTGCCATCGAGCTACAAACGTAATCACGTCGAATTGTTATGGGGGAAAGTGAAAAACACAAGCCACGACTCGGAAAAAGGAAAGACAAAAAAATCTAATGCTAGATCAGGCGAAACCCAGCATTGCTTGGAGAAAATGTGTCCCGGAAAAACCTCGCGAAAGCAAAGGACTAGCCCGGCTCCCGGTAAGCCTAGTTGTGCGGCCGTTTTTTCCAACGCGATTCACATCAATCGCGTACGCGCGACGCGCGAAAATCAAACGCGTACCACGTGATGTTTGTTGACGTGAGTGTGATGGTAATGTGATCCTCTCTTTCTTCTACCACGACAATGTCCAAGTCCAAATCACAGTCTGGCCTTGGGTCAATCCAACGGGACTGGTCCGTCAACTCGGCGACTGCTCCGAAATCCTCTCCAGAAATCGAGTGGTCACCCACCCCTCCCAAACCACAACAACCAGTCTCGTCGTCGTCGTCGACAGTGGAGTTGACAGGACGAGAGAAGCGTCTTAGGGACATCCAAAACGCACTCAACAACCGTTCTACTCCCGTCGTCTCCCAGCCATTTGCGAAACCCAAGCGGTCGAGCGACACGGAGTATCCCGACGCGTCGGACTCGGTCCCCCCGACGAAGAAGCCGCGGCAGCTCCCTCCTGGGTGGGGGGACGATGATACCATGACGCGTGCCACTACCTTTAACTCTGGATCCCGCACTGCGAGGACAAAGTCCACGTACACCGCCCCGCCACCGAACGTGAAAGTGTCCGCCGTCTTTTTGAGCGGCGAGCAGACCCAGATCCTGAAGCTCGTCCAAGATGGCAAGAGCGTGTTCTACACGGGCAGTGCTGGTGAGTGTTCGCGCGTGTATGAATCGATGCGGTATTGACGATTTGGCAGGAACGGGAAAGTCTGTCCTTCTCCGTGAAATCATCAAGACGTTGAAGAAGAAGCATATCAAGTCTGAAGATGCGGTCGCAATCACCGCCTCTACTGGTGAGTTTATCCCTCCTTTGTGTTTCGCATTCATTTGACACGCCCGTAGGCATTGCGGCGTGTAATATCGGTGGCATCACCATCCACTCGTTCGCGGGGATAGGTCTGGGCATCGAGAGTGCCGAGGTGCTCGCTCAAAAGATTCGCAAGAACAAGAAGTCTAGCACCAGATGGCTGAGGACCAAAGTCTTGATCATTGATGAAGGTCAGTACTAATGTTTCGCTTCACTCGCGTCCTGACCCCAATACAGTGTCTATGCTCGACGGCGACCTATTTGACAAGCTGTCACGGATCGGGAGCATCCTGAGAAAGAACCCGAAGCCATTCGGTGGCATCCAGGTGTGCTTGCTCTCCATGCACCTCGAATACATCCTGACGTTTGTAGCTCATCGTCACCGGCGATTTCTTCCAGCTCCCGCCGGTGACAAAAGGCAGCATGGCCGTCAAGTTTGCTTTTGAAGCCGAGCTTTGGAGCGAGACGATCTCCCGGACGTTTAACCTCACAAAAGTCTTCCGACAGCACGACCAGGGTGCGTCTTTCTTCAAAGACGTATTTACATGTCTCATCTCTAGGGCAGAATTCGTGAACATGCTGAACGAGATGCGGTTCGGCTGCTTGACGCAAAAGTCCGTCGACAGGTTCCGCTCCCTGTCCCGGCCCATCGACTATGCGGACGGCCTTGGTCCGACGGAGTTGTAAGTTCTGTTCCGTTCCTCCCTGCTCCATGTTTTGCTGACCAAAAATAGGTTTCCCCGCCGCGAGGACGTCGACCGGTCCAACTCGGGGCGCATGAACCGCCTCACGACTGAGGTCAAGTCGTTCCGTGCGATAGACGGCGGCACGATGCCGGACCCCGTTCAGCGCGAGAAGACGCTCGCGAACTTCATGGCGGTGCAGACGCTGCACCTGCGCGTCGATGCTCAGGTACGCAGCGTGTCTTCTCTATTCACGGCGAAAGGAGGTCTCACGCCGCTTCAGGTCATGTTGATCAAGAACATGGATGACAACCTCGTCAACGGGAGCATGGGCCGCGTCGTGAGGTTCTGTGACCAACTCACGTACGGCACGGACCGCGATATCGAGGGGTCGTCCGGCGAGGTCCTGGGCGCGGCTGCTGGCCCGGCGAAGAAGCCCACGGGTGCTGCGGCCGGCGTGCAGTATCCCGTCGTCGAGTTCTCGCTCCCGAACGGCGGAAAACGCGCATTGCTGGTGCTGCCCGAGACGTTCAAGGTCGAGCAGCCGTCGGGCGAGATTACCGCGAGCAGGTCGCAGGTATACTTGTTCCGTCCGAGCGACGTCGTACCGCGTACTGAGAAATGCCGCAGCTCCCTTTGATCCTGGCGTGGGCGATGAGCATCCACAAGTCGCAGGGCCAGACGCTCGACCGCGTTAAAGTCGACCTGGGGCGGATCTTCGAGAAGGGTGCGTCGCTCTCAGATAACCTGTCCAGCGTCTGACGCTAACCCGATGTCCAGGTCAGGCGTACGTCGCCCTTTCGCGTGCGACGTCGCTCGACGGGTTGCAGGTGCTTAACTTTGATCAGACCAAAGTAAGTTGCGCTGTGTTTATTACTTCCTGCTGGATCTCAATGACGTTTTTTCTTCAAAGGTCCAGGCGCATCCGAAGGTTAAGGAGTGGAGCAAGACGCTGGAGACGGTGGAATAGGAGATGGGACCGCAAAGAAGTGGCTCATCCTCTCTCCCCCTTCCCTGCCCGTTGACTGATGTCGGCGATCTGATTGTAGGTCCAGACGCATCCGAAGGGGAAGCAAGATGGATGGCTACGCGCTACTGATGCATGCACACACATTGCTCATTTTCATTACACAGGCACACACACAGGTATTAGCAAAGCAAATGAATTAAGTTATTGTCGAGGCCAATCTGCCACCGCCTGAAATATCGACTTGTTACTTCGATCGTCTTTCCACCGACTTTGGGCTGCCGCTGGCATTCACCTAGCCTCCTGGCGTGGGACTGAGATCCAAATACGAGCAGCAAATGGGCGTCCGTCGCCATCAGTGCTTTCTTCAAACTTGTGTCGCTGTCTGTCCGGGTCAACTTTAGGCAGAACAATTATTTCTCGAGTCTCCCAGCCTCCAAGGACGTGCTGTGAGGGTTGAAGTATGCACCAGTATAATTGGTTTCGTTTCATTCGCTGCTGCACGCAGTGCCAGCGTTTCCTCGAACTTATCCTCCCTCGGTGGCGGTAAGTATCGTGAGTAGAATGTAAGCTCCGACAATCCAACATCGAGATTGAGCCCTAGAATGTCAGGCAGGAGATGACAAGCGGGATTTCGTTGTTGCCATGATCCGTTTTGCGGTAAAATGTAAGCTCTAATATAATAGTCCAACTTGTAGCGCTAGAATGTCAGGGCAGGATTTGGATTTCGTCAATGCCACGATCCGACGGTGAGCGCTGAGCTCTGAATCTGATTGCTTACAACGACGCTTAGTGTGTCTTACTCAGCCCCGATTGCTTGAATAAGCGTCGATTTCAGCTTTCATTTATATTTTACAATGAGCCCGACTTCACCGCGTCTCCCAGAAGAACCCTTTCCGAAATGCCGACCCACACCGCGATCGCCTCTACCGCCAAGGGCCAGTTCGACGCGATCCAGGCCGAGACGGAGACGCCTGGGGCGGGCCAAGTGCTCGTTAAAGTCGCATACGCGTCGATGATCGCGTTCGACACGTACATCACGGATGCAGCGTACATGGTCGAGGAGCACCCTGTTGTTTTGGGTTTCAACGCCGCCGGGACCGTGATGGAGGTGGGTGCGGGAGTTACCTCGCTCGCGGTTGGCGATCGGGTGGGTGCAGTTGTCTCCTCGTGTGCCAGGTTATTTGACTCAACATAGATTACTGGTTTCGCTGTATATGGCCAGGGGCGCAAGGACGGGCCGAAAGGGACGATGCAAGAGTTTGTTGTATTGCCACACGGGCAATGTGCCAAGGTGTGTGTACACGCGGTCAGGTGTCGGGAGACTCTCATATCTGCAGGTCCCCTGTAACGTCGCGCTCGATGGTGCAGCCACCATCCCCGACAACTTCATCACATCCTTCTACACCCTCTTCGACCGGCTTGGCCTGCCCATTCCGCCCAGCTTCCCCGCACCCACCCCGCCGCCGAACCACGCCACGCCGATCCTCGTATACGGCGCAGGCTCGACGGCCGGCCAGTTCGCGCTCCAGCTGCTCCGCGCCGCGGGGTACACCAACGTCGTGGCCACCGCGTCCCCGAAGCACCACGCGTTCCTGAAATCGCTCGGCGCGACGGGCGTGTTCGACTACAACAGCCCCACCCTCGCGACGGACATCGCACGCGCCGTCGGCGGCGACGGCAAGGTCGCGCTTGCGTTCGACTCGATCACGGCGCACGGCACCCTGGCGCGCATCGCACAGGTGCTCAGCCCGCGGGGCGCAGTCGCGCTGCTGCTGCCGATCAAGGAGGGCGACACCGTCGCCGTCGGGGACGCCGCGATGCACTTTGAGATCCCCGAAGGACGGAATCCGTTCCCGCCAGAGACCAAAATCGTGTACGTGCGGACGTTCTTGTACGGCCAGGTGCGTCGTTTTGTTTTTGTGGGCGGACGATATGGCTGATTCGGTTGTGTGTAGAACGAGCACCTAAGGGACAACCTGATGCCCAAGATTCTCCCGCAGCTGCTCGCGGCGGGGATCATCCAGCCGAATCGCGTGAGGCTTTTGGACCAGGGGACCTTGAAAGAGCGCGTTGCGACTGGGTTGGACCTGCTCAGGAATAACAAAGTTAGTGGGGAGAAGGTGGTTGTAAAGGTGGCTTGAATGCAATTTGGACCACAATGAAGTTTCTTCGACCATTCGTGTTATAATTAACTGTAAACTCCACAAATGCGATCCGTCTTGTGCAGAGCTACGGGTCGAACCAGACGCTTGTGATTTCGGTTCCAGTGCAATGGGACTCAACTTTGGGGGTGAGTCAGGTTAATAACTCGGATGGATGCTCGTCGACGCAATAAACTACACCGGTTCAAATCCGTGCCCTGTAATTTAAAGCACTCCGCGGGCGGCATGTATCCAGGCAGCTCGTGGCAAAACCACAGGCTCTGGAGCCCCAGGAACATCCGGCCCGAGCGCTGAATCACAGGTTGTTTCGGGGCCCGCCGACTGGTCGAAGAGCTAGCGGTTTGTGAGGGTAACTGCGGTGAAGACAGATGGGAGATCGTCTTCAGCAGCAGTCGGCGGACCATCAGGCGGACTTCGGTTGTGATGCTGAGACGTTGGAGGGATGTGTTGTAGGTGAGGCGGAATGGCGTTGTAGACTGAGGGTACTTAGTCAACTGGCATCCACAGAGTTGAAGGACTGATAGGGTAGAGAGGGTGGAATCGGTGGAACCAAATAGATTAAAGAATTCGAGGGCTCATTGCGTATAGGGCCTGCGTAGGTGTACCGTGGGGAAGAGGGCGATGCCGAAAATAAATTCTGGCCTAGGGCAAAAGATACCTATGATATATAATATACATTGGTGACTCTTCCATCGGCCTGATGGTCTAGTAGTATGATTCCTTGTTAGGGTTAATCACTGGACAGTGATTCACATTCGAGGAGGTCCCGGGTTCAATTCCCGGTTAGGCCCTGTTTTTGCATTTTCTTACTTTTAAGTATCTCAGACTAATTCCTCCATCCCTAACTTTTTTCTCGCACGACCGCCAACAAATAAACAAGTTCTGATTCCACGGGGTTCCAATATTGATGCAGATCAACTTTCGATCAATTCCCTTTTTCTCTCTTCAAATCTCCGACTTTTACTAATGTTGAGGGAAAGGTCCCACTTTCACTTCCCAAACGAAATCGAAAATGAAATTGAAATTGAAATCAAAAACCAAACCGAAATCGCGAAATCGATTTCAATTTCGAGAGCAAAATTGAAATTGAAACCAAAACCAAAGGCTGTTCTGGTAGAACGTGGCATTCAGGACAGTGCTCCAACTCATTTCCCTCGATTTCCACGTTGGTTTTTTCAGGCATGAAAATCTCCATTGTGACATGCAGTCTACGCTGATCCTGACATTCTCCTGCGCTCAGTTCCTTCAATTTCTTTACGAATTGACAGTTGCAATTTTTGCTACTATCTTTGAACCTGACAAGAGTCAGAAGACCCGTGTCCCTCCTGACATGGACATGCTTCACTGTGGGAAACATATTCAATCTTTGTATCTTTATCCTCGAGCGTTGCTGTTGGAGATCAGCAATCCAGCACAAGCCCGAGGGAAACCCTGAGGACGCTGACTGGCATGGAACTTGCCGGAACATACAGGAATATTAGGATTTAGTATAAATACAGTATCTATAGTAGCACTCATGAGCTTGTAGCCTATGGTCTAACGGCCAAGAGTGATATCTTATTAGGTTCACGAGATAAAACCAACAGTTGCCGAATCCACCATGTGTTAAATCGGTTGACACTGTAATGTCTTAATTTCACACCATGAGAGCAACAATGGTCTGGAGGCTCAAGCTGCTATTCGTACAAATTATTGTAAAGTACAGTGAAATCGAATTGAAAATCATGTATGGAATCAAAGGACATCAGACTCACTAGTACTCGGTTGCCTACCAACTAACAGGTCTACCCAACACCCATACTTGATATCAACTTCCTATCACTATGAAGTAGGTTCACTGGCATTCTCGATCAACTAGTATCTAAACACATTCCAGAATTGCAGCAATCCACGCCTGGTGGGACCTCAAAGCTGGAGTTGCAAAAACAATCTCATTGACCAAGGAAGCTGCACCCAACGGTGCCAAGCTCATTGGATTCCCTGAGTCTTTCATCCCAGGCTACCCGATGGCCATCTTGGTGCAACCCTGGAACCCTTTTTCTTCTGAAGTTCAAAGAGAACAATCTCTCTGTCCAATCAGCAGAATTCAAGGAGATCTTAGATGCTACGAAAGAAGCTGGTAAATGCTCTTTTCAATGGGGAAGTTTGCATCAAATAAGTTTAATAGGATAGTCCTCAGATTCTACAAACTGGCCGGGGAAAGCATGTATGCAGCTCAAGTCATTATAAACTCAGAGGGTGTGGTTGTTTTGCACCGCCAGAAAATCAAGGCAGGTTGTATTATTTTTGTTCTCTCAGCAGCTTTTAACAGGGAACAGCCGACAGGCCATGAGCGCACAGTTTGGGGGGATGGTGCTGGTTCATCATTTTGTCTATTTTCTCATTCCTCTGTTCACATCTTATCGGACGACTTGGTCCAAAGTGCAGTCAAAGGACCAGGAGGGGCTATGATCACTGCTTTTAACTGCTGGTATGTAGTGGATAATTTTCATTGACCTTTCTTCAATGAAAAGAGCATAGGGAACACCTTCAGCCGTTGCTGAGATTCCACCACTACAGTCCTAGGGTCTAAGTTCATGTTGCCAGCTGGCCCTACTGTGATTCCATTGAGGACGGCGCAACAGCTCAGTTCTCTTCCGATGCTCAGATTCTTCAGTCTGAATTTGTGGCGTTGGAAGGCCAGATGCTTGTGATTTCCAGCACCCAGATCCTCAGCAGTAAGAATACCGAGTTGTGCGGGTATGTATCAGCCTGACATCCCGATCTCATTAATCACATTATTTGCAGCGTCAAGGGTAGCTGCTTTGAAATTTCTGTAAGCCTGGATCTTGTCTGTGTATTTTTGCCTATTTTTCTGAGACAAATACAGCACGGAGGTGGCTTCGCAGCAATATATGCCCTGAATGGAGCTCAGATCACAGTGCCAACAAAACCGGACGAGGAGATTATTCTATATGCCGATATTGATTTGGACGCTATCAAGCTGGCCAAGCTTGTGGGGGATCCGGTTGGCCATTAGTGCGTCCCTTCAATCCTTTGGAAAATCAAAGTCAAATCTGACCTCTCACCCGGACCTTTTGTCATTGCATGTTAGTCGTCCCAATCTGCTTGTGTCGTATGATGGAAAGCAGGACTACACTTTTCTCAGTCACATTAGCCAGTAATCGTGAGGGTTTAAAATTCTCCGGAGGTGATATACATGAATGTTATTTTCTCCGTGTACTTGCCTTTTGCGGTCGAGAGCGGTTGTTTGGTGAGTCGTGGATTTCTAAACACAAAGCCTTGAATTGACGCCTCAGAGGAGAAGCGCAATCCAAGAAATGGCGCGGCCCGCCAGGGCTTGCCAGGTTGGATAATCTATAGTATCAGAGGACATCTCTGTACGAGTTTACAGTATTAAATTTGGTAGTACAGTGTCATCCCTTGAATAAAAGCAAATCTTTTTATAATAGTGTTCAGCTCCACCAATGAATCCATTCTGCCAAAAAAAAGAGAAAAAGAAAACCCCAGGGGGTATCAAGGGCCTCGCAATCGCAACTCGAGCAAGCAGCAGAGCATGGACAGCGTCATCGATATGTTCAACTCATACAAATTGGCGGGCGACGTCCTCTCCCAGGGTCGCCCGTATCCCTCGTGGCCACTGCCAGGTGGTGCGCGCGAGGGGTTGGGGCAGACTTTCCGTCCACCTCTGTGTCTGCCGTGGGGTACCGGGTATCGTAGAACTCCTGGAAGGTCCTGTAGACATAGTCTGGTAGCCCTGTCAAGATCGCCTCCTGCATGTGCATATGCCGGATCTCCGTCCACACCGTGTCTTCGTCCGTGAGCGTGGCTGTCTTGTCCTCAAACTTGCCCCCAGCGGCCCAGAACTTGTACCTGTATTTCATCCCGTCCTTGATGGGGAGCGCCATCGCCTGGTATGTGAACTCGTGCACAAACGGTGTGATCATGTCCATCGAGCGCTCGGTGATGAGCAGCGTCCCTTGGGGCCGCTATGCTGACAATTTCTAGCAATGCACTCAGCATTCCAAGGCCGAAAAGAGGTCACACACACCAGCATTGGGTTCCTCCCCTTGTACCCCTCGAGGATGTCATGCATGAAGAAAGCGAGGATCTTGGTCGCAAAGTCGCCCTCAACGGACTTGTACGCGCAAGCCCTGTTCTCCTCCCCGCTGGTGGGGGCGCAGGGTGCGTCGATGGGTGCGGCTTGAGCACGCTGAGCAGAGGATGGTTCGGGGGTGGTCCTCATCCAGCGTGATGCACACATTGGCGATCTGCGGTTCTGTTGTGGGGAGGTAGAAAAATAGAAAAATAAAGGGACACACAATTCTGGCGCTAAATCTGAGCTCCTGATCGAGCCGGTCCCGGGCGGCCTTGAACTGCGAGTCACTCTGCGGAGGGCTGTACAGTCCAAAAAAGAGCTCCGGTGCTCACATTGAGAAGGTCTGGTCCTCTGTGGCTGCGGTGGTTGGTTAGAGCTTCTCTCAGACCAAATGAGGACTGCGCGGACCCCAGAAATTCAGGCAGAGGTCCGCCTCAATTTCAGATACCCTGGCCTATTCGCCTCAGTTTTCCGAGTCGTTAACAGCTTCAACAGATCCCTTGATGCCCTTGCACAATTGTCAGCCACATACGACGATGCGAGAACCCTGCTTACTGTCAACGAAGAAGACATGCACTCTCGGGTAGGTTATTCTCATGATCATTGTCGACCCTCTTGACATTCTTGCTTGTCAGCATGAGCAGTGTTATATCCGTGCTTTGTCGGACCGGCCGGCCCGGCCGGTCCGGTCCGGCAATTCCCGAGAGGGTTTTCACGCTATGAAGGTCTACTGAGCGTTTCCCTTCTAATCACTGATTACTCATCGGGCCGACGGACTTGTATTTCTCCGAGGCCTTATTGTCTAGTCCGACTTCTTTCTCGGGCGTCCTTACCAAGCCCGAAGTCCTTTATTGTTTAACCTTACTAAGTCACCTTGCTACCTTATTGTTTAACGTTTCTTACTTACCAATATTTCGCACGCTATTGTTTCAATAGACAATAGCGTACTTAGTTTAAAAAGCTAGTTAGATATGTTTTGTACTTCAGTTTGATTATTGATTGTTTCTTCGCTATCTCGGCGTTGGTCGAGCCTCTGTCTTCATCCTCTATTCGGACTTCAACTCCGAACTCCGAACTCCGTGACTCCAGACTATAGTCTTGTGCGGAACTGCGGACCTGAATAGTCGCTCACTCTATTCCTTGTAGTGTTGCGAGAAACCGCGAACTCCGAGGTCGGACTTCCTCGGCCTTGGCCTGACTCGACATATAACAGTATAATCAAACTCACCTATTCGGTTCGCCATGTCTGGATCATACTTCAATCCCAATCTCTTCACACCGGGCAATACCGCCCCTAACCCTTTAATTCCGACACACCAACACCGAGAACGTCGGGAATCCCGACTATTTTCTAACATTCCTACTCTCGGTCAAACTCCGGTTCAACCACCTACCCTCGGCCAATCATCGGAACAACCCCCATCTCCTATTGTCTTTCATCCCATACCTCGTCTTCGTTCAGCATCAGTTCCAAATACCGCGCCAGTTCCGCTTCTCCGTCGGGGTACAACTCCGGTGACTCCATCTCCGATTGGAATCCCTCCGGCTCAGATGAGAGTGCCCTCGGTGGCCTCTATTCAGGAGGCTGATACCGAGGAGGCTCCAGCCCCGGAGCCCGAGGCGGAGAACTCCGAGCGCCCTCCGACTCGGAACACCGAACCCGAGGAACCTGTGGGAGGTGCCCCAGGTGGGGGTGACGACGGGGATGATGATGGTCCTGGTGGGCCCGGAGGTGGTGGACCTGTCCCTCGGCGTCGGCCTCGGAGTCCGGACGACGCCGAGATCGGTGCTCGGATTTTCAGCGGACTCAACGATCTTACTACCGTCCTTCGGTCGCTTTCAGGAGCTAATTCGGGTCCCGTTCGGAGTTCCCGATCCAACCTCCGAAACCCCGAGCCTTTTGATGGCTCGGACCCCTCCAAACTTCCTTTATTCCTCTCGCAATGCGGACTTCACTTCGCTGAGCGAGTTCAGGATTTTCCTTCGGACGACGACCGCATCATCTTTGTCCTTTCATACTTGAAAGGCGCAGCGGCCGCTTGGTTCCAACCCGCTATGTTTGCCACGGACAGTACTGTCCCCGACTGGGACGGCAACTTTTCACTCTTCATTCAGGAGTTGATGTCGGTCTTCGGACCGCATGACCCTGTCGGAGATGCCGAAAGCAAACTCCGAACGCTTCGGATGAAGCCCTCGGATCCGATCTCGACCTACATCGTCGAGTTCAACACCCAGGCAGCGATGACTCGCTGGGGTGAAGCGGCACTTCGGTCCCAGTTCTACGAAGGATTGCCTAGTCGGATCAAGAACCAACTCGCGGTCCTTGATCCTCCGACAAATCTAGTCGGACTTCGGACTTTGGCACAGCGCATTGATCAGCGCTATTGGAAGCGGGAGTCGGAGAAGAAGCGCGAAGGCAACCCCGACTCTACTCCGAACACCGCGTCTCGGTCTTCGGGCCACGGTGCTGGCGGCGGTGGAAAGAAACCACAACAAGCTCCGAAATCCACCAACAATCCTTCCTCGGCATCCGCCTCGTCGACCGGAGCAGCCTCGGGGTCGGCAACCCCGAGAACTCCGAAGCCCTACGCCGACAAGTTAGGCAAGAATGGCAAAATCACGGACACCGAGCGCGCTCGGCGTTTGAAGGAAGGGTTGTGCATGTATTGTGGTGGAAAGGGACATCAGGCTGCGGATTGTAAGAAGAGGACTACGCCTTCGCAGGGTCGGGCATCCGCCACGACTCCGAACTCCGAGGCCACTCCGTCCACTGAGTCAAAAAAATGACCAGCAACTCCGAAACTCCAGCACCCGTTCGGAGTTGCGTTGACTCTCTCGGAGTGCCCACGGAAGAAGTCTATCTCAACGCGTCCTCTCTTTCACCTAATGCCTTATACCTCGATCTCTATGCTACTACTTTATCGGACTCACTCGCCTCGGGACTCGACACCATTTTACGGACACTTATCGACTCGGGGTCGTCACATTGTTTTATTTCTTCAGAAATTTTAATGAAGAACGCATGGCCGACCTCCGAAATACGTCCGATCCGGTTGCGATACCTCGACGGCTCTTCCTCTATTATCAAAAAGCAGATCACTCTGTTAATCCGATTCCCATCCGGTGAAGTCCATTCAATGGATTTTTACGTCACCCGTCTTGATTCACCTTCTGAACTGGTTCTTGGATACAACTGGCTCCACCGCTTCAATCCGTTGATTGACTGGTCGGCAGCTAGTATCTCTTTCCGTTCCACTCCGCTTGGTCCATCAGTGTCGACACCACAGGACACTAGTCCTGCCTCAGTTCTGCCGGACTCCGAGTTGTTGAACAACTCCGAGCCGACTCCGACGACTGGCTTACCAGCGTTCGGAGTTGTACCAGAAACCCCGACGACGTCTTTACCGGACCTCGGTCCTTCTATGGACTCCTCTTCGGGCTTTACCAGCCCTCCGATTTCCACACCCTTGGTTTCACTCGTTTCCGCTGCCGCTTATTCCATGATCATCGGACAAGCCGGTACGGTGCAGTATACTCTTCGCGCAACCCCGAAGGCCGAAGATGTCCGCGCTCGGTCCTCGACACTAGCTTCGGACCAGTCGGACTTGCCTTCGGAGTACCATGACTTCGCCGACGTGTTCTCGGAGTCCGAAGCGTTCAACCTTCCTCCTCATCGGGAGTTTGACCTCCGAATAGACACTGAGGACGGTGAAGTACCGCCGATCGGACATATTTATTCGTTGTCCGAGTCCGAACTCACGGCCTTGCGCGAGTTCATTGACAAGAACTTAAAGGCGGGCTTCATTTACCCTTCGAAGTCCAGTCACGGTGCTCCGATACTCTTCGCTAAGAAGAAAGACGGAAGCCTTCGGCTTTGCGTCGATTACCGAGGACTTAACCGCATTACAAAGAAGGATCGCTACCCTCTTCCGCTCATTTCGGACTTACTCGACGCTCCGGGCAAAGCCCGAATCTATACCAAGCTCGATCTCCGACATGCTTACCACCTTTTGCGTATCGCTGAAGGTGATGAGCCGAAGACGGCCTTTCGGACTCGCTACGGCTCTTATGAGTGGCGAGTCGTCCCCGAAGGGCTGACTAATGCACCCGCGGCCTTTCAACGTTTTGTGAATAGCCTCTTTTCGGACTTGCTCGATATCTGCGTCGTCGTCTATCTTGACGATATTCTAATCTACTCCGACAACTCCGATGTGCACACCTCGCATGTCCGAGAAGTCCTTCGGAGATTACGTGCAGCCGGACTTTACTGCAAACTTCCGAAGTGTGAGTTCGGAGTTACGACTTGTGAATACCTCGGTTACATCCTCTCCCCCGATGGTTTCGCGATGGCCTCGGACAAGGTTGATGCCATTCTTAGCTGGCCAGTCCCTCGGAAGGTTAAAGACATTCAATCCTTCCTCGGCTTTTGCAATTTCTATCGGCGTTTCATCAACGGCTACTCCGACATCACCATTCCCCTCACTCGCTTGACTCGTTCCGGAGTTAAATGGGACTGGTCGGAGTTGGCCCAATCGGCGTTCGAACGCCTCAAGAATGCGTTCTCCGAAGCCCCGATCCTGCACCATTGGGTTCCGGGCCGACAAATCATCGTTGAGACCGATGCTTCGGACTACGCTCTAGCCGCCATACTCTCGATCTTCGGAGATGATGGTGACATCCACCCGGTGGCTTTTCGGAGTCGTTCCTTCAATCCTTCGGAGTTGAACTATGACGTTCACGACAAGGAACTCCTAGCCATCTTTGATGCCTTCAAAACTTGGCGTCACTATCTCGAAGGCGCACCACTTACTATCGACGTGGTAACTGACCACAAGAATCTGGAGTACTTCTCTACATCAAAGGTCTTGACTCGTCGACAAGTGCGCTGGTCCGAGTACCTTTGCCATTTCAATATGGTCATTCGCTTTCGCCCTGGTCGCTTAGGAGGCAAGCCGGACGCATTAACTAGACGATGGGACGTCTACCCTAAAGAGGGGGATAGGGCTTACAGCCAAGTTAACCCTCATAATTTTCGCCCCGTTTTCACTCAGGATCAGTTATCAGCGTCACTCCGAGCCACTTATCTTGAAGAACCAGTCCTTCGGGCTTCGGTCATTATGGACACCGAGCAGCTCCACTCCGACATTTTAGCCCATCTCCGAGACGACCCCGCGGCCGTCATCGGACTCGGACATGCTGCTTCGGACTCCGGCCGATGGTCTATCGACAACAAAGGCCTTCTCCGACTTGATGAACGCATCTACGTGCCTTTAGTCAACGGAGTTTCGGACGAACTCCGAGTCCGAGTTCTTCAATACCATCACGACCACGTCCTTTCGGGGCACTTCGGACAGAATCGGACTTTGGAGCTTGTGCGTCGGGGTTATACCTGGCCCGACCTTCGGAGTTTCGTTCGGGATTTCTGTCTATCTTGTGTCTTGTGCAAACGCAACAAGAAGCCTAGGCACAAACCTTACGGGCTTTTGAAGCCCCTTCCGGTCCCACTTCGGCCTTGGCACTCAATTTCTATGGACTTCATCGAGGAACTACCCTTATCCGGTGGTTTCAACAACATTCTCGTCATTATTGACCGCTCTTCAAAGCAAGGAATCTTCATCCCTTGCACCATTCACATCACTTCAGTCGAGCTGGCTCAACTCTTTCTTATTCACGTCTTTTCAAAACACGGAGTTCCTTCCCACGTCACCTGTGATCGGGGTTCGGAGTTCATCTCGGCGTTCTTTCGGTCTTTAGGCGAGCTGCTTAGCATGGAATTGCACTTCACTTCGGGGTATCACCCCGAGGCCGATGGGCAAACCGAGCGTGCTAATCAGACCCTGGAACAGTACATCCGAATGTATACTTCTTACCAACAGGACGACTGGGACCGCCTATTACCTCTGGCGGAGTTCGCATACAACAACTCTCCGAACGCATCTACCGGAGTTTCACCCTTCTTCGCGAACAAGGGCTACCATCCTGCTTTAACCATTCATTCGGAGCGTGATGTGGCTAACACTTACGCTAAAGACATGGCCGTCGACCTTCAAAGTCTTCACGAATTCCTCCGAGAGCAGATCACCTCCGCTCAACTCCGATACAAGGACACGGCCGATCGGCGTCGCAACCCCGGTCCGACCTTTAACATCGGAGATTCGGCCTACGTCTTGGCGAAGCATATCCGAACCACCCGTCCAACTCCGAAGTTCTCCGAGCAGTATCTCGGACCTTACGAAGTCATCGCCAAACCCAGCTCTATGTCCTATACCCTTCGGCTTCCGAAGGAGCTTCGGAGTATCCATCCGGTCTTTCACGTCTCTCAACTTGAGACTCATCTACCCAATCCTTACCCTTCTCGGGCCCCCGAGCCTCCGGCGGCTGTCGAAGTCGTTGATGGCGAGGAGCACTTTGAAGTCAAGGACATTGTTGACTCCAAGTTAGATCGGAGATTCCGAGTCAAACTCCGATACAAGCTGGAATGGCTCGGATATGAGAACACCGATGAACAGTATACGTGGGTCGGAGCTGACGATGTTCACGCACCAGAACTTGTCGATAGTTTCCACCTCCGATACCCCGACAAGCCGGGTCCGAACTATTAACCTTTCGGACATTGGTAATTCGGACTTTCTCTTACATCGGTGTTCTCTCGGACATCGGACATCGGACGCGACTTCGCATTACAAACAAGAAATTATTCTATTTACAACCCCGAGGCTTACTATCTACAAGTCCTCTGCGGGAATTCCTCCCCACTCCGAACCTTCCTCTTGTTCTTCCTCCTCCTTCTCTTCGGACTCCTCCTCATTCTCCTCGGACTCCTCCTCCTCCTCTTCGGACGCCGACTCCATCGCTTTCTCCTTTCCTTTTCCCTCGGCCACCGACCCCGAAACCTCCGAGACGTCGACATCCATCGCTTCGGGGTTCGCCGTCGGTTCCCGAGACCGAACTCCGTCCTCAATCACATCATCCCCGAACCCGTACCAAATGGTATCCAGATCGGGCTCGAGCTCGGGGTCGTCGAGGCGCGTAACCTCGGAGAGCTCGGGGGACGGCGAGACGCGGGTCCGGAAGATGGGCAGCGGGTATAAGGTGAAGTCCGCGTCGGCGGACTTGATCCACTCCTCGATCCGTAGGATGGAGTGGTTGAGCTGCAGACGGCTCAGGCGGTTGCGGCGGTGCTGAGCGCGGATCAAGCGATAGCGCTCGCAGGCGGTCTTGACCACCAGCTTCAGCTGGGCGATTTCGAACCAGCATGGGCATGCGAGACCGCAGTTGTGGCGGGGAGGGCGGTAACGTTTGGTCGCAGGGACCCCGGGGTGCGACTTCGGACTCCGACGTTTCGGTCTCCGAGGCGACTCCGACGAGGGGCCCGCTGCTGCGACAGCGTCGGGGGCCGAGGGCCCAGAGACGCTAGCCACGGGGGGGGCGGAGGTCGGGGGTCGGGGGTCGGAGTCGGTGGGGCCCGAAGTCCACTCGCACTTCACCTTGGACTGCTGGCACTCGATGCAGCCCTGGGACCTCCCGATTTTCTTCAAACAGGTCCGCCCAGTGCGGCGGCAGCGGCGGCAGGCTGTCGGTGTTGTCAGTGACGATGCCGACGAACGCCGATGGCGACTTACCGTGGGGTGGGACAACGATATTCGAGGAAGACATAGTGGTTCAAGTTCAAGGGAGATTTTAAACTCCGACTCCGAATCGCCCTTCTTATATGTCTTTCGCTCAACACTCCCGCGGCTCCGGATTTATCGGACTTACGGACATACCGGACTTCGGTCGCCGTCCTCGGACATTCACGGACATCGGTGATTTCGGCAACCGATATTTTCCGGGCGGATCAAACAGGATTAACTCCGAAGACTCTTGAGGGTAAGAGTCTTAAGAGGGGGATACTGTTATATCCGTGCTTTGTCGGACCGGCCGGCCCGGCCGGTCCGGTCCGGCAATTCCCGAGAGGGTTTTCACGCTATGAAGGTCTACTGAGCGTTTCCCTTCTAATCACTGATTACTCATCGGGCCGACGGACTTGTATTTCTCCGAGGCCTTATTGTCTAGTCCGACTTCTTTCTCGGGCGTCCTTACCAAGCCCGAAGTCCTTTATTGTTTAACCTTACTAAGTCACCTTGCTACCTTATTGTTTAACGTTTCTTACTTACCAATATTTCGCACGCTATTGTTTCAATAGACAATAGCGTACTTAGTTTAAAAAGCTAGTTAGATATGTTTTGTACTTCAGTTTGATTATTGATTGTTTCTTCGCTATCTCGGCGTTGGTCGAGCCTCTGTCTTCATCCTCTATTCGGACTTCAACTCCGAACTCCGAACTCCGTGACTCCAGACTATAGTCTTGTGCGGAACTGCGGACCTGAATAGTCGCTCACTCTATTCCTTGTAGTGTTGCGAGAAACCGCGAACTCCGAGGTCGGACTTCCTCGGCCTTGGCCTGACTCGACATATAACAAGCAGGTAGATCATCTGTAACCCTGATGAGCCACGGGCGTCGGTGATGAGTTCAGTCACTGCAGCGGCTCAGTAGCCCGCACCACGGATGGCCTGTGGATGCACCAACATTATCCAAGCCGAACTTCCTCTCATTCTGCATCAGAACCGAGTCCAAAAGCTTCTTCGAGTGCACATCGACGACAACGGTCTTCCAGTCAGGTACGAATCCAATAACGTCGAGGAATTCCAAGTGACCAAGTCAATACATGAAATGGCGAAGCAACGCAGTGCACTGGCGCGGACGGTTGTAATCAGCGAAGCCAATCAGTGATGCCTCCGCGGTCCTGCGATCAGATAATGCTGAGTGTGGTGGTGGATGCAGCAAGAGTCAAGTCCAGCCTACGAGACACGACAACAGAATAGAGCCAAGTGTGCCTAACACTGGGGGCAAAAGCCAACTCATGTGGACTCCAGATGAGTTTCACTCATGTGGTCTAGAGGTAATGATTTACCAAACAAAAGATGTGTGACATTTTGACAATGGTTCTTTACCAGACAAAGGAATCCGGACCTGCCCTTTGTCCGTCCTTTGTCTATCCTTTGTCCCTCCTTTGTCTGGTAAAGAACCATTGTCAAAATGTCACACATCTTTTGTTTGGTAGATCATTACCTCCGGACCACATGAGTGAAACTCATCTGGATTTCACATGAGTTGGCTTTTGCCCCCAGTGTAAGTAACTCCATCTGCATACGGAGCTCTGCATCGATAAACGGTACCGGTATATTGTACACTTAAATTCTGAAACTACCGGGATGTACCCCACAAGTTTTTCAATTTTTTTTGACAGGAATGAATATTTTCATTGCACAGAAATCACTCGGAAAGCTCGTCGCATCATTTCCATGGTAAGTATTCCATTGCATACCAGTGGATTCCAGAACCCACAACTAGTCAGTCCAAATGGCTGAAGGGCCTATCAATATGTAGTGGGTGTGTAACCTGAACGATAATCGAGGGAATCCAGCTAGAGTTAGAGGAGTAGCCAGCTACCCAACACCGCCCCCCCGACGAGCGCAATGCTAGTGACATTCGCGAGGGCACCGCTACTGCCGCTGCTGCTTGTGCTCCCCTGTACCTTAGCACTGCTGCTCGCGGACGAGGTGCTGTTCGAGGTACTGTTCAAGGAGAAGTTGCCCACCATCGACGTGGGCGGGGAGGGGAACAGGAATGACGTGTTCGTGTTCGACTTGACATACAGGTTCAATGTCAGGATGTCGGAGCACTTCCCGATGGGCTCGAGCGTGGTTGTAGGAGAGCACAGTGTTGAGGGTGTACCCCATGGCCATGTCGACAGTTATCTCGTACAGATCATGCTGCAGGACGATGAATCTGGTGGGTGCGTCGTCAGACTCAAGCATACTGGCAGAGTTTGGGGAGCGAGCAGGACCACGTACATACCTGGTATCCATCTCTATCGCATTTCCAAGAATCGACTGGAATTCGGCATACGAGGCCTCGCCGGTAATGGTGCCACCCGCAACCTCCAGTCAAAAGTGACAAACGAGAAACCGGAGGTGCTGCATGACCAGATGATGGGTACCTGCCAAATGAGGGTCAATAGCATGTCTGCAAGAGAGAGGCTGGCACAAACTAATCCCATCGCCAACGAGATCATGCGCACACGATCGTCCGCGTAGAGAGTGGTCAATCACTCATTCCTCAGAATGGAGGAACCAAGCTACTTACCGATGTCACCGTACGCAGCTGCATCATCATGGGCGTGACGCCCGAGACGCTCTGGATCGCCTTGTACGTCCACCCTAGCTCCGCGACAATCTCCGCGTTCGTAAGGGCCATGAGATGCTGTGAAAACCCATTGTTAGCGTCAGCAGCTGCGTTGAGGAGGAAGTAAAATGACCAACACGATGCGACCTGTTCGGTTAAATATGAGTGCAAGATAATCAGATGAAACGAAATTCCACTTTCCAGGTATGAATTGATATCTCGTTTCCGGCCATGTACTCGCTGATCAGCGTCTGAGGGTACTCAATCATGTGCGAGCCCACAATGAAGAACGTCGCTGAGAGATTCTTCTCCACAAGATAGCTTAGCAAGTTGCTGCGGGGACCAAGTTAGCATCCAGAGAACCACGCCCAGGCACGAGGGACACATGGTGCTGGGTAATAAATCAGCCAGACAAAACAGAGCTGGGGAGGGGTAGACTTACTGTATGGACTAGGGCCATCGTCGAAGCTGTAACATGTCGATAATCAATACAGACTGAATGAATGAGCAAGCTTACCTGACACCCCAGGTCATCTTATCTGGGCAGGCAATGATGTCAGTGTCCCGGACGTACCCCCGCACGTCCACCACCCGCGGTTGGAGGCGTCTGCCGCTGTGGCTAAATTTTCATGTCAGCCAGTCTTGGCGCAAGCGCAACATCACATCGCTCCAAAATAAATAAATAATGTACCCATGTCGTTGACGCAGGTCCCATCAACCGTTAGGCTTATGTCAGGAATATTCAAGCTCCTTTATCCATTCCAGCACTTGGGCAGAAGCTAAAGCTCGATAAATTATTTAATTGATTCAATTGCGAAAGAGAAATGATCGCACTGGGGTCGGCGACAATGTCCATGGTCGGCCAGTCATTGCTGGTGTTAGAGAACACCCCTTCAGAGACGAGTGAGCACCGCATACACCCGAGACCACACGAGACCTACATGCGGGCGAGGGAAGAACTGGGGCCCCTGAAAAGGCCGGCGTGGCACCAGCAGTGGAAGTGGCCGTCGCAGCGTCGGTGGGTATGCCGAAGGTTATGCTTGCGAGTGGAGGGATAGTGACTCCTGCGACGACTGTGGGCGTCTTTGCCGCCGCCGCGGATGACTGCCACTTCACAATTCAGGCATGGCCAAGATTGTGGGCTGCGTCAGAAGCCAAGAGGACAAAAAGAGTGGTGGTGAGCGCCTGGGGCTTCATTGCAAATGAGTGGAAGGAAGAAAACAAAGTGTTGTCGTGTGGAAATTTTTGTTCCACTAGTAGGTAGCCGGAAGTGACTTTATTCGGGCAAATCCCACTAAGTCCTTTTTGGAGTGTGGTGTAAGGTTTTTGGTAAAATTTACGTTAGACTAAATAACTCGGCTCAATGGGTGAGTTCTGTTGAGGATCTGTAAATGTAGGAAGCTGGTTGCCTTAGTTGTTCACTGAAGATCGGTACTGCGATCTTATAGAAGCCTTTGATAAGACTTAGAACTTTGAGTAGTCTGAGAAAGTAGACTTTGAGATTAATAGTAGCTATTTACAATTTACTGCAAGTGAGTGAGAGATTGTCCTTTGTCTTTTACAATTGTCCTTCTTATATACCTTTACCGTGTGAACTAGTTTCCATCCTGAACCTTCTTTTTCCTGATTCAGTCTGACCAAGCCGCTGAGTGATCCTGACGAATCCCTCAGTCAGCATTACTAATGATTGGTAATTGCTTTCTAAGGATTATTCAGCTAATTATTCAGACTTTGAGATATTTTACTGTCTCTTTTCTTTTCTTTGCCTCGTCTACGTGTCACATGATGAGTCAGGTGACAAGTCGCGTCGCGATGCAGGGTCCAATTAATACCAAACTCCATAATTAAAAATTTATTTCTTGCTCATTGATTTATATGAAACAAAAATGAGGCACGACAGTGTGCCAAGAACTTACCGTGATCGACTGATCTTTCTTTCTTGATCAGAGGTTAAAAGGTCATTTCAAACTCAGTTACTGAGACAGCGGAACATGGGTTTTTATTGTAAGTATCCTGGGCGCCATTTCTACCTGTGGGAGTCCGTAGCTCACGAAAATGGAATTAATCGATTTAATGACAGGTGAGACGTTGCCACTCAAATGTTTGTGGTTAGGCTCTGCGGAGCAACTATCTAAACCAACGGCTTCTCCACTAGAATAGGATACCTGTATTCAATGTGGATAGACCTTCCTCACAGGATACCCTTATGAGGCGGTATTCGACAGATAAGATCGACGCGTAAGGTCTGACTAAAAAGGTCAGTATGAATATAATAGATAGGCACTTAACCAGTCGTCCGTTCCCTCTGGCCTCTATGTGCTCTACAAGGAAAGGCTTGAGGTGTGCTGGCACAACGAGGGTTAAGGGTAAAGTGTAGATGTCAATCATTGATGTGAATCTATGGAACAAGTCAACTACTCTACTGTTGAGATGTTCATATGCTACCGTACTTGACACTATGTTACTATCATCGGCGTGTATCGAGAATATATAGGTAAGAAAAATAGAAGCAAAAGAAAATAGTCCTCGGGGTTATAAGAATCCTTACACTACCAATGAGAACCTGGGATCCCACAAATTTATTGAATCAACTCACAGAAGTATTGTCGCACATATGGTACAATAATCCGAGCCTTGGAGGAATAAAAATCAAAGCGAGAACTTGTTGAGAACTGGCTCAGCTACCACACTCCACGTAAAGTGGGGCACAATACGATGCGCAGGCCAGAAGTACCTAGCTATCCCGGGGGATTGAAACACAGATGAACGGTGATGATTCGGCCGAGGGTGGGAGCTTTGGTGAGTCTCGCGGTCAGGCCCTTCAAGTTGTTTGATAACGCCGGAGACCTTGTCGCCTTCAAGCTGTCGTGCAAATCGATCCTGACGTTGAACGCCTCGACCGCAGAAGGAATTGCAAGAACCCTGACTGGGATGTTCTCACACTCTGACCACCACCATCAAAGTCCATGTAGCGGCCATTCAACTCCCACTGGTGGCCCTAGCCCCACCACAATCCCTGCAGACCTGCTCACCACCAACACTTGGAATCGCTCCGCACTTGCCACACTGGCACTCATCCATTCGACATTGACTGTGACCACGAATGGGGTAATCCCGTATAACTCACACATGGTACAGGTCACACAGGCCCTCGCTAGACACATTACACCCTGCTCAGACCACACCCCCACTCTGCTTTCCACACCCACCGTCCACCAGCGACTTGACCACGCTCACGTCCCTGCCATGTATGCCACAGCAGCCGCCGCTCACTGTAAGCGATCCCCATCCGCTTCCCTGACCATACCTGTGCCTAACACAACACAACAATCACAACATGTCCCGGTAGTGACACACGAACACCCCTGGGGAGCACGTGTCATTGTCCGATTTGATCTCACGCCGTCCCAGCCCCCTGATCAGGCAGCCCCAATCTCACTGCATGGCGCAATTGACGAAGTGTTACCCAAGGCCGGCCTTAGTGGCGTACGGTGGACCAAGGACGGGAATTTGGTCCTAGTCCCTGGACGACACTTTTGTACAGGAAAGATCTGGATGGCTATTCGCCCACTCCTCGGGCTCCCCGGTGATTACAAATGTCCTGTGTTCGAATCCGATGAACGCTGGCACTTGGTCATCTTCCATGGTGTCCCTGCAAGTGTCACTGATGCTCCCATCAACCTCCAGAGCATCAGGGCCTGGCTTGACTTGGACGATGTCCAGGGGTCCCTCAAAGTGTTCTCCATTCTCAGCTGCCCTGAGGATTTGCAGACAAGGAAGGAGTTGGCCATTTGGGTTTCTCTCTCATCTGAAGAGGATGCCCAGCGACTCGTCAAAAATGGTGGCAGCTTCTACGGCGCCCAGTGCAGGGTCACCCATTACATTCCAAAATCCCATGCTGCCACATCACAGTGACAACCCCCACGATACTGCACCCTCCCGTTTCCTTCCACCCTTTTCAATCTAACTTACCATAAGTGGCCATGTGCCCTACTTATTCAGCGGGACATCCCCACTTGGAGCGCGCTCTGTGCGCTCCCAGTGCTTGCCGCATTTACAGAACAGAAGGATTAGACATTTTGTTGTGACTGATTAACCATAGTGCAGAGGGATCCCTACCATATTGTACGTGACAGAGGGGAAATAAAACTGCATTAAAAAAATAAATAAATAAATAACCCTGACTGATTGATAGATACATAATTGATTCAGAAACGTCAGAATTGCATTGCATGAAAAATTCAAGCATAGTTACCGTGACCTACCCCACCGTTGAGTGCCACCAGCAACGAAGGTAACTTTTCGTCACGGTATTGCCGCAAAATAAGCTTGGTGTCAGCTACTCAAAGAAAGTTGGACCTTGCATATCAAAAAGGAGGGGAAAGGTGCTGGCCTAGATACTAAGGTAGATCTCCAGCCATTTGGCATCGCCTGATTTGTGGGCGGGACTTGGACTCAGAGGGGAAGCACAGAATGCGCATTGAGGTGTTTCTTAGACGAGATAAGTACTAAAGCATGCGCATCAGCTTGACGGTGAGCCTTCCAGCACCGAGAACCAGACGACGGTACCGCTGGACCAGCCACAGTGCAGATGCCTATGCCAGAAGCAGAGCCTAAATGTATGCTGAGCGCCAACCTGCCTAAGGGTTTGGATTTACGTGGTTGTGAAAGCCCGAGTGTTTGTATCAATGATGTCTGCCTGCCAAGTGATGGCCGTTTGAATCAAGTGTTCAAGTACTAGGCAACTGTGCCAAACAAAGGTCTGTTTGTTCTGTGTTTGTTTCCCTCCCAGCGTCGCTGCAGCTCTCCACGGTGACTCTAAAAATCCAAACTGAATTTCATGTGCCATGATCTTTGTGTATTCTGCACAGCAGAATTATTTAATTCTGCCCAGCAAACCCGGAAAATCTGGGTGTGAAACACGGGAAAATACACCTACGTTACCTCTATATATAGTCCTGGGTGATGGCAGGTTACCATCAGTTCCTGCCATCGCATGGGTAATCAAAACTGCTCTGGCTCTTACCCTGCGGTAGCACCCTGCGGTAAATGGCCTCGGAGCGACTTGGTAAAAGCAGAGCTGGCCAGTTCCCAATTGGGATGCGTCCCAATTGGGACCATCACATCTATCACGGCCAACGCCGTCCCACGCCATCGGTCCATCAATGGCCACCGCTGCCGCCGCATCAATCCGCGCCATCACCTCGCCATCAACGTCGCCGCCGCCGCACCCTCAAAACTCAAAATGTCCCTATCATGCCCCTCTTCTGTATTCGTTTTCGTAGCATGAATATCAAGTAAATTCCTAGTATGTAAAGAAACAATAGTAAGTGTGCAATGAGTACTATGCCGCTGGCGCGGGCGCTGCTGGCTCCGGCGACACGGGCGCTTCTGTCTCCACGGACGCTGGTGCTGCCGTTGCAGACCCGGGTGCTGCTGCCTCCCCCGACCCCGATGCTGCTGCCCTGCCCGGTGCTGTCGCTGCTGCCGCTGCAGCCTCGGTGTCCATCTCGTCGGCGCTGCTGAAACGGCGTGGAGCGCGGGGACGCCGTGGGGGTGGCAGGGTGTTGTCCTCGTCCTCGTCCTTGTCCTCGTCCTCGTCGGCATCGGGGTCATTGTTGCGCTCGTCCTCGCTCGTGATGAGCTCCTTGCTGGTGAAGTTGCCACGAGGCGTGGGTCTGGGGCGTCGGGATTCGGCAGGGGCCTGCGGAGCTGACGCGGTGGCGGCCGCCGCTTCCTTGGCGGCGCGTCTAGCGAGACTGTCGGCCTTGAGTTTCGCAGCGGCAGCCCTCGTGACAGCGTCATCGCGCGGAGTCTTCTTGGCTGCGCTCTTGGGTGCCGGTTTCTTCGCGGACGCGGCCTTTGCAGTGCCACGGGCCTTGCGCGCCCCAGGCTTTGCGACCGGTGCAGGGGGTTCCGCATCACTGTCGGGTTCCTCGACGACAGGCTGCTGGGCGATACTCGCCGTGGTACGCCGACGTTTCGAAGCAGGGTTGCTGGAGGTCGTAGGTGCTGGCGCGTCGTCCTCGTCCTCGTTGTCGGTGGGAAGCGTGCGCTTGACACCCTTGTCCTTGCGCGTCGCGCGGTGCTTGACTTCAATGCGTCCGGCTGCGACATCCTCCTCCCACTTCTGCTTGCGCGCTCTGAGCTGCTGCGCGGTCAACCTCACGAACTTGCAAGTGTCGTTCTTGATGGCGTCGTGCAGCTCTTGAAGCGGGGACAGTGACGTACTGATCTCGCTAGGATTGAGGAGCTGGGGGAAGGTCCACCCCACGAGCTCGACGCCATGCTTTTGCACAACGTCCTCTTCGTACCAGACGTATGCCATTTGGGCATTCGGATTCCCAGTAATGGCGACTGCAGGTATGTGGTTAGTGAGTGTACAGACAGGGTGACTGCGACGTACTGAGCTTCTCCGTGAGGCCCTCGCGTATACCTGCCTTGAGGAAGTCCGCCTTCTGCTTGCTCGTGCGCAAGAGATCTTGACGCTGTTAGTAATGAAGGAGAAGGACCTGAGGAACGACGTACTGACGACATCACATCCTGCGACGCAGAAGGCTTCAACCTTCGTCCCCACCTCCACCGTCGACCACTTCCGGCGTGTCGCAATGGGCATGTATTGTTCCAACTCGCGAGAGGTGAAAAACCACTGGGGCTGGATGTGAAAGTCGGTGCTGTTCCTGACGATGCAGAAGAAGCCCTCCACCCTGACACGTGTCCCAAGGCCTACCATCTATGAAATGAATCAGAACGGAGAGGATGAGGGGGAAAAAGACGCGTACCAATAGCTTGATATTCCGTACAATATTCGCCACGTCCTGTATCTTGCCGCGAGGTGTATCGCGCCGAAGTTTGACCTCGCGCTTCTTGGTGTCTCTGAAACGCTCCACGTAGGCATCCTTCTCAGCATCTGTAAGAGTCTTGTACTCTTCGAAGTAGTCGTGGTGAAGAGTCGGTGCGTCTTTGGATTCCCCGTCTGTATCCATGAAATCAAATGAAAAAATGAGTGAGAAGAGCCAACGATACACTTACTGTCTCGACATTCAGCGGCCTTCTCAGCCCTGAACGTGTTGTAGGGATTGATTTTCGTTTGTGAGTTAACCATGCGGGCGCCACCTTGAAACATCATTTCGAGGAAATACTTCGGTTTTTGCTTGTAGCGGTTGGAGAGGTCGTTGGCGAGCGCGACACTGCTCTCCCACCACGCCGCCAAGGCTTGGTCGATCCCATCCTTCTTCTCCTCGCGCTTTTCCTTGTTCTCTTTGCGCTTCTCAGCGGTCAACGGCGCAGGTGTCTTGGACGAGCCATGCCGAGCCTTGGGATGGCTTTCGATGGCAATTGTCGCAAAGGTGGGCGGCATGGCGAACCGGGACGATATGGGAGCGGAAGAAAGAAAGAGCTGGTTGGCGAGTGAGAATGGTGGTGAAGGTTAGGGTTAGGTTTAAAGTGATGGTAGGTAAACGCGACGGTCCTGTACATACGGCCTTCCAAATCTTATCTCTCGAACTCAATTTCTCTCACATATGCGGCCCATCATATTTAAAGTATAAAAAAACAAAAAACAAAAAAGACTACAGTCCCAAGTCTTCAGTCAATGCGTCCAACAGCCCCTGCACGGCATCCCCCTTGTACCCCAGTGTCGCCAGCTCCTCGTACCACTTCGTTGGCGTCACACGTCGGATCATCAAGCGGACAGGCCGCAAGTCCGACATGGGAAGGTCTTCCAGATACGCGGTCGTCAAGGGCAGCGCGATCTCGCTCTTGCTTGGCGAGGCCGTTGGGGCGGATCGGGGAGAATCGAGGGTGCGGGACTTTGTCGGGGTGAACAGCTGTGACGAGGAGGCGTAGCTCGGTGGCCCGGCGTTCTCGGGGGCTCGGGAGACCGACGTGCTTGAAGTAATGACTAAGTAAGATACATCAATATATTGTTCTGATGAGATTGAAGACCTACCCGATGCTCGGTGCAGCTGATGCTGCAAGCTTGAGATTGAGCGCTGGAACTGGGCGCATTCGGCGTCGTGCGCGGCCTCCCGACTTGCGAGCGCTGACTGTGTCTGTATGAGAGAATCCTCGAGGAACGTAACCTGGCCACGAAGCTCTTGAATCTCCATCATCAGCGCATGATTGTGCTCGATCTCGCTGATGAGATTGAGCGCATCTTGCGAGTACAACTCCTCCCGTCCATCACCACTCGCAGTGGGCGAGGCGACGACGGGATCAGGTGGGGCGACGGCGATGGCGGGAGTGGCATCCAGGGAGCCGGCAGGGCGACCACGAAAGATGTAGACAGAGGACCCGACCTGTTTGGGGTCGGGGATGATGAGTCCCGGGCGAATGTAGTTGGCAGTGGGGATACTGGAAGTCGAATGGCTGTTGAGGGGCCACCTCTGGCGCATTGTGTTGGTGGTCCAGGCGTTGACCGTCAGGACGCCGACCGTCTCGATGTACGCCTGAACGATACGTGCAATGTCCATGTGTGCCTCCGGATTGGCGGCTAAGAATGCGGGGGGGATATACACAGTGCTGGAGAGGAATTCGGGCCGGGCGGGTGTCCTGGGCCTCGTAATGCCTTCGCTATGGAGGATGAGGGTGGTTGAGCCAATAATACGATCTAGAATCGTTGCCTTGAAGACATTAGAAAGTGCAAAATAAAATAGAATAAAGACGCACCACGTCGAATAATATCTCACGTACGTTGTTCACAAATTCTTGCCGCGGAGCGTAACCCCCCTTTTCGGCGATGGGAAGGGAGTCCCGCAAGGCCTTGAGCTCTGGGAAGAACCCGGGATCGGACGGATGGTGCTGATTGTCTGTACTGACACCGCTGGCCAGCCAGGCAATGCGGGATTTCTTGAAGCGCAGGTGGTAAGTGTTCCAGATCTCAGGTGAATGGGCATAGACACCGAGGTGACGGTGAAGGTCATAGACACCCAGAGGTGTGAAGCGGAGACGATGCAAAGGCAGGGGGTTCTTCCCAGGGAAGCCGTTCCAAAAAGGGGGGGAGATCGGGAGGGCATGCACTCCGGGGGCGTTCCAAGCGTGCGGTGGGGGGGGATGCTCGTCGCCGTTGTCAGTCGACATGATGGTACGATGATAAGAGTTAGGCGACGCTCGAAAGGATTGATGGTGGCTGATGGTGTGTCTCAAAATGGAAGGAGCCCCTCTGTGGAGTGCAAAACGCTCTATGCTGAGTTGCATATAATTTATTAAGAGGATTTCTCTAGTGAAGCATGTTCAGTACATGCCTAACAATTTTAATGGAGAAAATTATAAACTCAATCCTTGTTTCCAGCGTGATTTACACCAAAGTGTCAATTCAGCAAGAAATAAAGGCAGAGCCTCTCTGGTGAGCGAGGTAGCAACACCCACTGATATTCAAGGTCTAACCAATATACAGTACCTGGGAAAAATAAATTTGAAGCTTCAATTGTACCCTGGAAGCGGTCAGACACCAAGTCAGTCTGGCCTTGTCAGTGCTATTCCCATTTAACGGCTTCTTCTTACGCGCTGTAACCGTGGGATAACCCATTTGTAATTCCTTCACATTCTAGCGACAATAGGCCCTCAAATCATATCTCAGGTGTTTTGCAGCTGAGAAGACCGGTTCTGCGACTCTGAAATCTCAAAGAGTGTTTTTGTCTCATATTTGGCGGACAAAATACGAAAATCATGTTTCTGCTCTTAATGTATAGGGTCTTAGAGATTTCCTTTGCACAGAGTCAGCTATTGATGTAAGATACACGTTTTACACGCTTCAAGTCGCGTGATAATTGCTGGCTAGAGTCGAGAAGGACGCGTTTAATGTTCAGAACCGGTCATTCAAGTTAGTAACCGACTTCGGACCGACCTTCCTAGCCAATCAGAAATGTCCTTGGCATCGGATCAATATGTCGGTCTCACGAATTCTCAATTCGTTTTCAAGTCATAGGCTCATAGCACACCAAGAAATCCAAAGTGAAGGGTATTTAATTATTGTCCGCTGTACTAAGGTTCTCGAGAAGGTCTATTACAAGGCTTTCATCGAAATCCCCTTCTCTGGCCATCCCCTCGACGTCGTAAGTCCTGCGCTCGGCCGTGTTGAGGTGGTCTGCGTCGTCAGGCTCCTCGTACTCGACAGTGAGCGTCCGGAGGTGAAGAACCTCCTCCAGCCACAATGGCGGTGCAATCCCGTCCCGTAACCCAACATCTCGGCCTTCGCGCTCGCCAGGAAACAATGAGCCGGTGAAGCCCTTGAGTCTGGCTGTCAGTTCCAACCGTGCAGCAATGGACGTGTTGATGCGCGTGCGAAACGTCCACTGACGTTGCAATTCGTGAGCCAGGGCCGGATGGGGAATGAGGGTCTTCGCGATGGCACGGTAGTAGTCAACGTGATCATCTAGCATGAACGTAACGAGGCGGCAGATCTCGACATTCAGCCTCACCTTCTCCTCAGTCGCGCGCTTCATTCTGAAGTAAAGGACCATCGCCTCACGCACAGCCGGCTGCGCCCAAGGCAGTGAGCGAATGTCTTCCCGGGTTTCTCGAAGCCAGTCAAATTCAGCAAGAGATGCGGTGTTGATGATAGAATGCCATGTAAGCCGTGGACGTGGTGGCGTAAGTGCGGCGGCGGCGTCGTTATACCGATTCAAAGCCTTGCGGATGGCCTCGGCCCTCGTTTTTAAGGCCTTGCTCAGCTTCTCCCGCATTTTATATGCTGGAAAGAATAAGTTTGAATGGCAACAGGTCAGAAAAGAAGGTCCACGCACCTACGCCGCTCATCCCGAGCTTCGTCGTCTCAAAAAGCCTCCCCACCACAAGGCGTTCAAGCTCACTGACACACAGCTTGTAGTGGCGCTCCGTCGCGAGGACGAGCGCATCCTTATACTCTTTGCGGGCCGGGGTCCAGCGCTCTGTGATGCCATGCAGCTCCTCGTAACGACAAACTTCTTCATGTGTTGCCATGTACCTATTCCAGGTGGTCCTGTACCGGGTTTTCACGCGAGCAATTTGTGCGCCGGTGTAGCCGTTATTGATAATGTGGTGGTCGAGCTGCTGGAAGTCGGTCTTGGCAGCCTCAGCGTCATCGCTGCAGTGGACATCAGAGGGTGGACATGGGAACTATATTTTGACGTACGACTGTGTGTGAAGTTTGAGAAGTAGCTCTATATAATCGACGGTGTGCGCGACGTCGGCAGGTTCAGAGCGAAGATCTTTGAAGTACTTCTGTTCTGCGATCAGGGCGTCTTCATAGTCCTGATCCGTGGTGTGCAGCCGCTGCTCGAGAACGTCGAGATAAGTACGATTGAGACTGATCTTCTCAATTGCTTGACGGTAATTTTGATAGATAAAGTTACCTAAACGGGATCAGTCAGATAGAGAGATAAGATGGAGAGTAACCGACCAGACGATGTGTGCTTGTCGAGATCATGAAAGTCAAAATGCTCGTCCAGAGCTTGTTGGCGGTGAAACCGTTGGCAGAGCCGCGTGATGCCAGCAAGTTGGTTCGACTGCGAGAAGGTGCGCTCGCACTCCTCGAAGTCCTCCAGCCCAACACCTTCAACATAAAGGGGATGCCAACCGACCTGGCAAGCCCGATTGTGCGCATGTCCGTGGAATGCCGGCACGACACCTCGCAGTCGCATGGCGACGACGCGACTGCCAAGGGAGCTACGGAGCAGAGTTTTGAAGAACGCACACATAATGTCATATCCAAGCCCGATATCTTTGCCGTACCTGTCCAGCAATCTCTTGATCATAGCTAAAGGATATTTCATTCTACGAGGACGTTAGTAAAACACTGAAATAGAAAGGAGATCCGCTTACAATTCCCCGCTTCGTATCATATCGCACATGACGACCACATGGCCGTGTCGGCACACTGTAAGAAAGATGCCTGAGATCGCGAACAGGGCGAACATCTTCTTGCGCTGGTCAGGACCGGCAGCGCGCCACCGATCTATGCAAGTATTAATGCACTTCGCAAGTTCCTCCGCCTCCAGTGCATCCAGCTCGTTTACGTTGAGCCATGCGACGTCGTCATCCAAGTCATCGCCGGGGATTTCAGGTGCTGATGGCGCTGGAGTAGATTGTTCCGGTTGAGATGCCGCAGGCGAGGCCGAACCCGGAGTCGGCAAGAGGGTAGCAGATGAGGATAGGTGCATATTGGCAAGCTGTGGTCCTGTGCCGCGAGGGCGCTAGAGAAGTATCAGTTACTTGGGTCAGTAACTTAGGTTGCTCGCTCACCTTTTGTGATTCGGAGACTTCATCTTTGAAGATATCGACTTGTTCGGGGTAATCCAGCGATCGTGTACAGATACGCGGTCATCAGCCCGTGAATTACCCGCATGCAGGATCGCATCAACCCACTTTAGCGAATTGTTACCGTCCATTGCTCCGAGCCAAGAAAATTTGAGATACGGCTCGTCGACCGTCTTGTAGAGGCACGGAGCACAGACATTATCCATGTACCAGGGTCCAGTGCGGCCGAGAGCAACGCGGGAAGATGCCTCAACGCCGCGCAAGACACCGAGGTAAGCGTCATAAGCGATGGACATCTGATCCCGCAAGGACGATTTACGTGGACCCTAGAGAGATAGATTCGTTAATTAGAATTTTCATTGCAAGGATGTAGGTGAAATAAATTGACTTACATGGTGTAAGTGCGTCAGGGTTTTGCTGAGGGCATCCAGACTGAAACGTGGGCAGACGCGGTGCAGTTGTCGATATATCTCGAAAAGACGGATGGGGAAGGCAAACACGGGCCGGTCAGGCGCGGAGCCAATGAAGCCATGTCGGAGTAGGGCTTCATTGGCTCCCACTTCACCTGGGTTGTACGAAAAAGAGTGAGGTCCATGTTCTGAGTTGCAATGAAATATCAGTATATGTATCAAATAAGAATTGAAACATACCTTCGAAACCGAGAACATGAAGGGACCATGCCCCCTCAATATCTGTGGAATCAGCCGGTCCATATGCCTTGAGATTGAGGTACGCGTCGACAAGAGCCGGCATTTGCCGGTTCCATGAGTCGACTCCTTTCTGAAGACGATCGTCGCGTATACGCAGGTCACCGCGACTATAAAAATTAAGACACAGATACAGAGAGAAATGTTCGGTACATACCCCGGTCGTACGCCATCGAAAATGGCTTGGAAGTCGGCCTCGCCTGCGTGACTGTGGAGGTCTCCCTCCTCCCCAGGAGGAAGTTGCCGGAGAGCATCTTCATCGTCGCTATCAATGTCCTGCCACCCCTCCGCGTAGGACCCCTCGGCGCCGTCAGTCATGACCGCATTGTCACCAAGAAGTGCAGCACGCTGCGCAGAAGTGAGGGCTATGGTACATAAGAAAGAGAAAAGGAAAGAGAAGCAAAGAACATACATGAGAGCTGGCTGCTAACGATGCGCCGTTCCTGTGCCAACTGAGCTCCTGTCCGGTTTATCTTCACCTTGACTGTTTCTTTATGCTGCCCTGGCGTCAGAGAGCGTCCAACCCGCCCGGTTCCGTAACTTATTGTCGCGCCACCTGAAAGGCCCTTGCGCCGCTTCGTTGACATTGTGAGGAAAGAGAATATCACGAGTGTTGCGCCACCTGAAAGGCCCTTGGGCCGCTTCGCTGACATTGCGAGGAGGGAGAATAATCACGAGCGTTGTGCCCTCATGATCCTCGATTGCGGAATTCGGCTATCAGAGATGGCGGGCGAAGCTTGAGGCGAAGAGCGGGTGGGGTTGGCAGCGGGAGAGGTGGGAGGGTGGGATGGCAACGAGCGGGCATTTGAGATTATGAAAATAAATATATTGATGTTACATTTACATATACTTGCGCGTCACAGCGGACCCGTGTGATTACGCAGGAAGAGGCGGGAGAGAGCACGCGAATGAGGCGGGAGAGCGCGCTAAAGGGGGCGAGGCGGGAGAGCGCGCCAAAAGGGGCGCGTAGTGGCAGCAGGTAGTCGGCGAAGGCAGAGCACAAGGAAGCGGGCAGGAGCCAGCGGCGGCCAGGTCGTTGGCTACGCGTGATGGCAGATTTGATGCGCTGGGCTTGGCCAGTGACGCGATGTGATACATCACGCAGTGGTCGAGCAGCAGGCCAAAACCCTGGGCAGGGGCGGCAGGCAAGTGGCGGCCGGCAGGAGGCGAGGGGCAGAGGGGAGGGGCGGGGGCGGGCGATGGTGCTGGTCGTGGTGGTGGTCAACGATGATGGCGAGGTGATGGCGCGGATTGATGCGGCGGCAGCGGTGGCCATTGATGGACCGATGGCGTGGGACGGCGTTGGCCGTGATAGATGTGATGGTCCCAATTGGGATGCGACCTAATTGGGACGCATCCCAATTGGGAACTGGCCAGCTCTGCTTTTACCAAGTCGCTCCGAGGCCATTTACCGCAGGGTGCTACCGCAGGGTAAGAGCCAGAGCAGTTTTGATTACCCATGCGATGGCAGGAACTGATGGTAACCTGCCATCACCCAGGACTATATATAGAGGTAACGTAGGTGGGAAAATATTCAAAAAATATCACGATGGGCAAACAAAGCCAAAATTAAAAATTCTGGCTCACAGAATACACGGAGCTGTCAAAACTGTGCAAGTTACCCTCTCCAAGTATAGTGAGAATGTGGACCCCTGAGGCTGCACCGAAGGCCATCAGTACATGGTCATCAGATCCCTTTACGTTGCCAGTCCCCACGAGTAGCTGGAAAGACTCCAGGTCTGGACCAGACCCCGACTTTGAGAGGTTGAGACCAGTTTTCTCAAGAGGATGAGAATTTAGACTCGAAAAGGAAAACCCGAATTTCATCTGCCTCTACCGTTACTTTCATCGCTCGACTCCATAGTCCTTCTCAAATCCTTCTGGTGGAAATCGTGGAAAATTTATTGAAATAATAAAGGGTCTCCGACAGACCCTTGGTACTCAATTGTTTCTTGGGGGAAATCCGGCGACAACAATTCATTGTTACGAAATGGGCGACAAGTTGAAGCCATCACTTGATCTCAACATGTTGCAATGCTTCTGGGCCAGTGTTCTCATCTCAACTATCATCTTATCCTGCAAGCCAGTGTGAGCTGCTCTTTGTGTTCACTCGCAATGTATTCAAACTGCACTAAAAGATCACTTGAATAACCGAGCTCGTGGAAATGGACTTCGACCACCTTGATCTAGCCACTCTGCGGCAATGTGGACTCATCTGCAAATACTAACATCTCGTATATTCGGGTCTGTACCATTACGAGAGAAATTCTCGCTCAAGGGTATGCCATCTGAACCTGGTCGTCTCAACCGGAGACCCCATGGCTGGATACCCACATTCTTTTCTTTGGCAGAAACATCCCTGCTGGCCCTCTGCCAGTTCATCCAGGTGCTATATCTGGGGAACAACAAGCTGACTCCCGATATGGTGGAGAGACTCCTATCATTGGTTGGGTTGAAGGGTCTAAAACTCACACTCAGCAACGCTACTTGCGAGCGCTACTTCCACTGCATAGCAGAGGCCTTTCCGCGCCTCCAATCCCTCGAGATCCACGTCTCTCGTGCGTATATCCTACACGTATTATGCACAGTTCGGTCCTTCCCTGCTCTAATCTCCCTCCTGATATATGATGGTTTCAACGGTGGTGTCTTCTCCCACTCAGGACCCACATGTATTTTCCCACCCAATTTACACGTATTGACCCTCCCCGCTGCCTGCCCCGTTTCTTCCAAATGATACTCACTTTGGACACCATTGCCATATTTTTGACGTCACCAAGCGAGGATTCATTCTTCGGAAAGTACCTACCTCAGGCACCGGCTTTGCCACCTCTCCATCGCCATTGCCTTGTACGATATAAGTAAGGTAAGTCTCCATATAATCCATACTGACTTCGGAAAAGGCTAAATCATCCACCCACACCTTCAGCCGATGTGCCCTCCCTCTGCGACACTGTACCGGCCTGATTTCTTTGAAATTTGAGGCTGCAGATAAGCGCGTTCTGTGCCATATCTTCAATGATGTGCTCCTGCATTTATCTGCTGCCATTCTCACATTGGTCATATTGTCAACTGGGGTGCAGGGGCACGGAAATTATGGTGTACGATCAGCATTCGCAGAGCAATTCCCCCGATTAAATATGTTTGAAGTGGGTGGGCTCGTTGCATAAATCCACAGGGGAGTGGTGTCTGCTCTGGTTGTACAGCATATCGTCTGCCACGGTGTACATCTTTAAATCTTGTCTCTGGGCCACATGATCTCTCCTCCCGGCGGTATAGTTCATTACGTCACAAAACAAGAAAACAGCACTCGAGGTGTTGGGATCATGGCAAAACGAAAATATACTTAGGCCCTGTTCGGGATCCCCAGGAAGGGCTCTGTTAGCTACCTGTAGCACCGTACACCTAGTTGGTCACACAATCGTCACATCAAGGAACCGGGGCGAAACTCCGATCAGACGTTGATCACACTCTCTCTACATTGTCAACGCACGCCCGTCGGTGACAGTGGCGGCGTCGCTGGTCCTGTTCTCGGTCATTGTGGCCATTTTTCAAACAAAGTCTTTATATGTGATATGAACTCTGGGAAGATGTCTCCATATAGTTGGTTTGAGTACAGAAAGAGTGTCGGGAACATGTCGGGGGGCGGTGGGATGCATGGATGGCGGGCGGACAACACCGCCAAGGTGATGAGCTGGCAGTTTGATGGAGCCGGTCTGGAGCGAGTGACAACAGAGTAACATTGATAGCTGAGATCACGGGACTACAGGTAGCTAACAGAGCCCTTCCTGGGGATCCCGAACAGGGCCTTATGTGACAGACTCGATGTCCGATGAACTGATAGTGTGAAACCCACCTCTGAGCGCTGAGTTTTCCACGCAATGAGTCACAATCACTAATGTCATGATCGGCCTGAGAAACGCCAAGCCGGAACCAAATGTCGCATCATAGCATATGATGTCCGCGTCAGTGGCGGTGCGAGCGAGGATCACCTCCACTGACGTCACACGCCAGGCTCAACTTGCGGAGTGGTGAGATGGTCTAGTCAGTCTGAAGTAGGCAGACAAGCACCGGCCCACAATTTTTAGGAATGTAACAATGTGGTGGCCTGGGAGAACGGGAAGATCAGTGCATTCATACTTTTAAACTGCGCTACACAGAAGGGCCGAGAATTGATACACAAGAAATACAGACCGCTGTGAGGAGGATTTCTCTGCAGACTACCGTAATCAAAATGAATAAGTAATGGTCAGATTCATGGGAGAAAATACACCCGCAACTCCACACTCCGCTGCCACAATTCTCTGAAAATTGGTGCTGATTCCTATCGTAGATTACCTAGGCAAAAGCAGCGGAATGAACAATTCAAACGCACCAAATCGGCGGTCACTGAAGGAACCAAACCGAAACAATAGAGACACAAGACTATTCAATATTAGAAGATGGCTCAATTCTTTATCCCGAGTTCGATTCGCTGGTATCAGGAGCATCTAAAAATAAAATCCGACTGGAGAGAAGAGAAGAGATTTGAAACCTCAACGTAGTGACAAACGAGCCCAGATCAGAGCGAGAGAAGGCCTGAAAAGAAAAAGATTATAGTACTAGTCGATGGCCATTTTCGGTGGCCTAGAACGCAAATATGATAGTCCAAGCCCGACGTAGCTTGAGCGTGTTATCATTGTTTTTGCCGCACAATCATTTGTGGGGAAGCCGAGTCGGCAACATCGGGGCAAGGGCGGCTGCGTTACGTCGCGAATCGCGTCCACATGTCTCTAGAGCGAGGCTGTGCGGCTTGGCAACGGGCTGCACGGAATTCGGAGCCTATTGTCGATCTTCTCGGGCCAGCGATTGAAATAGTAATGATGCCCGAGCTGTCCGAGTCGTGGGAACAGCGTTGTCCGCCGAGATCCAAAGCCAAGATTATGCCTCCGCTTGCCAGCTCGGTTAGGAGTCTTGGATCGAGTTCACTTGCTACATTTTGTATAAACTACTAAACCATAAATTTCAACCTGCATTTGAGCGAACCCCCATTGTTACTTCGATCTTCCCAGCGGATTAAATCGGTTATCGCGGTGTGCAGAATTCGACAAGCTACCGGCGTTAAATCGAAGCTCAGAAGTCTGGATGCGGCGAATGCGGTTTCGGCTTGTATCGGCACGGTCGACTGTAGAGCACTGTGATAGGTTGGCAAATACTTGGTTCGCCGCCAATGTTGAAGCAAGAATGTTGAATGCTACAGGAGGGAGATACCGCACCTCAATTTCATGGGTGAGAACTGTTAGAGTTCAAGCAAAGTTCGAAAACGTAGGCCCCGGGCCAGTACCGGCCTCGGAAAAACCCGGGACTCAAGGCTGTGTCGAGTCTTCAGCTCTGCCATGGTCCCAGTCTTGCGCCACTGATAAACTGAACAAAGCAATCGCTGAAAAATCCTGCCTGGTACAGTTCGCCGACGGCGGGCTCTGGAAAGGGTGGCCACTGAATGTCCTCTTGGTCATGTTTTACGAGCTTGCGACTCTCATTCACAGGGCAGTGCATATCATGACAGATTCTAGAACCTTTCGTCCTAGCCGGGAGCACCAACGATCCGCTATGCGCGCGTCCTAACATCACCATGGCATATTGGATCCTCTTCCTAAGTATGTGCGAATCATGGACTGATGATAGACTGATTGAGTGCGTTCTGAGGGTCCAAGACGCCGCTTCCAGGTACCCATTGATTAGGACCGAGCGTGATACGGTTCGCAGGTGCGCTCTCCAGTACCACCCGTTCTGTTCGACGTTGTCAATAAAGTGCGTAGCCGTAAAATCGGTCAATCTGACTTCATGTCTCCGACACCAAGCCGACACTGCGGGGCCCCGGTCGGAATGTGTTCCGAGTCCCATATGTTCGTAATTCTTCTTTGATCTGTGGGAAGAATTATTTCGGTATAATTGCGGCAAGCACTGGATGAAATCCCGCGCCGGCTACAACGAGGCAACGGAACGGCGACCGACGTATTTGATTCGCCATGACCTACTCACGCCTTTGATTCCCATAGGTGATAGTTGACTGCAAATCAAATATTTCAGCACGACCGATGTAACGTTTAATTAACGACGAAGTTCAAACATAGACGAAGCTGGACGGTGAGTCCCAGTGCCATGGGGCCAGACTGATGGCGGCGAGCGGAGACGGCAAGTAGGTATACTCACCGAATATTTTCATGTCGGCTTCTGGACTTAAAGATGGAACCTTGTCTCAAGAAGGCCTTGCGGCATCTTACTGGAAAAGGTACAAGTGTTCAATTTGTCAAACATTAATATCTCACTGGCTGAACGGATCAGTTAAATCCTCCGCCTCGGCCCGGAACGACGTATCGAAGGAATTCGAATGAAGAATCTCAGTCTGCGGCGACGACGTGTCGACTTGTCAAACTTAAATGAAAAATAAACAAAAAGGCTGCAAACCCGAGCCATTTGGTGCCCTTACCACGGCTGGGTCATCAGCTCGATTTGATGCATTTATCCTTGTTCCAGTTCGCATCTCGCTCGGCAGGCCGCCCGCGAGCCGCCAACATCTCCTCGGCATCAGTGCCTGCCAAGATGACACACTCTGGCCCCGTTGAAAATGCCTTAGTTTTACTTCCCGTCGCATTATGATCGTGGCCACGCCACTATCGCATTGTGGCGTGGCTGTAATGTTCAAAAGCCCATTTTTTCGCCCAATCCGGGATCTACGATTCCAAGTTCGGAAATGGAACCTATTTCGTTCCTTTGCGAAAAATCGACGTCTATCCTTGTATAACTTATATTCTGGCAGGCCGAATTCTCGGGAAAACAATCTGGAGCCCCCATTGTCCCTAATTCCCGCGGAAAGGAAGTCCATCGCTTGATGACCCCTCTTCTTCGAGTTCACCCACGGACAGACAGATGGTCATGTTCGGTCCTGGGTTTATTCATTTCTATCTTGTCTCTGCACGCCTTCTCTGTCTTATGAGTAACCTTCCAGGCACTTGCTTCAAGTCGAATTCAACAGTAGTCGACTTCATTGCCACTGGGAAGTGCATACCTCGCCACCATGGGTAGGGTTAACTGCAAGCGACATCAATTCGACGGATGTTGAAAACAGGGAATCTCGCTTCTAAGCAGAGCCTCCCACATATCAAGGGGATCTGAGTCGGCCCGCTACGGTAGGACTTGGGCAAGAAAAATCTCTACCGAAACTTCGTGCTTTGATAGCCATGCTCTGACTCCCATTTCAGGATGATTTCGTGATAGCAAGTTATTACAGTAAAATCTCACGGCATTTGTTTGGACATGGCACCCTTGAGTGCTTATCGCGTACACGCGTGGAGCGGATTCGACGTGACGAATCGCAGAGCAGGATTCCTGATGCGAGCGCAGATGATTTCTCGTCGCGATTATTGGCGGACCTTGACCTCAAGCAATCTCCAGCTTCCAGCTCATGTAAGGCCCCAGGTATCCGAGGGCTTCGCGTCCCGGATCCCTCTCCCGAAGCCACATATTAGGAAACGGAGACGATACGGAAGCCACAGCCTCACTGTTCTTCCGTGTCCCAGCTTGCATGCTTCTTCATGACTGAACGCTAGTTTGGGCTAGGCTTGGCGACGGGGAACTGCTAATCTACCCAAGGTATCGATTGGCTTACCTTCCAAAATCCCTCCCATGTCATCTTGCACGTTCTTTGCGATCGTCCTTCTCGATGCCAAGCTCGAGGTTTCATACAAAACCCCCCCCAGGTCGAATGTAAATCTAACATCGCTCTCTTTCGTTCGTCGACCATGTCTGGGGCATCTCAGTGTCCAAAAAGCGACTCCAAGACTCCGTCCCCGACCAACGGTGATCACCGCAAGCGGTAGGCCAATATCATGGACCTCTAGATAACGAGCTCATAACTTGAAGCCGCCGTAATAGGTTGACACAGTCATGCCTCAATTGCCATGCGACGAAGCGCATGGTACGCACAATAACCATGTGTTTGGTCATTTATTTCACTGACACATCCACTTAGTGTGATAGAAAACGACCCTGTTCTCGTTGTTCTCAGCTTGGGCTTGTAAGTCAACTTGAAATATTAGCACATACCTCTCCGTGACAAGTATCCGACAGACGGGGAATTGTGTATATGAAACGGACGACCCGAGCAGCCAAGACAAACAGGACGAAGGTAACAGACTGATGGGTCGTATCGCAGAACTTGAAGGCGTCATCCGAGAGGTATGGTCCCTCCTCTAGCTGACTTTCGGTATCTTACGCCTTAGTGCAGTTGAAAAATAAACCTCATCCTCGTTGGCTGGCTGAACAAGACCGAATTTCGAGTGACTCAGATGGTATTCATCCCTCACCACCGTCCTCCGGAGGTACTTCCCCACCGGTTTGGGCATTCCCATCCTCTCCGCCATCCAAACCCTCAGGTGTCCCGCCTCTTTTCTCTTCCCAGACATCTGCTCCCTGTTCTTCATATGCCAACGACACAATGGAATCACTCTTGGCTGCGTATACAGGCCTCACGGATCACATGTACATCCGGAGAGGGGGTGATTGTGGTTGTCTCAACGAGGTCGCATGTTACAGCGTCGTCCTCGATCTTTCATTGAGACTTCGAAAGACGGCCGATGTGCTCGCGAGGTCCCCAAGCCACGCAATTACCTCGGGTTGCGCACTCAGCACCCGCATTTCAGAGCTTGACACCTTGGTTAAGTTCGTGAGCATAGTCAGAATTATCGAGCTGCTGCGCTGACATTCCCAACAGGAGGCTGTTGCTCAACGTCCCAAATAGGTCGGCCATACGGTCGGGCGTATGTCGGGGAATGGGACCCGACAATTCGACTTTCCAACCCGACATTTTCAACCACAATTATGAAAATAACGATACCAATGTGACATGGGATCTAGGTGATCTTTCTGCACAGAATGAGGACTTGATGTCCTGGGTACCTACGCGTATGTAGTATATCTCCATACTTGTTTGCGGGGTGTTGAGATGCATCGGCGGAAGGCGGAGTTGGAGGAGTTTCATTGGTCACGGTTTTCGCTTTATCCGAATCTTTGAATTTTAGAAGAAGTCGCGCGCATTCAATGAGTACACCAAGGAGGTCGTCCCAACACTGGGGGGGAGACCCACTTTACGAAAATATCAAGCGACGTTCCCAACGGTCTTGACTGATCTCCCGACCAGCCAATAGGAGCAGCGAAAGAAGATTGCGAATTGTGCGGACCCATCAAGTCAAAATGTTCAATTTGAACATTCGGCTGTGTTGCACGTTCACTCACGGTCCGAATCTTTCATGGCGCGCGCGATGGAAACTAGAAGAATATATTATAGATGTATACTATTGCCAAGATCCCGGACGACCAAAAGCTACGTGAACGTAAACGTTCCACCAGACGTTCCAGACAAAATAGATAATAGATATAGATAATTTAGAGGAGCCATAAGCATGCCAAGCTCAGAACGCCAGTCAAGATGGGTGCAATCAGAAGACATGGGGTAGCGCGCCACGCGGTATTGGCTTCCACTGCAGTTTGAGCCACAGGCGTCGCGCTTCCGCCGCGGATAAACGTGTTCCACGCCACAATCGTTTCGGCGGGGTATATGAACGTGGATGTCGCCGTGCCCGCGTCGTATATTATGCCCTCCGAGCCAGGGAGGACGTCGTCGAAGAGTGGTGAGTTTTCGCCGCCCACAACCATGTCCGTTCCCGCCGGGGTTTTAATAACAGAGCCGGTCATGTTGGCGCCGAATACGAACTCCCGGACGAAGGTCAGTGCCTGGGAAAAGACAGCTCAATTGACAGGCGACGGCGGATGCAACGACAGCGTACCGCGACAGGGGTCTTGGCCGCAACCAAGTGACCTGTGCCGTTGAAGAGGACATACGTCCAGCCGCGCTCCTGATGAATAATCCCGGAAGGTTTGCCGGTGTCATCGCTCCACAGCGTGGACGGTTTGCGGGTGAAGCCCTGGATGCCGCCGAAGGTCGTATTCTAGGATAGCAGGTCAGCTTATGGACGTCATAATTGACGTGGACGAACCTGTATAGTCACTACGGGAAGATTAATGAACAGAAAAACACAAGAGTATGCATGCACACCTTCTGTTCCTCTGTGAGCAATGAGCGAGTCGTCATTTCCGGAGTATAATATAACTGAGATATTATGCGCCGTTGCATTCGTAGCGAATTCCGTGAGGAAAACCATAGGCTCAGGGCCTGTTGAAAGAACACTCGAGTCAGAATTTGTCAATAAGTACAGCTGGATGCTACTCACTCGGGTCATTCTCTGAGGGTGCATTGTCAGCAGCGGTTGACACAGAATGATTTTTAACCGACCTAAATCGCCGAACACATACTCGAAGGTTTCTTCCCAAGGCTGGCTTGTAGGTGCGTGGAGCGCAGCAATGGTACGTGGGTCTGAGATGCGTTAGAACGAAAGGTGACTCAAGAAAGAGCGAACTGCCAACCGTTCAGGAACGTCCCCGAGAGGCTGGGTGAGCCGTCGGGATCCGTGATGTCGTAAACCTAAGTTAGTTCAGATCGGAATTAAAACCCATACGACCGACGTGAGGCCGTTGCGTACATTAAAATCTTGAGTAATATTCCAGGGGGCAGAGTAGTTCACCGCATAGTCAACGAACTCGGGCAGGAGCGCGCAACCATACTTGAATAAGAAGAAAAATTAGCGACCGGGAGAACGCCTTGAGCGTCACTCACCCAGGGATCAAGGGTGCCGTTAGCCCGGAGGCTCAAATCGCGCTTCCAGGACCCGCGCTCACGTCGGCGTGCGGTTTCGTCCCGTTCAGCCGGTTCTAGTTCGGCATAACGCTGGTTGATTTCCGCGACAAGGCCACGCTTCGCCATTTTCTTCTTCTCGAAGAACGGTACGTCGCGATCAAGCGCGTCAATGAAGTTGACTGTTGGGATGATCCCGTCCTGGGGGTAGGTCAGGTTGATGTCGAATCCACAGAGGTGCTCCCTGGAATAAGATGAGTATTAATGAAATAGATACTGAGCGGTTGAAACGCACTGCTCTTTGAAGTAATTGTACACGGCCGGATCGTACCCGATGAGCTGGGGGTATGTTTCGATGACGTTAAGCTGACGTGTGTTAGATGGTACGGCGAGGCGATATGCATGAACTCACAGCAGGGAGGAGTTCGAACACTTGACCGTTCGCGATGGATGCATCACCAATCGCAATTTTCGCAATGTTGACTGGAGGGTTCGCCATCGAAAAATACGTCTTTCCGGGTGATTTTCAGTTGAAATTCCGCTTCTATGGTTGGAATGAAACTCACCTTCATGATGTAGGGAATATACCTGTCACCAGATAAATGAGCCACGGAATTATTACATATGAACGGAAATCACTCACACTCCGGCATAACTCTCGCCTGTGAGATAAAGAGGACGGGTGGCGAGACTAGGGAAAACCTTGACCAGGTTTTCGAGGAAACCCATCTGAAAGAAATTAAAATCCAAGCCTGCATATGAAACAAGGCCTATTCACGAAATCAGCTCCCATTTGGTCTTCATCGGCAACTTTTCGTTGTTCAGTAAGATTGCGGTACAACATGATCTGAAAGCTCACTGTAACCAGCTGCATCGGCGGTCGCGAATCCAGTGCCTCTGCATGGATGATCGTAAGAACCCTAACGAATACCCAGAGCAGAGATGCGTACACTGGCTGATCAATCCAGATGAAATCGGCGACCGTGTGCCAGCTGTAGTTGTTTGGGGAGATCGTTCCATCGGCAGCAATGCGAATTGGGCCATTCTACTATCGAGTTGAAGCGAGAAGGGATTGCGGAATTTATAGATCAACTCACTTCCAGGAAGAATCCCACCATACTCGAAGAACCGGGGCTGTGAACGAAGATCAGGGGAAAAATATAGGTGTGGTCGCCGGACTGACCCTCCATTTAGCCAAATACCCCAGGGCTCGTTGCTGCTGTTCGTAGTTAAAGATCCAGTCTGGGTTTCCAGAGCCCAGAAAAATAAGGTGTTGTTGGGGTGACCAGCACGTTGCACATCGATGTTACCAGCGAAGCTTCGGGGCAGAGGGAACGAGACATTCGGCAGTGGTTCAGTAACTTCGAAATCTGGTACGACCATTAACGGGTTTGAACTCGAGGCGGACGGACGAGACCCACATTCTTGCCACGCGGGGCTGTAGTCGCCGGTGGGCTGGTTTGAGTATACTGCAGGAAACGAACTCGGGAGGGGCTGGGACAGAACGACAGATACAATTGCCAGGAGGGCGAGAGAAAGCCGTAAGGAGGAGGAGGCCATGACGAGGGAAGAGCGAGGTGTTCAACTGTCGACAGTCACCATCTCGAAGCTGTTATATAGCGCACGAAGACGGCGTCCACTACGCAGGTGGTCCGCGCATTGACAATTGGAGTGCCTAAAATAAGTGGGTGCGAGACCCGAGATGTGCTTCTGCGTCTGGCCTATTGTGCGCTACGCGCATCCAGGGTCAATTGTCTTATTGTTCGGCACAACTTCGGCATCCAGATTTGGAAGGTAAGCGCCGAGCGCGCAGCGGCGGGCGGGCCCGTGTTAGCTCCCGTGTTGTGAAGTTGAGTGTCGCTTCAATAGGTTTCAGTCGCTACGGTTGTTCCGGTCGTACTAGTTTCTGATCCTTGAGATCCAGGAACGCAGCGGCGAGACCTTGCTGGATCTCGCTTCTTAAATTGCCGTTTCGCAGTATTGTTAATCCAGGAATACGTCCAGGAGGGCAGAGAAGCCAACAAGATATTTTCGCCAAGCAGGTGGACGTCAAGGAGTTGGTTCGAGTCAAGTTCGAGTTAAGTTCGAGTCAAAGAGACGCGTTATTTGCGTCTGTTGATTTCAGAAGTCGTTGGCTTCTTCCCTTCAACTTGCATTTTGCCCCGCAGATTTTCCATGGCGCGCCGCAAACGAATTCTAGACGACGGGGACGACTCGGATGCATCTGCTGGGTCAGAAAACGACGACTTTGACCCGAGCGAAAGCCACGATGCGCGTGCGGCCCGGAATCTTTTCGAAAACCCATATCAGCGCAAACGGAGACGGGTCAGTGACGAGGACGAGGAAGACGGCCTCGAGGCTGATCTACAGCCACGCAGAATCACAGCGCGGCGGAGTAACTGGACGCAGGCCCCCGCATTTGTATCCGGCGACGCGTCCAAGTCTACCAAGATGGATGTGGATGGGGAAGAAGATGGCGGGGATGACGGGTCGGAGGACGGCGATGAAGACGACGCAGATGATTTTGACGAGTCTGAACCTTCCCGGCCTCCGTCTCCCCGTGTGCGGGAAGAAGAAGAGTACGAGGATGAGCCACCGCAAGTGCGCGGCATAGGCTCCAAGTCCAGTCGGCCACCGGAGAATGAAGAAGATTTGCCTGTGCCCATGTTTGGTGCGTCGAAGGGCGGTATCGGATCGTCCCGTGGTGCATCTTCCTCTGCCACATTTTCCAAGGGTGGACTAGGCTCGGCATTTGCAAAGAACGGGATGGCGGCATTTTCCAAAGCCGGTGACGAGCCATCTTCACCCGCCCCCGCCCAAACGAAAGGCGGAATCGGCTCTAAGGGAGGGATAGGCTCGCGCGCCCCTCCGCCAGCTGAAGAAGATTTCCCTGCCGCTTTCGGTGTTCGCAGCAAACCTTCATTCGTCCGGGACTCTGCCCCATCCCCTCAGCCTGCGACCCCTCTAAGTGCGGCGGAACAAGCCCACTTCAACAAAATTCAGGGAACCATCGGAGCACGCCTTCTCGCCAAGATGGGCTGGCAGACCGGCCAGGGTCTCGGCACTTCCGGGGAGGGCATCGTGACGCCCGTGGAAAGCAAGCTGCGACCGCAGAAGATGGGTATGGGGTTCCGCGGCTTCAAAGAGAAGACGGAGCAGTCGAAGATGGAGGCGCGCCGCAGGGGCGAGGTGGTCAGCGATGACGAGGAGGCGCCAGGAGCGCGCAAGTCGCGAAGGAAGGAGAAGGAGGCGAAGGAGAAACGGTCCGATGTCTGGAAACGACCCAAGAAGGTCAAGACGAAAGTCGAGCACAAGACATACGAGGAGATTCTTGCCGAAGCGGGGCAAGAACTACCGGCGTCCTCTAGTCTCGGCCAGATCATCGACGCGACTGGGGCGGTGGTATGTGACTTTCCTCGAGTCCCATGTATTTTTCACTGACTTTTCTCCTCGCAGCCGAGGGAGGTCTCGTCTTTAGCAGACGTTTCCATAAATTCCTGGTCGCCCTCAAACGACCCCACGCATATCCCCGAGGTCCGACATAACATACGACTGATCGCCGAAGCCTGCAAAACCGACCTCGATGGTCTTGCTCGTGAAGCAAAGGCCTTAGACGAACGGAAGAAATGGGCAGCCCATGAAGACGCGCGTCTGCGCAAGAAAGTCGACGAAGAGGCAGATTGTACGTCTCCTCGGCTGAAATATCCAGTTCTCTCATCTAACGAGCGTCGACAGTAATTGCACGACTACAACAAGTCCAAATCGTCGCTACGGAGATTGACGCCAAATCCAAAGAGCTCGCCTCGGTGTACGAAGCTTCGCTCGAGCCGTTCTCGCCACTCTTTTACAAACTCGTGGATCAGTTTTCGCACGAATTCGAGAGATACCGGCTTGACGAGATCGTGGTTGCCGCTATCGCCCCATTGGTGAGTATTTTCTAACAATGTCTACGATAGGTACTGACAGAGTATACAGGTACGTCGAATGGCGGCGACATGGGATCCCTTGGATTCCCCAATGACATTCCTCTCCACGTTCCGAAGCTGGCGCCGTGCTCTGAGGGTCAATGCTACCGAGGAGAAACCCGCACAGACCCAAGTCGACGTTTATGGCTCGAAAACGGTCGCCGTGACGCCTGTCGACATGTTTGTGACGACTCCTTCCCTATTCGGATCCGATACTGATGGAATTTTCAGAGAAAAACCTATGACTCCTTTCGAGAGCCTTCTCTGGAACGTCTGGCTTCCAAGAGTGCGGACGTCGATAAACAACGACTGGTCTCCCCAATTTCCCCAGCCGGCCGTGAAGCTCTACGAAGCCTGGTCATCTTTCCTCCCGCCCTTCATCCGTGATAACCTGCTGGACCAGCTCATCCTTCCCAAAGTCAAGAAAGCCGTGGCGGATTGGAATCCGAAACGTGCCTCTGTATCCCTCCATACCATCGTGTTTCCGTGGCTGCCTCACCTCGGGCTCAGGATGGAAGACGTGCTCGGCGACGCACAGAGGAAGGTGAAGAGCTTGCTGAGGAGCTGGAACATCAGCGATGACATGCCAGCGGATCTGGCTGAATGGCGCGAGGTCTTCACCGCCACAGAATGGGACGCGATGCTCCTCAAATACGTCGTTCCAAAACTTGGCGCTTCGCTCCGCGACGAATTCCGTGTCAACCCCCGCGACCAAGTCATGACGCCCCTAACGAACGTCCTGCACTGGGCGGACATCATCCGCCCCTCCATCTTCTCCCAGATCCTCGAAACAGAGTTCTTCCCCAAGTGGCTCGACGTGCTGCACGTCTGGCTCATCCAGCCCAAAGTCAGCTTCGAGGAGGTCGCACAGTGGTACTCATCGTGGAAGGCCGCGTTCCCCGAGAAGGTGCAGAACATGGCTGGCGTCGTGCGCGGCTTTACGCGCGGGCTACAGCTCATGAACAAGGCCATCGAGCTGGGCCCCGATGCGCCCGCGCGTCTGGCCCGGCCCGACTTTCGCGCGGAGCAGGCCTCGGCGTCGACACCCAACACTCCTGGGCGGAACGGGACGCCGCGCGCGCCCCCTCGCCCGTCCGCGAGGACACAGGAGATTACGTTCCGCTCGATTGTGGAGGACTTTTCGGCGGCGCACAATCTGCTGTTTGTGCCCACTGGGCGCGCGCACGAGCTTTCGCGGATGCCTCTGTTCAGGGTCAGCCTCACCGCTGATGGTAAAGGAGGCATACTGGTTTATATTTTGGACGATGCTGTCTGGGCGCCCGTTGGGGACGATGGGACGTATAGGGCCATCTCCTTGGAGGATATGGTTGTCAGAGCTAATATGTAGTGCAGTATTACTGTGCGTACATGTATGGATATGGAGGCAACGCCCCGGACCACCGTGACATTGTTGTTGCCTATTTTTTGAGCAACGGCAATGTACGTGACCGTGACCGTTGCATCTTGAGGCAACGCTGATGCCGTGGAAGAGGAGGAAACGAGCTAATATGATTTTTTTTTGTAGAATTTTACATTTTTTTTTCGATGTCACGCTATTTTTCAGGCAACGGACCCCTCCGTGACCGTGACCCCGCGAAAAATTGGCAACGCAACGTTGCCTCCATACATGTACGCACGGTATGAAGTCTTGTACCCACGTCCGCACATGCAAATGGACTAGAGATAATTGTCAATTGATGCGTGTTTCCGTATTTGTCCTAATTGTTGGGGATCTTAAAGCCGAGTTGGTCCGACGTCACATGGACCATTAGTCCCATCTCAGTCCGCAACCGCGACGAGCTCAGTATGGCCTCAGGTTCACAGAATCCCATCGACGTAGACGCATTGGACAATAAACCCTTTCCAAAGCGCCCCGACAAACCCAAGAACTTCATTCCTATCGTCATCAGCGATGATGAAGAATCGGAAGCCGAAGTGGCAGCGAAGTTGGAGTCCAGAAACACGAAGACGCGGTCAATTTCCACGGTTTCAGATATCATGATTATTGAACCCACCCCACCTCCGGATCCTCGCGCGAATGTGATAAACCTCGTTTCGGATGACGAGGAAGAAGTTTCTGTGGCCTCCAAACCAGCATCCGCAGCAGCAAAAGATAATAATGGGGGAGGATCTCGACCTCCGGCAGTTATAAAAACCGAACCGGTCGCTTCGTCTTCCCAGATGCGAAGAGAAACTGCTTCCACACGCAATCCTAAACCTAAATCGCCCGAAAATAGTTGGTCCGTTCAAACTATATCAAACATTTGACGAAGTGACTCACTTTATTTAGGGCTGGACCTTCCGGTCGCGAGAAGGACATTAGATATGGACCGCCATCTACAATAATCCAGAATGTTGGTCCCACAGCCCTACTTGACTTGAAGATGCTCAGTGAAATACAGCCTCGGCCGAAGATGGAAGAAGTGTATTCGGACGGGGAGGAGAGTTACGAAAACATGGGGACGTTCTATCCGGTATTTCGCGTCTCTACGCTCCTGCTTTACACCGAGATCAATACTTTTCTTTGTAGTTCCGACATCCCACCGAAACACCAGAGCAAAAAGGACGCCGTTTCGAACTCCGGGCAGAACCCGTCCCGGAATTGCTCGAACCAGTACTTTCTAAGAAGCGATCGTTTGTGGATATATCCACAAACCCCAGTGTATTTCCTACAATTCCGAGGCCTAGCCATCCGACTGAGTTCATCTGGGACATAGTGCGGCTTTTTTTTCTCTCTGACAATTTATTTCAAATCTGACAATATACCCCCAGCTGCACGGATTCAGGCTTCAGCCTCCTTTACATTCTCGGCCACGTTGTCTTTCCAGAAAGCGTCCCCGCTTAATCGATGCCCTTGACATGGACCATTACTGCAGGAACCACGAGTTCCGACGGGCGGGCGGATGTAAGTTGTGTCGATTCTAGAATATTTGACCGATGTCTAAGAAATCTGGATCTCAAGCGATCAACAAAATATTGCAACATGATGGGCGAGTTGTCATCTGTTCCAATACGGCCGGGGGCAATGACGTTGGGGGCAAGTGGCATGTCACTTAGTGTGCTAATTGTAATCTCTCCCAGATACAGACCCGTACAACAAAACAGGGACCCTCATTTCTTTCTGCAAGGTATCGTTAAAGTAATCCAGCTGTCTAGTAAATTCTGAAGAAAAAAAAACATAGCGAGACCCATTGAAGATCCTCGACCTCGAACAAGGTTATTCGATCCCGTTCGTCTTTCGATTTCCGATCTCATATGCATTTCAGGCGAACAAGAAAATCTACTTGGGACACACTTCTCTGTGCATAACATCGTATATGACCCTGTTAGGTAAGCAATTACATGATGACTTGATGATATCGTTAAAATTCTTATTTGCCGCGTCGGGCAGCAATATTCTCGCATCCTCAAGTGCCGATAAGAACGTTCGGACATGGAAGTTCGAAGATAATGACGACGACCCGTACTCGGAATTGCAGTCGTACCGATACCGTGCGCGATTTTCTCATCCTGCCTGCGTTTCCTCTCACAGCTTCGTCAGAGGTGCAAAATAGGACGACGGCCCCACACGACCTGACATTCAAGCCTGGGGAATCGATTCTTGCCGTCGGAGAACAGTACGCCATTGTTCCGTGCTCTGTTCAACATATACAAATGGTGTCGCCGCAGGAGGCTCACCATTGAAGATCTGCAAAATGGAACCAGTCATGTGTTTGATTTAACCCCCGACAAAAGAGAGCAAAATGCGCACGTTACTGGCGCGATTGTATGGGGATCTGCCAAGTCTTCCGATCTCATATTTGCTCTGTCTGAGCCGCTCAATAAAGACGTTCGCGGAGGCTGTCACAACGCTTTTGATACAAAGGCGCTCAGGACCGCTTTCCGTTTCGACGCACCCGAAGCAGGAGATGCCCTGTGCGTCGACCCTACCGGTGAGAACGGAACCCTCCGCCTCTGATTTTGTATTTGACCAGCACAACAGGAGACATTGTTGCACTCGTCACGAATGACGGTTCAGACTCCTTCCTCCGCATATATGATGTTCGGCGGCAAAGAGGCACAGCCGTCGAAACACGACCCTTGGAAACCTTCACGTCTAAAGACCATGAAGTCAACAGTATGGCCTTTAGTTCAGATAGCCTTTATTTGGCGGTCGGGCGCGACGATAATTGTACACACGTGTATGATTCTCGTATGTTGGGGAGAAGGGGGGTCTTGTTCAGCTTCCGACACTCGGAGATACCTTCCGGTCACAGGGATCAGGCTTTATATGGTGTCGTCGGCGTTGAGTGGGTCGAAAGTCGATTCAATCGACTGGGTCTTGTCACCGGGGGGAATGACGGTGCGACTGGTTTTTTTTTTCGGGGTCGAAATCCACTGATGCATGCATTGGCTTTTAGGTTGCATAAGATTGTGGGATCCGTTATGTGGGGACGAAGGGCAGGTGCTGGCCCAAGCTCATTCTGATGTGGCCTATTTCACTCTCGGCGACCAGTTTAAAGGGGAACACCGGCTCGTTGTGTATGTGCCGAATGTCTCTTTGGCCCTTTGTGACGCTAATATCGCACATTTTTACCAGGGGTGACTCGGCCGGAACAGTGTATGTCATGGACGGCCACGCCAACATGTAGGTGGTGATATTATAGTGGTTAGTGGTGATTTATAAGTTTTCTTTACGTTCATCGCGGGTCGATCTCCAACTTTCCTAGTATTTATGCGAGCTCGAACTGTGCCAAGCATTCAACAGAACCATCGGCACAAGATGAAAATGATTTTACATTACCGCAAAGATCTCTCCAACGCACTGTCGATCCGTTGTGAGCGAACTGTGCTGTCCCACCCTCCAGCTTCCCTTCCCAAATCGAGCTGAAACTGGATTGTGTTCACCAAAGGCGCCCCCACCAGCGGTTCATCAGATTTTTGTGCGCATGGTCATTAAAATGAATGGCGACCGGATACTCCCCGGTTTGTGAATGATACACCATGGGCGGCAGGAGGCGATAAGGAATAACGTCGTCTTCGACAGCTGAAACGGGATGGCGGGTGTTGATTATCATGCCTGACTCGACGTTGGCAGCATTCGCCCAGAAGAGGCGAGACCAATAATCCAGTGTCATGCGGCCTTGAAATAGAAATTCATTGAAAATTTCTAGCCAGAAATAAGTTGAACCACGTTGGTCATGGCGCGCGGCTAGCGTACATACCTTGGTCGGTAAGAGCCGTGTGGGAAAGCTGCGATACTAAGTCCCTGTACACGTCCTTCATCGATTTTACTGTCCCAATGATTGTCCCGCTATTTGCCCAACGAGGTGGTGCCCTGATTGGTTGGAACTCAGCGACTGGGTCTCGTTCAGTAAAATTCAACTTCGCACATGTCTCCTTCGTAGGCATTTTTAGGCACGGGTGACTCGGGCACATCGCGACACGCAGGCTAAACAGATTTGAGGTTTTCAGAGTATGCGCGGATACTTTGGGTTCTAACCTCGTCCCAATCGTTGGGCCAACACGCCATATCAGCTCCGATGACAACTGGATGGGAACCGTACTCTCTATATCGCTCGAGTAGAATTTGGGGTGGGAGCTGAAGCCACACATCCCATGCGTCCATCATGAACACCACGTCAGGCTTGGGAGGCCGTGGAGGAATTCATAGACGCCTAAGCATGCCAGATATATTTTATCGTCATCGCCGGACCCCATTAATCTCACCGACCACCTTCCTACGCTGCATGTAGCTGCTATCGCCTTGAGCCTCCCAGTTGAGGATTATTGGCGAGTATCCGTGGAGTCGTACTTAGTTACTTCGGTTTAGAATGCGAAAGTTCGTCACTTTGATGGGAATGTGTGAAAGTTCGTCATATTGCCTGGTTTCTGTGAAAGTTCGTCAGTTTAACTCGGCACGTTCAGAAACCCGGAACATCGGCCATCATTGTTCCTTCAGCAAGGCCGGGCGTGTTTTTTTATATAGATCCCTTCCTAACACTAACCACTAACCCTAACCGCTAACCAATAACCTCTAACCACTAACCACTAACCACTAACCCTAACCAACTAACCCAAACCACTAACCACTAACCACTAACCTCTAACCGAACCTAACCAGCCATTTCGGCAACTGAGGATTCCCATCATTCCGTGATGTGCCGAAGAGTTGCCGCTCGACAAGCCCGGAATACAAACTAACGAACTTTCACAGAAACCAGGCAATATGACGAACTTTCACACATTCCCATCAAAGTCACGAACTTTCACATTCCTAAGCGAAGTAACTAAGTGACGAAGATGGTTTGGACTCGTATCGGTGGATGAGTGAAGACATGAGCGCTTTGCAGAACAGTGGCCCTAACCTTCCTTGTTGACCGGGAGCAGAAGAAATAGTTCCTGCGACGGTGGCGACGGTGTTGCATCTGAGGTCGAAGAGAAATACTCTCGATGATAGAAGGCGGGTGGGAAAGTGAAGAGAACCAAAATTAAAAGCAGGATCCATGAAGTGGCCCTTGGATGAGCCATGTCGAAGATATGCAGCCAGGCGTTTCACAGTCTGGCATATATATGTGGTACACGGCGCTCGATATCCTCCAGTTGGACCTGAAATGAAATAATTTAGTTCTTTATCTGCGCCTAACTGCGCTCCCGCCTTGGCTTCAGAGTTTATTTAGTTCCCGTCCTGTTTGACGTCCAGGCCAGCGAAAGACATGCAAGCTCGAGGCACTGCCAATCACCCGAGTATGCTAACCCGAGAGCGTCTCTTGCAAGGGCGATCAGTAACCTATATGTGGCGGGTGGGTTGAAAGAGTGGTGATTGAGCAACAGACATATTCCCAATGTCCTCGCCCGCTAATTAACGCAGATCGAATACACGCTGCTTTTACTCTATAGATATGCCCTCGAACTCCGCCGCGCCATCTGAATAGATGATCGGATAAATAGTCTGTCTCGAGAGAATGGACAGATAGACAGACCTCTATCACCTTCCAGCCGCCCGTCAGTTCGTTTCCAAGCTCCTCCTCGATGCGTGTCACCGCCGCAAAATAAGTGCATTGCTCGACTTTGTCCTCCGCGCCAACCACAATCTCGCGCGTCTTGGCGTTTCGGAAGAGAAGAACCTCCTGGGTTGAAAACTGGATGACGAAGACGGGGACATCGTTGTCAAGAATCTTCCCGGTCGAAACCTTTACGAATGTGAGTATAGTGTGGTTATCAATAGAGTGGACATACATCGACTTGTCGAATGTCAAGCACTTTGCTGTCGCTGATAAGGCCCTGACGGAGGTATTGCTCCATTGTTGCCCACAAAACATTGTAGGTCTGTCGGAGTCTCGTCAAGCACCATCCGCCAGGAAAAGAAAAATTACGAACAGCCTCTCCGCACCACGCCTTGAGCGCCGGCTGATCAGCGGTCAAGTACGCATCCACCACCTCCGGCACGATGTATTCTCGCAGCTCGCGATCGAAGCCCTCCCGCGTAAAGTCGGGGTCCAGATTTTTCATCAACCGCATCACCTGCGCGGTCTCGTTCTCCTCAAACCACGACCCCACTGTTTCCGTGACGCTGCGGACAGAGGCGACGACAGGGTTCTCCGATTCGTCGAAGGCCTGCCGCATGGAAGCAAGGGTGCGAAACAAGGGGTTCGTCTCCTTCAAGCGATTCCATTTTTCCTGTCGCGGGGAGTCCTTGTGGAGGACAACGGCCGACCCGGCTCTTGAAAAAATCAGCATATCAATGCAGGGAAACTACGTATCACACACTCGGGATTAGCTTCAACGCGAGTGGAAGGTGCGAATCCTCGCGCACGCCCCGCCTTTTCGAGGCGTTTCTGCCGCCGCAGTCTCCGCGCCTCTTTTTCCTCGTAGCCCGCGTGCTTTGCACTCCCACTGTCGTCCAGAGCATCTATGAGGGTTTCGGACAGGGTTTTATATGCAGCGGTGTTACGGATTGGCTCTGTCGATTTTTCTATTGTGGACGAAACGGCAGCCGACGCTCTGGAAATCTGGAGCGTTATTTTAGTAGAGCGGAGGAGGAATGGGATCTAGTACGCACAGCGCGCATTATTTCGCTCTCTTCCATCGTCTTCAGTGCCTCAGATACAGCGTCCCCGACCTTGACTCCGGTCTTTTTCAGCTCTTCAGCCGCAGCTCGTAATCGCGGATTCTCTTTGATACTTGATGTAAGCTGTCAATGACACGTCGCGTCGGCATAGTCCAGCAGAATGTACGATACTAGAACATACCCGCGCCTTCTCGTACGCCGCCCTCGCCCGTTTCATGGCCTCCGAATCCTGGAACTTGTCGACATCGCCCTGCAACTGCTTGACATTTTCCTGAAGCTCCCGATTCTTCTTCAGCTCATCCCGGAGAACATCTACGAATGTCTGAAAGGGGGATTTTGGGACCTGGTCCAGCCGTCTGGACGATGAATGAAAGCTGGCGGCCACAGGTAATCGGAATGGCGGAGGAAACTGCACGGTTTGTCGGGAGAGAGTCGCACGGCGTCGAATAGCAGTCTTTAAGACGAGTCCCTGGAGGTTACGAGGTAACATGGTGACCGACACCAAGAGCAGAGAGTACGGCTCAAGTACGGCTTGAAAATTATGAAAGATTTTCGTGGCTAAGCGAAAAGCATCTGTTTGAAACAGGGCCAAATTCATCGTTCCGATCCGACCCGGGAGCCTCAACATCTTGTCCGCGACCACCGATAGCCTCGGAGAACAACAAAATCCACGGCCTCCTTCTCTTCTTTCGAGACAAAATCAGAGACCTATCGACTGTGAATCACTTCCGATCTTTGACTTGGGTCCGCTACGTTCAGGTACGCGGATTTTATTTTCACGTTTTCGCATGGAAAATACTGATCTCTCCTCATGGCGGTAGTCGTTTTGAGACAACTTAATCCGAATTGCCAGTGGAGCTCATCGATCTGATTATGGGCCATCTGTGGCCTGACAAAGCCTCGATCAAGCTATGTGGTCTTGTCTGCAAAACCAAGCTGTATCCGAGCAGGTCTCACGCATTTGCATCCGGGGTCTCCCTGAACGAAGGGAATGGACCATCATTTTTCGACATGGTGAAAACTTCGCCTGTGCCGCTTCCCGATTTATTGGTCTTTTGTCATTGTCTCTAAAGTTTAAACGAATCCGAGGATCCAGAGCCGCATACCCTCGACTGGTTGGATGGAATACATCGGTTAGGCTCGTGTCCTCAGATGACTCATTTATGCATTTAACTAGGGGAGAGGAGTCTGGCTCATGTCTCCGCATTCCTCGGCACGCTTGCTTACTTTACATACATACAGGTCGATCTCTTAGAAAGACCTCAGCAGGCTCCATCTTGAAGATGTTGCATTGTTTGCCGTCCTCGCTGAGCCATTTCGGTATCTCCTCCCCCCATTTCGGTACCTCCTCCCAAGAGGAAGGTTTCTTCCAGCACCAAACATTCCCGTTCCGTCCACATCTCAACTTCCAGAAGGATTACGCACATTGTACTTGGAGGATGATGCAGACAATTTCTTTTTGGCGCTGCTGTCGTTACGGCGGATCCCCCGCCTAGCCGAAGTGCTTCTATCCAATGCATGGCTTACCAAGAATTCAAGCTTGGTGAGATATCTCCGTCTCGCTGGTGAAACCCTCCGAGACTTAACTTTGGAAACATGTTTCGGTCAGAACGATTTGTCCGGTCAGTTTGGGAGCTCCGTTATAACTATAAACAAGAAATTGAATAGTTTTTTCCAGACCGTGATGAACCGTTCGGCCTCAACATCTCAAGATCACAACAAAGACCAATCTGATGGCCGTCGTGCTGCTTAGGACCATCCCCCATTTACTTTCCACCGTTTTAATCACGATTACCGTTATCGACGTCTGGTTTTACGGCCAGGCAGAGGACATGGATGGAACAGTAAACCTGTGGCACACTATCGACTGGGGATTCGCAGACCCGAAATTTGTTGGACTGAAAGACCTCGAACTCATGATCAGCCAACATAATAACCAACAATGGTTCTTGGAGGAATTGCCCAAACATACGACACGTGGATGTAGTACGGAAACCGGCTGTTCCTCAACGGGACCGCGTCGGAATATACCTACCTACCTACCTTGCCATTAACCATCGCTCGTGATGTTCTTCTTGTGTTCTTCGGATCACCGGGAGATCTGCATCATGAAACCTGCTGGATATAACTCGAGAGCTGGGAGAGGATGTTAGTGGGCGGCTATTTGGCGCCCATGCCCTTTGCTCAATGTGTACACCTACCTCTTAATTATATTTATACAGAAATCACTCCCGAAAGCCCTGGATTTCCAGCTTTCGTCAAGACGACCATTGGCGAACGGGCAAAGTACATGTGTTCAGAGCTACATCCTCATTCATGATGTGCGTGCTCTCTTTTTGACTTGCCCTCCCACTGTGGGCTGCATGCCAGAGCGTTTCTGACCGGCAGCCGGCGCCGGTGCAGGTACTACTAGCCCTTTTCGGGGGAGCCATTTTCGCCAATATCCAGTCGTAATCCGGCCCCAAGACCAACCGCTGCGTCGCTCCATCGCCCAATTCCGCAAGCAGCCCCAGTCCTTTCTGAGCACTCGAGACAGACCTATCAGCAGTCATACCTGCGGGTTTCGTGATTTATCAGATGCGTGAGCGGGCAACCTGGCAATTGTGGAGAAAGACGCACTCTGAGAGTGTGAGGGCTTCGTAGCTTGTGGGTTTCCCACGTAACGCCCCACGACGCGGTTGCGCTGAGGTGTTGCTCGATATGCGATCGCTTTGCCTGCGCGCCGGAAAAATCTATCATTGGAGTGTCCTGTAAGAAAAAGGCCTTCAAAGCCGCGCATTCGGAGCAAGTACTGCATCCGACACCCTGAAGTTCTGCGGCAGCCACCAGCTGGTGTGGTTGTTGCCCGATGACGGTATTTGCGTAGGCTTTTATGATTGCTACGCAGAACGTCCTGAACGGCTCCATCAGGGAACACCTTCTTTGATAATTTCCCCAAATTACCAGTAATTTGGCTAGAATTTGACCGAATTACCTCGCATTACCTTCATTTCTAACATTACCAATTTTACACAAGTGCCTAGCAATTGGGACGAATTACCACCCCATTACCACCTCATTACCACCCTATTACCACATATTTCTTGCACCTTTACTGGCTTGTAGCGCACTAAAATCACATTGAAGAGACGATAAAAAGACTGCATTCCAAATCATAGAGCTATTTACAATGTCTATGCTACATACTACTCCCAATCCTAACCTGAGAGATTGCACAGACACCTCCCATCACAGCACCGACCGCGCCCCAACACCCGAAACTCCGGGCCGCACGTACTTCCCACCGCCAATAACCGGCACGACCAGTAGTGCAACGAGCACGTAGATCCCGCTGTCGACGTCGGGTGAGGCTTGCATGCACAGAAACCATATGAAGACCTGCAAGAGAACACACCTCGCTGAAGCTCCGTACCCAGATGCACACGGTGACACGGCATGTGTCAGTGCCGAGGAGCACATGACGTCGCAGGCAATGAGCGTATGCGGCGAAGGAGGAACAGAGCTGGGGAATGTGCGGACGTCAGGAACACGCCGAGGTATTTACGGAGGATGTGGGCGCTGGAGAACCAATCAGTGGTTATTCGGGGAGGTGGGCACACAACATACAGAGAACAAAAAGAACCGGACACACTGGCCGAGGACAAGGAGTAGGACCAGGAGTATGAGCCCTGGGTACGATGTATGGATAAACTCAGCAGGGAGGACACACCAGAACTATCATAGGGCGAGAGACCAGATGCAAACAGTTCAGGGATAGTAGGAGCGGTGAGGAGCACAGAAAAAACGGACCATTAAAGACCATGTCATCCAAAGCTGGTGACTTCCACTGCACTGAAGGATGTAATTGACAGGACCCTGTGACGAGACTAGGTCAGAAGGTTGCCGAGTTCAAGAAACAAGCTGTGCGCACCGTACCAACCGGAGCAGTGAGCAAGCACATCATCCCTCTCGGGCCCTTTAGATGCTTTGGGTCAGCCCAGTGTAGCACAGATGAAAGTAGGTCTTACAGGGGCATGACAACAGCGGCACAGACTGCGATGGCAAGGAGAAAAGTCGGTCGAAGAACGGCGACGAAGATGGGAGAAAGGAAGCAAAAAGTGTTTGATACTGTTGTGACAGGATCAAAACGAACCACTTTTTGCACACGTGCATACCGCGTAGTAGCCGAGTGCTGAATCAGCAGTTTAGGGCCGGGGTAACTTCGCCATGAAACATTTCATGCCGCCCATTGTTCCTGAATATTTTTGTCCCCGAAAACTAATCTGTTCTGGGGCGTCATAAATATGGCCGTATTTCATCCGGGAGACATTTCTTGCCTCCATTGGGGCCTTTTGAAAGGTTACCAAAATTGTGGCGGGGCAAAGGAGGTAATTTTGGTAACTTACCAAATTACGGTGAATTTGGGGGAAATTACCAAAGGAGGTTTTCCCTGATGTCTGTCTGAAAATCGAGGTGGACAGTGGCAAGGAACGTCTTCAGGAGGGGGACCAGTGGGGCCAACACCTTGTCGACGTGTTGTGAGATCGTGAACCCAGCTGGGGGTTCGAGAAGTTTTAACACTAAATCTTGAGATTTAGTGGAAGTGTTGACTTCGAAGCAGAATTTGACGAGGTCAAGAATAAAACGGATGGTGACGGTGTACGAGATTGTCGGTTTCCGGGGAATTATCGCCGCCATATCGAATGAACGAATGGTAGCATCTACAAGCATGGATATCACGTCCACGAATTCTGATTCGGCGACAGTATCCCCTGACGATGGTGAAAATTCCGCTCTTACAGAACGGACGAACTTTTGGAGCTCATTGGGGGTGCGCGCTGTCCAATAGGGGAAGTCAAAGCGGTCAGAGGGGACCGATTCTGACACCGATTCTCGCCCGATTCTGACGGCAGAATCGATCAAGAATCGGCGCAACTTTGACCACCCCGATTCTGACCATCGATTCTCCCGTCGATTCTCATATATCTTGGGGGAAACCAGTACTACATTTTGCTTCCTATATAATAATTTTCTATCTATCACTTGCCGGCGTGCATTTCTGTTACTGTGACCCAGATCACACTTTGAGATCCTCTCTCTTTCGCACACAACACGTTCATGCCTCGGCTCTCGTCGCGCCAGCGTCGTGCGCGCGACATGCTTAAAGCCTTCCTCGACCACCACACGATGTGTTTAAAGACTGCTCTGCGTTGGAAGAACAAATCTCGGCGAAACTTCTCGCGTGCCGGCTTGACCCAGCGGGAGATCGAGGAGTTCGTAAGCTCAGCTTTAGCCTTGGAAGCAGCGACCTCGGAGAGCCTCGACATCGACATGGCATCGATCTCAGAGTCCGGAGACTCCTCTGCCGACTCTGACCTGTCTAGTGGAGACATTGACACCGTGACCAGCGAGGACCAGTGGTCAGATCTCCTCGGCTCCAACTGGCGAGGGTCTTCTTCTGGTTCTGCGACTTCATCCGCGAGCTCCCTGATCCCATCCGACTCTGACGATGATGACAGTATGCCAGACCTGCACTCAGCTGGGTATCCTGACTCGGACTCGGAAGATGACAGTTCTGACAGTGACACATCGAGTTCTGGTAACAACGGGGACGACGAAGACTCAGAGGGCTGGCAGTCCGATGATGAGCTCGAGATTCCTGGCCAGTGCCGCGCCAGCAACCCAGTCAGATGGGTGCGGCACAATTTGGAGGAGATGTACAGTCACCGTTATGAGATGCCCAGCGACACCTTCCCCCGTGGACCTGCCTTCTTACGACACGTACTTGGACCACAGAAAGATACCCGCCCCGACCTTTTCCGTCAGGAGGTCCGCGTATCCTCATTCACCTTCGACAAACTTGTCGCCAAAATCTCTGATGACCCCATCTTCACCAACAACTCATCTAATGGGCAGATGCCAGTCGAGGACCAGCTCGCCATCGCCCTCTTTCGTTTCGGTCACTCGGGCAACGCTGCTGCCCTTCAAAAGGTCGCAAACTGGGCGGGCGTCGGAAAAGGCACCATCACGCTGGTGACTCGTCGCGTCATGACCGCCATCTTACGTCCCAACTTTATGGCCGAGGCTGTTCGCATGCCGACTGCCAACGAAAAGGAGAAGGCAAAGTCGTGGGTGGAGGCTCACTCCTGCAAGGCCTGGCACAATGGGTGGTGTATGGTCGATGGGACGCTGGTGGCTTTATTTGATAGGCCATATTGGTTCGGGGAAAGCTATTTCGACTGCAAATGCAACTATTCTCTTAACATCCAGGTATGTGCTTCCGATTACTTATTCGTCGTGGCGCCTCTGATTGTGTTCTTTGCAGATTGTATCACTTCCCAATCTCTGCATCATCGACTTCGGATATGGGTTTACAGGAAGCACGCACGACTCGACTGCGTGGGAGGGGACACGTCTTGCGAAAGAGCGTGAGACCCTGCTTCAAGATGACGAGTTTATCTGGGCGGACTCAGCGTACATTGTATGATATTGTTTTGCTTTTGTACTTTACATAAAGACTCAGAACGAGATATCTAGCTTGAAAAATGGATGACCGCCCCCTTCAAAAGGCCGTATAGTTTTCTTCCAGGAAACGAAGAGTTTACAGCTATTTGCGGAACATAAGGCGCGGATCAAATTTTTATCAAAAACACTGATTTTCACTAATGCACCTTCAGCTCGCTCAATTCTTGCACGATCGTCTTAAAACCTGGACCAAACGATGTGGAATAACCTTCTTCAGTGCTTAGGCTATGTGTAATATTTATTTTACCCCACTAACACGTCCAAATGGGGTAACAGACGATTTTCAACCGTTGCCCCTGTATCGTGAGCAGTATCCTTCAGTTTCTGGAAACTGTGCTTTGGTACAACTTATGGATGTATAACACATTGCTTAGGATGGTGAAAACTCCGCAGATCTGTTTCACTATGGTGATTCATGAGGATTTCAAAAGTATGTGAAATTTGAATGATATTTCATACCCTATACCTCAAGGTATAGCAGTAAAATGTGCCCTAAGCAATGTAATATCTTATTGAGAAGCCATTCAAATATTCTCAAGAGATCCTCGCCATTATGTTCACAGATAGAGGGGCAATGGTTGAAAATCGTCTGTTACCCCATTTGGACATGTCAGTTGGGTAAAGTAAATATTACACATAGCCTAAGCACTGCGGAAAGTTATTCCACATCGTTTGGTCTAGGTTTGAAGACAATCGGGCCAGAATTGAGCAAGTTGAAGGGGCATTAGTGAAAATCAGTGTTTTTGATAAAAATTTGATCCGCGCCTTATGTTCCGCAAATAGCTGTAATAACCATGTCTCGATGGTCCACATTCGCTCTGAACATGCCATCGGTTTCTTGAAAGGTCGTTTTCACTCATTGAAAAGCTTACGCGTCAACATCAAGGATGAGAAGACTCACAAATTCGCGACGTACTGGATTGCTGCTTGCGTGGGTGTGCATTCTTACGCAATGCAGTGTGAAGACGAGGAGCGAGGGCCTGACACCGATGATGAGGCTGTCATGGCAGATCCATTCATCGAGGAAGGACTTTCTTCCTCATCGGACTCCAAGGCCAATGCTGCGCCGCTGGCACCGGCGGCTATTCGCGGGCACGCGGGGAAGGCCAAACGAGAGGATCTCAAACGGCGTCTATTCAAAGCAAAGGAGCGACGTAAGCGACACCGTGCACGAAGGCAACAACAGGAACTTGGTATGGGTAGCGACAGTGGGGGAGAGTAGAGTAAGGACAGGCAAAAATGTAGCCGGTGCAGTAAATGCCTAATAGAAAGGAAATTTTGGGATCACGAAAGAATGTGAGGTAAAGACCATGTACTGGTAAGCAGAACGAGTGTGGGAAGAGTGCAGGATATGGGGAGGGTATCAGAGCAAGCATCCGTTGGTGGAATTTCCGAACACATCGAAGTCAGCAATATTTCCGAAGTCCATGGCCGCAGATGATGAGGGACCAGCGCTGGCATTCCCATTGAAGCTGTCCAGGTCGGTGTAGTCGGGGGGCTCGGACGACGTGTAGTGGGATCCAGACGAGTGTCTATCAAAGAAGCTGGCAGCGTGAGAGGTGGACAATTGTGTACTGGTCTTCACGGCCATGCGAAGCTCGTGGTCCTGTCGCATCTTGAGCTCCTTCATCCTCTCCTCCTGCTTCGCCTTCTGCCCCTCCATCCGCCTTCTCTCTCGCATCTCCCCAAGCCGACCTTTGACGTCTGTGGTCTTAATGGACTGACGTGTCCGAAGCGCCGCCAGGTCAAGCTCTTTCTGGCGGCTCTTTTCTTCATTCTTGGCAATCTCACTGAACTCGGTGAGCTTGGTCTTCTTTGATGGCCTGGAGGCGGAAGTGGGAGCCTGTGCAGCGGGTTTCGAGGTGCTAGGCTTGGCGGGATTCTTCCGGTGCGTCTCATCCACCTTCGCCTTAATTTTCTCCTCTTTCTTCCCTGCCCCATCGTCATCTTCATCTTTCTCCCCCTCTTCATCCTCATCTACATCGATGACATCTTCCACAGGCGCTGACTCTGACGCGACAGGCGACTTGGGCTCGTATTCATCATCGCTTCCAGCGCCTGCGCCATCATCGTCGAATTCCGAAAAGGGGCGCTTGCGCGACTCGGGCTCGGGTGTATGGCCCGGTGTGGCGTCCCAGCCATTGATGACGCTGGAGTCGTCACTGTCCTCCTGCTCATCCCGCGTCTCAGCGTTGTCCATAGCGGTGGGACCGGGGATGATCACACCAGCCGTGACGGCAGTGTTACTGTGCCCGAGGCCCGTCGGTACGAGGTTGGGACGCTGCGCAATGAGATTGCGCATGTCAAAGTACCAGGGGCAGCTGGCAGAGATCTCCGCTGGTACAGGAGTCAGCACGACAAGCACGGCATCAGTATTCGGATGAAGTACGTACCCCACTTTGTGGTGAAGGTGTTGGTGACGCTCATGTCAATCTCGACCGCGCTCTGTATTCCAGCACCCGTCTCACCCATCTCCTTGTCAAAGGCGCGCGCAATCTTGGCCATTCTATAGGGACGGCCCGTGAGCAAGAGCAGGATTAGGATAGGTGTGCCTTTCTTACCCGCTGAGCCGGTTCTTGATTTTGTTGGCATAGGCCAGCCTCTCTTTCGGGGTCGTGCAGGCCTTGATTGCGTCCTCGTATTTCTTGTCCTCGCTGAAGAGAAGCACAAAAAGGTCCCACTGTGCGATGACCTTTGGCTTGCCACCGCCCTGGGCTGTGGATCCGTTGGGGCCACAGGGAGGATAGAGCGAGCGCTTGATGTCCTTGTTCTCCATGATAAGCGCGAGGAGTTTGAGGCTCAGATCTGGGTCTTTCCAGCTGTATGCAAGGTGAACGTCTGCATAGATTAACACGGGGACAAACTGACTCGACATCTAGGACGACCTGCTTGTCAACTTCATCGGCGCTGTCCTCGCTGCTGTCATCTGCCTTTTTCTTTTTGGATGCCTTCGCTTTTTTGGTTGCTTTGGCTTTCTGGCTTGGGATACGTATGCGTTGGCTGGGGGCCTTGGCGGGTGCAGGTTTTGGTGCAGATGTTTTCGTTCGAACTTTGCCTTTGGCCACTGGTCTGCCCATGTCGACGACGTAGTAGAGATAAATTTTTATGTCTGATGTAACACAAGTGTGACTACGAGACGCTTAGGAGTTGGTTTAGGGTGGGCACCGATTCTCGAAGCGATTCTGGACCGATTCTGATGCAGTTCCTCCTCCAGAGGAGGAACACCGATTCTGACCGATTCTGGAGAAACGCCGATTCTTGATCGATTCTCGCATCGAGAATCGACATCAGAATCGGTGTCAGAATCGGCTCAGAATCGGTCCCTTCTGACCGCTTTGACTTCCCCTAATAATTCGCATTTGATCTGAAAGGTATGTCAGAAAGGTGCATTTCCATAGTCTCTCAGAGCCAGACACTTCAACAAGAATGAGCTCGTACCTCGCTTTGTTGAAGTCTGTTATTAAGCGCGGGTGTCCGATTGGAGTCGACGCTTGTTACGTAATCTTCGGCTAATCGGTGGCGGTGCCTGGCGTCGCGTCCCGGCTCGCTTCTCTTTCGTCGCTCTTTCTCTTTCTCTCCACACGTTTTCTGCCTATTTTCTTGAACGTGGGATTTAACCAGCGTATTCTACATGACTACATACCACGATGGTACCTCGACTCCTCTGGCAGGATGACCTTGGCCGCCGGACACTGAACACCATCGTGAAGAAAGTGATTCCTGCGTGGAAGGATGGGCTCAGGCCTGTACAAGCGGATCTCGTAGCGCCCATTCTCGACGGAGACGACGTCCTCTGCTGTACAGCCACTGGAGCCAGCAAATCTGGTGGCTTCTCCGTGCCAATTCTCGTGTTAACCGAGTACAACGCAAATCCGCATCTCTATCCTGTGGGACTTCGAACGCGTTCTAATCCAGTGGGAATAGTTATTACTCCAACGAAGGGGCTAGCCAACAATATCGTCTGTCGCATTGATCCTTCCTCTATGAATGATATTAACACGTTGGCAGGTTCTCGAACTCCGCGAGCTCAATGTGTCCGCTTTCGCGTACTGCCGCGAGTCGCTCGCAGACGCTCGTCGCAGCGGAATCAATCTCACTGACGAAATCAAACACTGCAAATGGCAGGTAGTATGCGTTGATCCTGAGCACTTGCAGGAAAAAGAATGGCGCACAATCGCAGCATGGCCGGAGTTCAGAACGAGATTGTTGTACTCTGCGGTTGACGAAGCGCACCTGATCAACGAATGGGGCCCGGGATTTCGCCTGCCATTCACCACCATAGGCCAAACCCTTCGCAGACTGTTTCCCAGCTCAATGTCGGTTCTCGCCCTGTCCGCAACTTTGGCTCCTGGCCAAGCAACATCCTCAGTCTGCGCTTCGCTTGGCCTTTTTGAAGGCGCCTTCCATCTTGTTCGGCGCAGTAATGAGCGCCCAAACATCCAATTTATTATGGAGACGCTCACCCATGGACTCGCCGGATATGAGTTCCCAGATCTCCTTCCATACCTCAATAGCAGCCGCAAGCTCTCCATTCATTGCGCCACTCTTGAACTCGTCTTTCGTGTTTACATCTATATACTCTAGAAGGTCAGGGTGTTTCTCAACATCCACGCCCACCTGACTGTCAAAGTCGGTGACAGTTCGTATCATTCCAGGGATCGATGTTTCGCATTCAGAGTTCAGCATCAGTGGTTGGAACTCGTGTGGTGGGCTCTCGTCGGGTTTACGTCGTATGGCAATAGGAGCAGAACGGAATAGCTCCATTAAGGGTTTACGGAGGGGGTGAAGTTGGGAAACGAAGTCAATGAGAGCCCGAGCCCAGTGAGTCCGTTGGGTTGTGCGTTCATGCTCCCAGTCAATGTCGTTGAACAAAGACATCACAGTCATGTTCTTGCGTTCCTTCCGCGCGACGCGAGCATAATAATCGGGCGCATCGAACGCCTTTGGGGCGCAACCACGGAGCGTAATCTTCGTAGCTGCAGTTCCAACCTTCATCCGACTCACCCGCCCAATTCCTTGTTCATAGACAACCTCGTGCTCCTGGACGTTGTCGAGGCAAATGCAATGCTCTACTTCGCCGCGACTGCTTGCCTCCTCCGTCTCCGCACGCATTTTCTTCATGCTAGCATCTGTCATTGACTGGAGCGCAGCGCGAGCAGTGGTGTCGGCGACAGCGTTGCCAAAACGACAATAGACCCGCTTGACGTCAACGTGTGACTTGCAAACGAAATGCCAAATTCCGAGAAGCATGGATGGCCATATCACCGTTTGCGTATGGATTTTGTGACACGATAAAAGAGGCAACTGCTGCCACTTGAATCTGTGAAGAACATTTCAAAAAAACAGCCGTTGAATGAGTGATGTGCGCACCATGGGATACGGCCGACGCTTGCGCTCGACAAACACACCGTTGACCTTTGGAGCTGCCATGTATTTCGACAGAAACATAGGAAGCCTAAGCTTGACCTGATATCTCTCCGCAATTCGTTTGATACTGAAATTCTTAAAGTCATTCCAGGTTACAACATGCACAGAGGTCTTGCTGCGACCGTTGGTACTGGCGCGTAGTTGGACTCGTGAATCTGGATCGGCAGGGTCGTCTTTGGTGGACAATAAGATTTGTCTGCGAGCCTCAGCTGCGACAAGTCGGGTAGCCCAAGTAGACATGAATGGACGTGCGTGGTGGATCTCGGATGCTTCGCCGGAGGTGCAGAACATGGCATCTCGCTCATCAATGCGCGGGGAGTTCTTCGCAGGAAAGCTGCAGCGATGATGATATATTAGGGGCAGGATATCTGCCATCTTCACTTCATTGTATCCACGTAGAAACCTTGCGACACCGGTAGCGTGTGTAGAACCGCGAAGATCTGAGGATCCGTGGGGGCGATTATAAAACAAGATGGAAAGGAGATCTCCAACAGAATTGAACGGAGAATCCTGCAAAAATGTGTTGAGCGCCGCAAATTTGTCCGCAAGCTTCTGTTCTGCGAGTTGCAGTGGTGCACGCAGACGCAGTTGCTGATGAGAGAAATTGGGGTCCGGAGCGTTCAGTGTCGGAGGAGGGGTCCAGTCTGACGGGTATACTCGGTATGAATCGTGGTCGAATGGGACTGTGGGGATGGTAGGATTTGAGTCGAGCTGTTGAATCTTCTTATAACTACGGGGCTTTCTAACAGTGAAGAGACCCGGAGTGGTGGGAGGATCCATTAATGCAGGGCATGTACACGTGGAGGCAAGTTTGTGGGCGGAGGAGAGGGAGAAAACGCGTCGTACGAGGCAGAAAAGAAGACGCGTCAAAAGGTCATGGCACAGCACCGCCACCAATTAGCCGAAGATTATGTAACAAGCGCCAACTCCAATCGGACCCCCGCGCTTAAAAATGGACTAGCATTTCCACGACAAGATCTAAGATCTAAGGAACCGACCTGTGCTTCAAGAACGACATGCCCCCTGCTCTTCTGATCGCCACATTCATTATAGTGAGCTTGGAAGGATCCAGGAAACATTCACATTTGGTGCGCAACCCCGCACTCATCATCGAGTCAAACGCGTCAGCAAAGATGGGCTTGAGATCGACAGGTGTATCGCCGCCGCGATTGGCCGAAGATAGGCATCTAGCGAAACGACCAGTTTCGAATAATATATCCAAGGCGAGAGGAGCGGATAAAACGACCCTGTGCGAGCCGTGTCCTGCATTTTCGTCGAGATTTGTTGACAGAGTTGTATGTTGCCCGTTTCAACACAAACACGGATAACTTCCATAATAGACTCGGTGTCAACCTGGTGGTTGGCGACTGTTGGAAAAGCGGGAAGCACGTCAACGGCCTGAGTGGCGCAAAACAAAATTATCGCATGGACCAGCTCTGACGACCAGGTCGAGATATTTTGAAGCCGCCTCATCAGGGTGATCCAAACTGTTGTTCTAAGCTTCTGGGCCTGGAGTTGCGGGAATATGCTAACGAATAATTCAACGAGCTGGCCGTCTGACAATATTGAACGCCGCTTACACATCTGTCAGAAATTCGCCACCGCGCGCTATAGTGAGTTCGACGAGTCATGGTATCTGATCTACGTCGAGCATGCGAAGATCTCGAAGAAGATATTCTTGCTGGTTCTCGCACCATTCGATTACTTCGTTACTGCCTTCTTCTTTGGACATCTCCAGTAATCCCGTTAGGAGCGTCTGGCGGGCCAGATTGGTCTCGTCATTTTTCATGGCGCTGGTATAACTTAAAACCCCGTCATTCATGCAATACGAAGAAAGACATAAACTTGGAATGCTCACAATTCCTTGAGCGCCTCCCACCCAAATGCTTGATACGTGGAAACCAAGCCCTCAACGCTCAAGACGTTGATCCTTTTCTCTACGCCACAAGATTTGAGCGCTCTCAACAGGATAGGTAGATCATTCCAACGGTCAGCAGTCTCGGAAAGAAGGCGAGCGATGGCGGCCAGCTGTTCGTGGTTGGAGCTCGTCTCCGCGAATTGAAGGAGAGCGTCAACCAGCGTCATTTCTCTAAGGTCTGGAGTGAGCGAAGTGGATCTTTGAAGCGTGACTGAAGCGTAGTCGAAAATTTCATTGATATTAGGTGCAAATCCCGTATCCCTTTTGGATATCAAGAGTACGGTTTGGCGGTAAGCTGGGAAAATAGTAATTAAAGAAGCAGATAGCCAGGAAGAATGCTTACTGTTGGTGAGACTTGCAGTTTAGGGAACATGTTTAAAAGGTGCAAAGGAAGAATAAATTGAACGAACCGTATCGTCCTCTTTCTCAAAGTCGCTCAGGTCCGGATCGCAATCCGTCATATAGCCATTAATCAAATCGGTCGCGGAGAACTTGAACCCAGGGGCTGAGAGCGGCATGCCGTCCAAGTCGACAACCTGAACGACCGATAGCTCCCCGTCTTCGTCTTCCATGGGGAAATTAAAATCGTCTTCGCCGAGCTTGTTGTACGGATTTCCACCGTAGCCGTCGTACCACTCGGATTCTTCGACGCTATCAGAGGCCGTAATGACCAATTCGACATGTGCGAAATGAAGGTTGAATCCGAGTTCCCCGGAAAGAGGCACGAGGGAGGTCATCAAATGTTTGTCGGAACCGGTGAGAGATTCCCTTCCAGAGCTAGAGCCCCTCTCATATTTCCCCCTCAATAAGCAATGGAGTATGCAAGACTCATCGTCGTCGTTCGTATCTTCCATCCAAGACCCCAGAATCTGTCTGAGCTTTTGGTTTATAGTTTGCATATCCGGAAAACCAGAGCGGCTAGTGGTAGGCTGCAGAATGTCGTACGCTAGAGAGAGACGATATCCGGAAGAGAGAGGCGCAAGTTCACTTGCCACACCAGAATAAGCTGCTATCACGGACGTAAAAAGTCCACTGGCATGCGAAAGATCCGCCATGAATGTTTCACCGTTATGGCGAAATCGAAGCTGGGCTCCGGCGAATGTAGACGGAAGAGTGACGACAAGCGTGCCAATCTTGTCCTTTACTGTCCCGGTTCTGTGAATATTGAGAACTGAAATCCTACAGAGTATGTTTTTAATACTTACTCCAAATCCGGCTCATCGAAGCAAGTAAATCTTTTGAGGACGCATCATTTTCACGGAATCAGTTAAATCAAATAGTAGTGCTTACTGAGATTCCGGGTTCCTGAAGAATCAGCTTCCTAAACGTGTAGTTGGGAGCCACAGCTGATGTGACGGCAATGGACCTGAAAGCAGCCGGTCCAGCTTTTTGTTGAATCCAGGCATCCCATTCTGGATTATCGACATGAATCTGAAAACAATGAATATGGTTGGGAATGGACCAAACACTAGACGACAGACCCGCGACGAGGGGAGCTCCAGCCTATGTTCAGATGGATCGGCATCAGAAGACATGATCGCAATGGCCTCCCGGCCTTGAGAGGAATGCCGATGGGACCCAGTCCATTAATCCTGAGGAACGGATTTGGTGTGTCATTCGCCGAATATCGTTGGAAACATGCGAATGTGCCTTCGAACTTGAGTCCGGCATTCAACAGGTCCTGCAAGTCCTCCTATTTCATCTACAGTGAATGGCAAGAATAAGTCGCAGAAATTTCGAAAACCTTCATATTCTCATCAAAGTGAGTGGCATCGCCCGGAGTCTTGCTGATTACGGTCACCGAAGAATTTCCGGGCGGAGACATCGAGCGCTGAGGATTGAGGACGTGCTCAGGTGATTTTTTCGTGTCCCCTTAGTCCTCCGAGTCAATTTCAATGACGTCCGAAGACGCGTTCTGAACATGCTTGAGAGTAGGCAGGCATCCCTGGTTGTCCATATATCACTGGATCCACGTTTAGCTTTGTTAAAGGTGCGGCATGAAGCGATTCACCAAGACCAGTGGTGAGAAGAGAAAAGCTGTCTGTGTGACGGGACGCGTCCGTCACATCACGGGAAGTTGACGTGATGACAGTGATCGGAAAGACATCAGCGACCGTCGCAGATCGAATCTCTCTTGTCGTCTTCCCTCATGTCCTTCTGCAGCGGGGCAGCACAGCCTGTCACGCTGCCCAATTTTTGAATAAATTCGCGTTTTTTTATCGGAGTTTTATTGTGCTCTATGTTGCCAGCCGGTAGCCTCAAAAATTCATTCATGGGCCAGTAGTAAGATGAATCTGAGAGATATACAAATCCGAAAGCTTCCGGAACCATGGCCCTCGGCTGCCATTGGCTGGCAGGTTAAAATCATTAAAAGTTGTACCCGGGCCCCGGGAAGCTCCACCAAAGGATTGTCCGCAAAAATCCCGAATTTCGGTCTCAAAAAGCCACGCGTTGACACCATTTTCGGCCTGAAATTCAAAAAGCCACTTTCGGACAGGGGTGGTCATGTGAGCGTGAAAATAATGGGGTTTTTTTTTCCGCCGCGCCGTTAAGCGCGGCGCGGCGGGAAATACTTACTGCGCAGTAGACTATGCGTTGGCATTTTGTGGTACCTTGACCTTTTCCGATGGTATGGTCAGTCAGGTTTGGGCCCTGGGCTCCCTGGATCGGCCGCTTTTCGTCAGGTTTCTCAAAATCTGGCCTCAAAAAGCCACTTTGGAGGACAGGGTCGGCCGACTTTCGGTCTAAAAAAGCCACTTTTCGGACAAGGAAATCGCGAATTTTGCCCTCAAAAAGCCACTTTTCCGGACAATCCTTTGGTGGAGCTTTGTACCCACGCAGGCCTGAGGCCTAGATGGAAGACTTCGAGTGTGAAGATTTGGAACTCTGTGTAGAGAAGTGGGAAAACAGCCATCCTCGATGAGAAACAAAGTTACTACATGAGGGGCTTGGCATTTATTTAATGAAAAGTCTGCACGAACTCTATGAGGTGTTCAAAGGTCCTTATCTTCCTACGTTCGCCGAACACTCCTACATACGCCCTGGGATCCAGGACATAAAGTTATCGGAATCACCCATGTTCCAAGCAGAGCCACTACTCTCTGCGTACGTCTGGTTGAACATGCTCGGTGAAGTCGGAGAACTGGCCCTCCCAGCGCCAAAGCCACGGACGTGGCTCGACGTCCAATCGTGACTCGGCACGTCCAGCAATGAGTCCCTGTTATCGTTGAATTTCAAGTTAGCGCCGAGACATACGAGGATAAGGCACAGCGAACTGGGCGAATGCATCCAGATCAGAAACCTGCGTGCTCAAGGTGCAGTCGACGTTAATCGAATGGGTTGGTGAGCGGGCGAGGACATTGGCAGCCCTTCTGAGTCTGAGAGACAGCTCAAGGACGGCATTGTAGCATTCAGATTCATTTAGGCATCCGCAATTGCTCCCTTGGCGGATGAACATGTGGTCTGTCAGACCAGCGTATGCGGCTACGAGAGATGCCACTGAAGCATTCGGGCGCGGATAGACCGGAGTTGGTTGGAAAGGCCCATTAATACTGGGAGGGTATGGAGTAACCGAGCCGGAATGACTATGAGTTGGCGGGGGCGTAGACGGCCAGCCAAGCCTATTTCTCGGCGAACTTGAAGCTCCGGAATGAGGGGAACTATCAGACGAAGATCTCCGGTAGGGAGGCGTTCCGCCTGACGACTGGGGCGATTGACCCTGCGGGGTATCGGGTTTGTTCTTCAACTGGATGAAATTTCAGTAAACCCGGTTTGGGTTGCCAAAGAACAACTTGCCTCTCGAATCACCCCCTCCAGTTCCTCAATGCGCTTCATCAGTCTGGCACCTTTGTCTCCTCTGATTTGTCGACTGGGATCATCTACTTCATATACGCAATTTCCACTCTGTGGATTCTTGTCGTCTCATGAACTGGCATGAACGCAAAGAGGACGCACAATCCCGAGCTGGGAGCATCTAGAACAAGGTCGTTTCCTATCGCACTGTACGAGTTGGTGAGCTACGGATATATCAAGTCGAAGATCTCCCGGTGTACCATGCGCTTTGTTGTGTGGCAATTGAGGCACGATTGGGTAGTCCGATTGCGACGACTGTACATTTGCTTGTCTTTTAACTATTGTGTCGGACTGGCGGCTTACCGTTTACGATGATCAATATCGATAGAGGCGGCAGGCTTGGGCGAATTTCGCGAAGATGCTGGTGCAGACATTCTCGAGTCCGCGCTAGTGGAGAGAGGTGATGGAGTAAGGTCGATGTACCGACATCTCAGGTTTTATACGGGTTGCAGAGCTTGGCACCTCGATAGAAAGCGCACAAAAGTAGAAACATGGGAGTAATTTGGAAGGTGGATCAGAAGCGCACAGCCTTGAAAATGCGTCAACGGCTCAGGTTCATCGAATGCCCGGTCGAACTTGGCGGAGATCGGAGACGATGTGCATAAGATTGCGACCCCGTATCCATCTTACCAGGAACAGAATGCCCTTCATTGCGGACTGAGAGAAGATACATCCTTGATTGACGCGGGATCCTCGGAGCGGTTCTTCGTGGTCTGCGATAAGTCAGCGGCCTGTAAATTTGCTTTGATCTTAGTCAGGACGCTTCACATCTCCGACAACAGGTTGACGTGTAGTTCTCAGACCATCGATGAAGCTTTTTTCATGGAGTTTGCACCTGCTGGAATGGAAAAATCCTTGCGGGTGGTTCTGTCGTTAGGCGGTCGGCCCTTCAAAAAATCGAGAAAAGATATTAATGTCAGGTTTCGACCCAGGTCCCTTGTCGGATACATCCTGCGACACCGGCATGCCAAGCGTTGCCGAGTTCTCGATAATTTCTCAGTGAATGCCAAACTCGTCCCGGAACAGGCTGCCGTTGTCGAGAGGATATTTATTCTTTAATATGGAGTGAGAGATCTGCAATTGACGTAAAAGTCGGGCCGAACCTGCTATTTCCCCTCTTGGTTCTCTGACATTCGGGAATAGAGACAGAGATTTGCGAGAGCCTTCCCATGTTTGATCCAGAAAAAACAACAGCCACACAAGCCAAGACGGATCCTCGCTGCCAGTGAAATGAAATGAAGTCAAAGAGATACGGGTTTGGTGATATACAATGAATCGAATTAAATGGAGCGCTGCGACTCGGGAGTCGGAGCACCAAGCATATGTTTGCCTGCGATCAGATTCGAAGGTTCAAGTTTGCTTCGTCTCGGTTTAAATGTGGGGGATTAGTCGTTGCACTAATGGCCTCAGGTCAGATGAAATCGAGGACGCCGATGACAACGATGGTGTGTAGTGAGGCTCCGTTCGCCACCGGGGGCAGTGCAAGTTGGCAGTCACAACACGATTTGAGCTGTGATTGGTGCGGCACCTATATGAGCAGAGGAAACCTGCGATTACTGAGAGAAATATCATGAAAGCCTTGCGCAGAATTAACCGGAATTATCGGCATTGATGGGGCAATGCCGAGCTGATGCCGAGCCTTCTTGCCTCAAGCTTTGAAGGTTTCGTCGATTTCCTTTGTCGAGAACTTGGTAAAATATCAGCCATCAACCCAAAGTGTACACCTCGGGCTATCTATCCTCGACTCTCCCTTGGCGACGACGACGGTCGAGCGACGGCCCTCGAATCGGTCGATGAATTCGTAACTCGCGGATACAAGCACGCTTGCTCTGCCTGCCTTTTACAGTCTCACTTGCCTGGATCTATCCCATGCACGGAAAGGTTGCTGTCGTGGCAACCTGACACCACTTTCTCGCGACATCTGAGTCACCCACCCAAAGGTCCCAGCCGATTCATTGGGGACGATTTTTTTCAAAGAGTTACTTATCCGAGTCGACCCACCTTACCCAGGGCAGAAATTTAGAAAGCTAATTCTTTGCCTTGGGATCACCAAAACACCATCAGCTTTTCTCGGTTTTCACTGAACAGACCCTCATGCTGTGTCGGCGGCGGCGGCGCTCTGCACTTGGCTTCAATAGCAAACCTTTCTCAGTCTCATGAAAAAGAACTCAACGTCAAATGGACGACATAGCGACTCCACTGTCTTGTTCAATTGTTCTGCATAGCCTCGTCGCTACCGCCTTTCACCACGCGCAGCAACGTTTGATGAATCTTGTTAGAATTTCGAGGTAAGTTCCCTCTAATGCCGCCGGAACACCTTTCTTTGATCTGGCGGGATCCCAGCGAATGCAGGCCACACACCAGAGCCCGGTCGAAGAACTGTCAAGAGCTCGGGAGTCGCCGCGAAGGGCAGCCGATCTCTAATTTTTCGCACTTCTCAGCACTCCGACTCCCCGAAGCTGTGCGGTACGTGGAGAAATTCCATTTTGCCAGGATAAGCATCCGATTTGAAGGGAGACGCATAAAATCCGGTGGATTGAAGATCCTTTGATCCGCGCCGGGAGGTTGTGTAAACCCAGGTTGTTGGCTCACTGACTAACCACACCATCCTTTGTGGACAGGAACCCCGGTTGCTGAACCTAATACCACGGCCTTTGGAGCTCTACGAATCAAATGGGGTGACAGCTGTACATGTGGTAATCTGGACTCCGTAGATGATGCACTGTCTGTTGTGTCCGTGTATCTGGGATCCTCCCGGGCTCACCCATTGCTGCCTTTCCGCTTTTCCGGTACTGGACCCCCCCTTCCCCCCCTTCGCGCAAAAAAACTGCTACGGCCTTGTGATCCTTACGATGTGCGGTACCCAAATTTTGACCAAAGCATCCCGCCCGGCTTTTCCGATGATGGGCGCCACGCCAACTTCGCGCTTCGAATTTGGCTGTATTTCGCGACGTCAGTACAGATCAAGAAAATAATCCCGGTGGGCCTACATAACTGGACTTCAAAGACCCCGCCTCTCGATCACTGGCCACGGGTACGCCGGTCGGCTGGGCACCATACGAATTTCAATGGCATGGGGACAAACCAGGAGAAGAATCCGGGCGGGCGCACGTAACTGGGATACAATGAATCTGCCTTGGCCTAGGTTTCTGCACTCTCGATCGTGGTCCACCAATACGCCGAGGAGCTGGGCGTTATTCGAATTTCGCTGTAGTTCGCGGCCTCATTAATACGGACCAAGAGAATAATCCAGGCGGGCGCACGTTACTTGGATACAATGAATCTGCCTTGGCCTAGGTTCCTGCCTCTCGATCGTGGTCCACCAATACGCCGAGGAGCTGGGCCTGGGCGCCATCCGAATTTTGCTGTAGTTCTCCCCGTCAATGCAGCCCAAAAGGAGTCCGAAACAGATTCCTTGAAGTCAAGGTAGGACTTCAACAGTGTATCTATTTCCTCTCCTGCCTCGCAATCTGCGCCGGTCCTAGGGAGTTGGGCACCGTCCTACATAATTTTACTGTAGCTCTCTCCGTCAACATAGATCAAGAGGATATCCGGCGCCCGTACGTACCTGGGCCTGCCTCCAGATCGCCGTCCACCGCACCACTGCGTCGCGCAACCCGGTACCGCTCCATCTCTGCGTCTGGCGGGATAGACTAAGAGGATAGATATTTCACGCGGGCACTGCATGGCCCGCAACTGGGATCTGGCGAATCCTCGTTCTCTTTGCTGCCTGTAGCCGCCTATTGGTGTTCCTGACGGCTGGGCCGTTACCTAGTGCACATTAGTATGGTCGCGGTAAGGGCATGCTTATTCCCACCTGCCTCCGATAGATGGCGATTTTCCTACTGGCGGCCTTCTCCGCCGAATGGGGAGGGGAAGACAAGTGCTTGAGGTTTGAGTGGGCAGGGAAATACGCCGGTCGTGCAGGGGAAATTGTCGAGAGTATCATGAGTCTTGGTCAATTGGCACCCGGAGGAATAGTTGGCCGAACTCGGGTGCGGGTGTGGGTGAATATGGAGGGGAGGGACGTCCTGTTCGCTGCGACGAAAGCGCGCCTACGTCGTGGGAGTCACCGTTCCGCGAATCTGCCCCAGTATGGGGCGAAGAAACTTTTTTCTTAGGTGGGATAACAGACACCTTGGTGCCCGGTCTGTGCTGCGACTTGACGTCCCTCCAGATGTGTGTGTGAAATGGTGGCCACCATTTGTTGTCAACTGAGAAAATCAAATTTACTTATCTCGTTGCAGGGAATTCGGGAAATTTTGTACCGTGGTGGGTGGGAGGCCTGACGACGGGGACGAGCTGGGATGTAGTCCAACAAGGCTGCTCCTAGGATTTTGGGGCAGATCCGCACCGAACTTGAGACGGCCAAATGTGCGCATATGGAGTACGAAGAATAATTCGGGCACAGCTCAGGGAATGCGGTGGACTGCGGGCGAGGGACATCCAATGTACGAGCTCCTCAGTCCGACTCTTTGGGAGCGTCGACACCGGCGTGCGATCTGGGGATGGTGGGGAGGTCTCTGACATAAGCGGCGACGCTCGGAGATAGACGGAGAAAAAGGACCACTCTCCATCCATAGATGTGGCCAAAAACCATGACGCAGGAAGACTTGGAGAGGACATTCTCATATTTGCGGCGGCTCCGCGGGGTGACAAAAAATGTTTTGACAATATTATTTGGAAAAAAAACAAGCCAACACGAGACGAGGGCATTAAAATATATCGGTCCTTGGAATATTCTTTTAAGAAAGGGTCATGGTTCTGGGGTTGGATTGGAGAGTTTTCTCCATGTGGAGGCCACACACGAGGCGCGAAAGGTCCTACAATGCTATGTCTCTCGAAACAAGCGTGAACACCGGGACGAGAGAGTAAAAATATATCGAGCTTGCGGAATATTCTGTTACCAAGTGTCAGGAGACATAGAGACCAAGGATGCTTTGCCCGACGGCCTTAGATGTCGATCAGCTGAGGTGGTCGCAAGGGGTTCAATTCTACGTCAGTCTTCGCGTGTTTACAAAATTGCTATCTACCTTGGACCCTCCCGGACCAGTTCTTCGGAGAAGCATCCGGATTGGGAGCTCTCTATAGTCTCCGCGTACAATCCTGCCCACTCGCGGCGGAGAATACGCACGACTGGAAGACCTGGTGACTCCGAGGTTCAATTTCCATTTTGGGGTTTTCGGAAGATACCGGCTCGCTAGTCGTGATCGGCAATTTTTCATCTCCTACCACGACGATGGGCCAGACAAGTTCGCAGAGCGCGCCCCGCAGCGCGGCAAATGCAACGCCGGGATGCCCAATCGACCACAAATTGCCTCCCGCTGCGTCTGCGTGCCCCGTACCGCACGATCCGGCCCCAAAACTCGCGCAATGTCCCATCGACCACGAATCCATAAATTCACTGAACCAGATGCCGAACATGTCGCAAGAGGCGACGTCGTCGCAGTCTGTTGCGCTTCCAACATCCCGCACAGAGTCCTCCATCCCGCGCGATCCGGCGAGCAAGTGGGAGTATCCGTCGCCACAGCAATTCTATAACGCGCTCGCGCGGAAGGGCCGCGAGACGCCAGAGGAGCTTGAGCATGTGGAGACCATGGTCGAGATCCACAACTTTCTGAACGAGCAGGCGTGGCAGGAGGTTGTGAAATGGGAGAAGAGGGCGTATCCGTGCGTTCCGCTGTCTCCGGCGCACTGCAATAAAGCTGATTTTGGCGTACAGCGACGATGATATCCAGCTGGCGCGGTTTAAGGGACGACCCGGGGAGATGTCGCCCAAGGCGCGGTTCTGGCTGTTCGCTGGATGGCTCATGCCCTCGCGATTCAAGTACGTCTCACGTCTCATTCAAGCTGTTTCTAGTATTTTTTGGTACTTATCAATAAATTGCAGCACGGAGCCCCCCTTCGATCGACACGACTGGGTTGTGCGCCGTCCAAAGACGGGCGAAGAAGTGCGCTATGTGATAGACTACTACTCCGCGCCGCCCGAGCCTGATGGTTCGCCGGTCTTCTCGCTCGACGTGCGACCGGCGCTCGACAGCTTTGGGAGCATCAAGGAGCGGATCGCGGCTGCTACCGAGGACGTCTGGGCTGGTTTGCAGGAGAGTAGCAAGACGGTCGACAGTACGAGGCCGCAGGGATCTTAGATACGTATCACTATTATCACTTTTGTACCAAAATAACGCACGGCGACACCGTTGGATAATCCCACTTCTTAAAAACACTATCCACTGCCTGCCGGGTTTTTTGAGCACAAGCTTCCAAGTTTGTAGGTTCAGATCTTTCAGGTTTTAGTGTGGTGATTGCTTGATTCACTCTAAAAATCAACGAAAAAAAAAGTCGGCGGTCCCTTTCAAAGCATTTAAAAACCTAGAACCCTCTACGACATGCAATTTTTTTTTTTCGCCCGCCCAACCTGAGCGCCTTGTATCGGCGAGAAACATGCACCTTATTTGACTTTGTTTGGTTCTCCTTGTACGCGTTCATCATCTCGATTTCTTTCTCTCCCTTTTGTTCTACTTTAAAAGACTAGGATGAACTCTACCCCCTCGTCGCCACCCTCGCCAGTTTCCTCTCAGCCCAGTAGAAAGAGACAGCGCAGCAACTCGATGCTTTCAGACATATCTTCTTCCTCAGTCAAGCGTTCTCTTTCCGATGGGCCATCGCAGGACGGAGACCCACTTTCTACTCTCTCCATCTCCGATCCCACACCAGAAGCCGACTCTTACATGGCCGAGCTCGACAAGGACACTTTCCACCTCGCGCCAACCTATACCGCTTCATTTCAATCTGTGCCACCCGCAGAGAAAGTGGAGCGCGTCGAGTCGGCCAAGGCCGCGAAAATGAACCCGGGCGAAACGTGGTTTGTGATCGACCGAACGTGGTGGAAGCGCTGGAAGAAGGCGTGCACCGGCGTCGTGGACAAGGAGGGCGCGGTCGCAGAGGACGAGCTCCGAGGAGTTGATAATACTGCGCTTGTTGACTTGAATGGCAACCTCCGTACCCCCCTTTCCGATAGCGTCGACTTTGAGCTTGTACCGGAGGCAGTGTGGAACGATTTTGTGACTTGGTAAGTTCTGTGCGCGATCTCAATTGAACCACGCTGATCTGAGCGTGCATAGGTACGGCGAACCCAAGTGGCCCCTTCCTCGCGAGGTCATTTCCCGAGGGGAGCAGAAGGTGCTGATGGTCGAGCTCTATCCGCTCCGCGCCATAGTCATGCGGATGGTCCGTACTGACTCGGCCAGCAGTCTGAGCGAGGTGGAGCCACCATCCATCACCATTTCGTCCGCCGCAACCGTGTCGGCTCTGCATACCGCGCTAGCAAGTAGAATACGTCCTACCGAGGTTGCAGACACCGCCCCATTTCGCGTCTGGAAGGTCGGCGTACCCCGCTCTGTCGGCTTCCCCTCCGAAGAGTTCCCTGTCGAAGACCTATCAATTTACGAGTGCGAAATGGTTGACGGGAGTTCCAAGTCTCTCGAGGAAGCGGGCTTCATGCAAGGGGACAATTTCGTGGTCGAATTCAAAGACTCTGAAGGCTGGCTCGTCTCATCGCCCCTCGAGTCTATGCCGCCGCCCCTCGAGAGTGCAGCCACGATCGTCCCAGACGTACCACTCTTCCCCTCCAGTGACGGTTTCTTTGCCCGCATGGGCCAGCAGCGCTCTTCGTCGCCGATGAAATCCTCCTCGCTGAAAAGCTCCTCGTCTCCGTTCTCCGCCTTCACGCGCAACCTCACCGGCTCCTCCGTCAACAAGACGGTGGAACCCGGCACCCTTGGCCTTGGGAACATGGGCAATACCTGCTTCATGAACTCTGCGCTCCAATGTCTTGCACACGAGCCCGAGCTGGCCGACTACTTTCTCAGTACGTGCATCCACAGTCAGTTTGCGCAGCCTGTGCTGACCTTCATCCCAAGACGGCGTCTTTCAGCAGGAACTCAACCCGGACAACCCCCTGGGCATGCACGGCGCCATCGCCGAGGCGTTCGGCGCGCTCCTACAGAAGATCTGGGCGGCCAGCGGCCCGTCGACGTCCTACTCCCCGCGTGAGTTCAAGACGCAGCTGCAGCGGTTCGCGCCGCAGTTCAGCGGGTACCAGCAGCACGACTCGCAGGAGCTCGTCGCATTCCTCCTCGACGGGCTGCACGAGGACCTGAACCGCGTGCACAAGAAGCCCTACGTCGAGAAGCCCGACTGGGAGGGCGGCGGGGACCGCGAGCTCGTCGAGCTCGCGCAGAAGTCGTGGGACGGGTACATGCTCCGCAACGACAGCGTCATCGTCGATCTGTTTCAAGGGCAGTACCAGAGCACGCTCGTGTGTCCGGAATGCCATAAGGTGGGTTCACTGTGAAGGATATCCTGGGACGATGTGCCTGATGCCGGCTAGGTGTCCATCACGTTCGACCCGTTCATGTACCTCACGCTGCCGCTACCCGTGCAGAAAAAGTGGAAGCACAACATATTTTATGTGCCCTGGGATGTAGACAAGCCGCATGTGAAGGTAGGAATGTTTGCGTTCGTTGTTTACAAGTACTCAAAACAGAGAATAACTAGGTCCCCGTTGACATTGGTCGGGATGCGTCTTTCAAGGATTTACGACAGCTTCTTGGTCGATGGCTGGGAGTCCCCCCAGACAACGTGAGTATCTTATTCTTGCACTCTCTATCATACGTATTGACCATACCCCAGCTTCTTACCCTCGAAGTGTTCTCCCACAAATTCTTCAAGAGCCTGGACGACGGGCTCCTGTGTGGCGAGATGGCAGCGAGCGACAACATCGTCTGCTACGAGCTCCCGTGTCACGCGCAGCAGAACAGGACATACAGGAAGCAGCCTGACGACCCCCTCATCCTCCCCGTGTACCTCTGTGAGTCCCGGCCCCCGGCGCGCAATAGCATCTACCCCACCACCTACTCGCACCACTCCATCTCGCACTTTGGGCACCCGACTATCGCGGTGATTGACCAGAAGCAGGCGACGGACGTGGACGCGATCTACGACGCTGTCGTGGGGCGGCTTGAGCGGTGGTCGAACAACGCGCGCGATTTGTTCAAGTGGGAGGTGGCACCCGGCGCAGTCGCGGACGTGCCGATCCAGATCAACGGCGTGCCGCCCGTGGACTCGTTGGTCGAGATCAAGGTGAACGGCGACGTCGTCGAGCACCCATTCGAGGCGCCCGAGGGGGACATCACGGACGAGAAGAGCATGATTGTCGTGGAGGACGAGGACATACAGATGGAGATGGAGGCGGTCGCGGTCGCCGACGGGGTGCCGGTCCGCGTTGGGCCCAAGCGCGATATCTTCCAGCTGAAGCTGCAGCCGAATACGAAGGAGTACGGGACCACGGCGATTGGGTTCACGAGCAAGCTCGAGTCGTTCGATGCGCGGGTGGAGGAGGCGGCGACGACGCCGGTGCTGCTCCGCGAGGGGGACGTGCTCATGTGCGAGTTTGACGAGAACATGAAGGCGTACTACTTTGGGGATCCGCACCGGTACGAGGACGCGCGGTGGGACAAGTGGGGGCAGTTCCTGCATCCCGAGTTCGAGGAGTCGCAGCGGGAGGCGGAAGAGAAGAAGAATAAGGGGATTTCGCTACAGGACTGCATGGACGAGTTCACCAAGGAGGAGCAGCTGGGCGAGGACGACCTGTGGTATTGTCCGCAGTGCAAGAAGCACCAGCAGGCGACGAAGAAGTTTGATCTTTGGAAGGCGCCGGATGTGCTGGTCGTACACCTCAAGCGGTTCAGCAATAGCCGGACGCTGCGGGACAAGATCGATGCGTTTGTAGACTTTCCCGTGGATGGGCTCGATCTCGGGGACATGATCGGCGAGCGGGCGGCGGCGAAGAGGCTCATCAACGAGGGTGTGGCGCTTGAAGGGCTCCAGCTGGGCAACCTGGACGAGCCGCTGATTTACGACCTGTTCGGGGTGGATGAGCATATGGGTGGTCTCGGTGGGGGACACTACCGGGCTTATGCGCTCAATCACGCAAATAATACGTGGTATCATTTCGACGACTCTTATGTGACCCCTGCTCGTCCTGAGGACTCCGTGGTCAGTGACTCTTATATTTCCTTTCCGAGGTCCTCGCTCAATCTCGTTCCAGAACACCAACGCGTACCTCCTCTTTTATCGCCGGCGGACGACCGAACCACTGGGAGGGAAAACGCAGTCGAAAGTCGAGGCGGCCCGGCTGAAACGCCAAACAGACGCCAGCGAGACCAGCAGTTCAGATGAACTCATTACGCTCGGATCTGTCGACGACCCCGCCGACGACCTAGACCTTCCGGGACTGACGACATTCCTTCCGCAGTCGAGCAGCTCGACGGGTGGGTCACCGCCGTCTTACATGCGGATAGGTGACCAGGACCAGGACGACGGTGTAGACATATTGATCGACGACCCCCTCGCGCGCTCCGGCCAGCGCTTCGACTTTCCCGACCCGTCCTCTAACAAGGCGTCCCCCGCGTCCTCCACGGAAGCGGAGGGGGACCCTGAGATGGACGCCTCGTGGGAGTCGTCGACGTACGCTTTTGTTGGGAACACAATTTCACCAACCTGGTCCCCCTCACACTCGCTGGCGCCGATAGAGCTGCATTCTCCGTCAGAAAACTCGAGTACGATGTCGGACGGCATGAACCCTTTTATTGAGACAGAGACTTCAACACGTCTAAATATCGATTAGACACGCCTATCTTATATATTCATTGCTTGCTCGTTACTCTGTATTGTACTGTACATATCTCCTCGCACGCGAATAATTTTCTCGTTTCCTGCTCTTGAAGGAAGTCAATGTCGCTTGTTTTCAACACGACCAAATTTCCCCTTACCACAGCCCGATATGAGCCGAATACCTCCCAACCTTCTGTACCTCACCATCTACAATCCGACCCTTCGCCCGGGCGGGGATGTCCCCCCCGATGACGAGGACGCCGAGGAACAGGCTCATATCCTATTCTACACCTCGAAAGAACGGGCCGTCTCGCGCGACCGAATGCTTCGGCAGGTCGGGCTAGCCAAGGCCCTAATCAGCTTCTCGGAGTCAGTCCTTTTACTCCTCATGTATTGTTTCGCGCTCATCTGACGGCAGTATGTTCAACGCCGAGGACCCGTGCAACAATGTGCACTCGCAAACCAAGCGGATGCTCATGGTGTCTCCCGAGCCCAATTTCTGGATACATGCAGTGCGCGCAGTTCTTTTAAAATTCGACCTCGCACGTTGATTCAGTAGGCTCAAGGGCGTTGAAGTTGCAAAGACCCCGCGAACCCCCGTAGATAAAGCCAAGGGGAAGGGGAAAGAGAAGAATACAGCAGAGGTTCCGGTTGTATACGACTACCACGAGTCGTCCGTGTACGATGTCGCTCTGCATGCGGATATCATGCGTGGGTACGAGAAATTCAAGGTGCGTTTTGGGATTATAGGACCGCGAGTCGACTAAAGCATCGAGTTCAGCTGAGGCATGGATCTTTTGCTTCCATTCTCGCTGCGCTCGGGCAGGAGGCCCTAGAACTGCAACTAGAAAGGTTCTTCACTGTTTGGGCATGGTCCTGGAATTTAGAAGATGGTCCTGAATTTGGAGAACATCTTGGTAAGTATTCGTTGCGACGACTAGTGTGAATGCTCACCTCCGTCCCAGGGCCTCCATTACATCCATTACAGAACTATTTACTTCCATCCTTAGATGAATTCTCATCCCGGCTGCCCGATGAGGTCGTCGCCATTGCTGTATCGCCCCCATTCGTGATTCCTTCGTCACGATATACGGAGATGACCTATCCGTCCGCCCTCCCCAACTTCCTCCTGTCCCTTCTTCCCCCGCCTCGACAACCATTCGCTCCGCCTCCACCCGCCACCGACGACAGCACACTCAAGGCCCAGAAGGCGCTGCCCCCCATCCCCGATCCCGAAACCCGGCACCCCAAACCAGATGAAGACTCCAAATCCTTCCTGGGCATGCATTTCGACGGCGTCAAGATGGATATGCCAAAGTGGAACTGGCCGGGATACCTCACCTTTGGCAAAGGTGGGAAACGGCCGCCCGAGCTCTTCGCGGTGACCCCCATGAATGAAAACAAGGACAACCCTTCGAATCCGCCGGAAATATCAACGCCGGGAGTGGAGCAGACGGCGGATTTTGAGGTCGACAGGAGCGCGCTCGAGGACGCCATGTTCTCGGAGCGGGTACCCATGCCCGTAGAAAAATATGCAGACGCAGCGGACGAGGTCTCGATGTCAGACACCATCGTTCCGCGCAAAGAGGACGATTCCGGTGGAGGCCCGAGTCCTCCAGAATCGCTGGACGAACCGGTGCCGTCAACTCAAGCCGAACCCCCCGTCTCGGAAGAGGAGCCGAAGGAATCTACGCCTGAGCCCGAGCTACCTGTAACACCAAAGCCTGAGCCTGCCGAGTTTTCTTCGACAACGGTCCACCTGGCAAGCCCCGAAGACCCGCAAGCAACAAAACGACGTCGGCTCTTCTACCTCATCGTAAGTGCTTTTTCTAATATCATGGTTGGGCCTCTGAGGATTATTCCATAGCGAAACCGTGTTCTGGTCGCATTAATAGGGCTAGATGATTCTGGCGACCGACTGGAACCTGACCCGTCGGCGCTGGTTCCTCTAGCAGCGCAGGTGGCAACTTTGGCTGCCGCAATCGACGACACCATGGACGACGAGGCGTTGCAGAGGTTCGCGGCTTTGTTTTTATATAGCAGGTATCAGCCCGCTAACCGAACGTTTACTTAGCACTGTCGACGCGCTTCCCTCTGCGGTCAAGATCCTGCAGCCCAAAGACCGGTACGCGTTGTCGTCCTCGCAATTCACCATCGCGAGCGCGGACTTCGAGTCACGCTCGGGGCACCTGTACAATGCACGACAGCTCCTGCGCTCGAGGCGAGTCTCTCCTTCCACTGTCCACGCCCATGCTAATCAATGATGTGAATGTAGCGATCCCGACATCTCTGAAGTATTCTCGCGCGGGCAGAACCCGCAGCACTGGCACGTCGCGCGGCGTGGGCTGGGGACGGAGGTGGGCGCAGCGGCAGACGAAGAGGTGTACATGGAGGTGTTCCGCAAGGAGGCGAGCCTCACGGACGTGGATAATGCGCTTGCGGGCGTCATTCGCAAAACCCAGACCAATTAATTGTCGTATAGTATTGTACGTACGTACATCGGCTACAAAACCCGAAATTTGAGGAGAAATCAGGCTGGTGCAGTGAGTTCAGCCTGTGCCAGAACCAGTACCCTGAGATGGGGAGCAGAATGTTACGTAGGGATCCGCTGAAGGCCTCTCCCGCGAGTTATATCAATATATGCCCGGAGTTACAAAGGACGCCGGTGGACGTCCGATGGCCTCCGCTGATCCCCGATGATAGCGCTGTGTAAGAAAGTCCACCGGTCAATGATACACACACCTGCAAAAGTGAATATTCAGCCGGGATTATGCTACCTAAACGTTACCTGAAAACACTATTTTCGGCAACATGTTCAGCTGGAGGCATTTTTGCCATTGGCCCGGAAAATGCCGAACCAATGGCAAAAATGCCGCAAGCTGAATAAGTAGCTGAAAAGGATCTTTTCGGGTGACAATCAGTCGAGCTGAATATTCAATTAGTCTCGTGCACTGCCTCTCATGACATCCCGTTCCGGGAGCCCTGTCATGAGAGTCTGGGCCTAAACCGGCTAGTTAACCGCACCATTGCCATTGCGCTATCATTTTTTGATGGCAATTCACACGACTTCGCTTAGTGTACTCTCCCAAGAAAAATGACATAAATTGCTTTATCTATAGTCTTTACAGAAATGAGCTGAAATTATCTAGTTATCCTGAGTTCAACTCGCATGACTTTGATCAAGAGCCTGATAATGCCAGCACCATCGACACGACACTAACCCTAGCACCCTGGATTCCCAAAATTTATGTGCAGCCAGATGTTCCCTTTCTTAATCAAGGTTCAGATGATTTGTGAGACTGACTACGGCAGCAATACCCAGGGTTCCCACACCACAGATACAGATAGAGCTCTCACTATCCTCGAATTCATGAAGCAGAATTTTCCCAGATTCTCTCAAATCCTTTATTCAAGAACTGTTTACCTCCGTGGATCCCTCAATCAAGAATGTCACAAACTCATACCTTTCAGGCACTTGATCAAAGTCATCCGAGCCTGAAAATGCCTTGAGACGGTGCATAGCAGGAGATATGAAGAGAGTATACTACGCGAAGTCGTGTGAATTGCCATCAAAAAAATGATAGCACAATGGTGCGGTTAACTAGCTGGTTTAGGCCCAGACTCTCATGACAGGGCTCCCGGAACGGGATGTCATGAGAGGCAGTGCACGAGACTAATATTCAATTTGGCCGTAAAATGATGGAGCAAATATCTAAAACGTCCTTGTACTTTTTGGAAGTCATAAGCAGGCAAAGGTGATGTGTCAAGGTTGTCCCAAATTATCAGGCCAATTGAGTAAGAATTGGGTTGGCAAGGGCCAAATTTCACTGTATCATTGACCTGTGGATCAAATTCTCCCCCAAACAGTGAATTGATCTCCCTCCAATCCTTGCTCCCTCGGCCAGATATGGCCCTGGGTCTTGGTAGACAGTGTTTTTATGTATATTACTCTATTATGAACAATGTTTGGGGGCCCAGAGCATTCAAGATATTAAATACTGGGTGTATCATTGACCGGTGGATCACTGTAAATAACACAAACTTTCTACCATGTTATCAACACGTTATAATAACATTTCTCAGAGGTTCTGGGATGCCTGTAATTACTGCATTTCCTGAAAATAATGGCAAACACACTTTTTTTTTGCGTGATTCTCAAAAGGGAAATTCATCTGACCCACGCCTCCCCTTTCCTTATAAGGCATATCTGATGATATCCACCTGATGTCCAGAGAAAATGCCGTGGGGGAAAGCATGTGGTGATGTCAGATAACTGATTTTTATCGGTCTCTTAGTCTAGCGGTAATGGTGATGTTTACGTCTCCTCCTGGTGTGAGTTTGAACCCTGCTTGTTGTATATTTTTCTATACTCTTTTTTTGTGCACACTATGCCTGAGCCCCCATTTCGAGGAGTTAGGGCAAGCACAGCACGCCCTGACTCCGGGTATCAGCTTTGTTGTGTTGGTTAGTGTTAGGGTCATTAGGGTTCAGGTTAGAAGGTTAGGGGTTAGTGGTTAGGGTTAGAGGTTAGCTGTTAGGGTAGGTATATATATTGGTGTGAAGAGAATTAATATAATACAAAAGAGACCAAGAGATAGACTAGATACATCACATAAAAAGGGTACAAAAAATTATGTCAGAGGTCGGACTTGAACACACGCAGCTGGTAAGGTCACGTGCGTGTCATTGGTGGGGAGCGAAGGGGGGTTGGAATTTCTCCCAATGCGGAGCGGCGCGGGTTCGATTCCTGATGGTGACACATTTTCTAAACGAATGCGGACTTGTTCAGGGCTGTTGTGTGGGGTAATATTATGACACCCGAAATAAATCAGAAGAGAGCCTGCAGTCTCCTAAAGAAACATTGAAGGATAATTCAAAGAACTCCCGATGCTCACGTTGAACTGAAACCCGAATACCAGAATATATGTATGTGGTTCAGCTCGCAGCTGCTTGCTCAATTCATTGAATCCCTGCATAGGAAAGAAAGGACAGGGCTGGAAATACACACCTGATTTTTTTTTCTCAACAGGCTGTTCACCAAGCACAAGCATCGTGCAGCCAGCATCCGACATCCGAATTGGTTGAAATTAGGCTCCCAAAAAGTGTTTCAAATACTTTCCTTCAATCATGTTGCAATACATGCAGCGTAAGTTCCATGGAACCCCAGAACGCCCCTGGAAAAAATATGCCACCGCCTGGAATCGAACCCACACCTGTCCGCGTTGGGAATTTCCTTTCTGGGGAGCGCACAAAAAAAAACGCTGTTGCTATTATTTTCAGGAAATGCAGTAATATGTGAGAAATACCCCCTCCCCGAATCATTTTCAGGCCAGCAAGAGCACTGTCCAACGGTTCAAATTCAAAGTCCGATGAAGATCTGTTCATGTCCAACGATGTCCGTTGGACGGTTGGACACCATATTTTGGAAATGAGGTGATTAGCGTGAAGTTCTGCAACAGGCTTCAACGAAGATGTGAGGTCAGCAATATTCATGGGTAGTATATGATGAAGCATACTAAAATTTTAATTGAAATAGTACTGCTGGACACTGAGTGTCTCAGTCAATTTCTTGTGCTTTAGACCCACTGCAAGAGATCATCTCTTGAAGCCACATTCCTGCACACTGTCATTCACAAGCAGGATAGGTACTCATGTCCATTCATTATTTATTTGAAGCAAAACAGGCATCCTCATCCATTGGAATCCATTGAACAGCCTATCAAGGAAAACTGGTCTGACTACGTTGCATCTAAGGGCCTGCTTGGGTGCTACAGCTTGGCAAACCGGCTCTGTCAAAAAACAGCTGGACGACTTCTTGGGGCTGTGCTCCAGTCAGCTTTGTTTCAGTGTGATTCGGCCCCTGTCACTGGGGTCTGGATCACAACGCTGAAATTGCTCTCAGCATTGTCTCCCATTCATTCCCGCCCATCCCACCCTCCCCGCTGCTGTCCCGACACATCTCATAACATGTGGAAAACATTTTGGAAAAAAACAGTTCTGGGATAGAAAATGTTGCAATAATACATGATGACAGCGTACTAGATGTGCCCGAGTTTCAAGCAGATTCTGTTGATTATTGGGCTCCTCACGGTGAAGAGCAATGAGCATACCATGCTTGACAATGTCTGAATCAATCCAATGGTTACCAGATCAAGTCTCGGAGATTCTTACATCCAGTGACTGATGTGATGATCAAACAAGCCGTAGTACCAGACGGCTTGTCAGGCTGGTCACCTGAGCAGGCCCTAATAGGCCTCGCTGCTTGTAGCACTGGCTGTGGACCTCTGTAGAGCTGAATAGAGCACAATAGTATTGTATAACTGAGATAGACAAGGGGAGTGCACTACGTGATCTATCAAAATCCACCCTCCTGGGGTGGTCATGAGAAAGCTGTCAATCATCTCACTGGGTTGGGACCATCCTCTCCCTGGATAACCCAGGGAAATTGAGTTCCAAACACTTGCATACTTTTCATGGCTCAGGGAATTTTCTCTCATTTTTTTGAGACACAGGCAGTGAAGTACAGAAAATACCCACAGCTGATTGACAGCTTTCTCATGAACATGCCAAGGGGTGGACCTTGATAGATAGATAACACAACAGTTGCCCCCTGGAGACATGCAAATTGCAAAATGCATGAAAAAAATTAATCAATTTAGGATATATATACAATCCGGCTATGGTCAATAAGAGGACATCCAATACAATGATGTTTGAGGTAAACGACTCTAGTGAATGGAAGACCAAGACTTGATATCCTGATGAGGACCAAGTGCTCGCCACTTAGAATTGCTATCTTTAGGGCCAAGCAGACTGATTACGAGTCTACACTGAATGCTCTTGTACTCACCTGCCCACTGTCTGGGTTTATCCGGCTTCCAGTACTATGATTACACCAGTGATACAGCTTGTAACTGTGTACCGGTGTAACTAGCCTCTGTCAGTGATATACAAGTAGAGTCAGAGTGAGTTCTGAGCTGCTGGGTAGGTGTTCATGATGCAAGAGGACTATTGTCTTCTAGATACAATATGGTTTGATCCTTATACTATTGGGGGTCAGCGTATGGTGTCTGGGACTCAGTGGGCTTCAAAGTATTGAATTAACTTTGCAAAGGGTCGGTTGTACTAAAAGCTAGACACTATATCAAGGAGGTCAAAACACCTAGACTTGAGACACATGCACAAAGTCCACAGATTGGGTATGGAAAGTCACATATATCCACTAGACTCTGGATGGGGGTCTAGTCACAATGAATATAACTTGGTTTGCGAGCAGTAGCTCAATTGAGAATCATGAGACCAAGAAGGCTGAAATATTGGAGACCATTGGGAAGTGATCACAATGAGTGTCGATCATGGAAAGATGTGTCACGATGGCAATCACACATAACGAGATAGTCATCAGGATCAATGACAAATGCTTAGACTGAAGGAATGAGTGTGACACGTAGGGCACTGGCCGGACAGCAATGTTGTGTCAACGAATAGAGAACCAGACATCATGCTGTGATCTACGTGGTCATGCAGCTAGTAGTTGGGGCACATGTTTGACTAGCATACATGTTAGGGTCAGCAGGCCCCGGAAGTAAACCAATATACTTAGTATGGGTTTGAGATGGTCAAATCTAGATGACTTGTCTTGGCCTAGGACTACAAATACCAGCAGCATACCTCCACAGTTCCATGTACATCAATTCTCTCTTGTGTCTTGACTCATTTCTCATTACTCTTCAGGCATGTATGTAGGGAACCAGCCAGGGTGTGTTATGGCACAGCCACAGGCTTGGAGTTAGCAACTGACTCCCTTATTTGGAAGGAGACCTGCCAAATAAGGTAATTGCAGGCCCACAGGGCTAGAAAATTGCTAAAAATAGGTCATAAGTCCCATTTTTGAGTGTTACTCTCGCGATTTAGGCAACAATTTGGAGGGTCACATTATGTGTTAAGTTGCTACATACACGCCTGGACAGTACTATTTACAATTCCTGTATCATATATAAAGCCTAGTAGATCTTGTAAGACCTTGTTTGGGATCCCAATTACGGTCCATTTAGCTACATTATAGGTAGCCAGTCACAAACTGTCACATCAATGGACCCCGGTGCAACAGTCCGATCACTCAAGCCAAAAAGCTCTGACTAATGTTGATGGACATTGACCTCGACATCCAGTGCGTCAGGGAGCACATATCTCGGTCACTAGACATGTTTTGGAAGTAAGACTACTTTCATACAAGCAGTATACTCAATATTAGTTTATGTATCTATTAGTTTCTTACATTATCTGCAGGTGTGGGGACACATCAGGGGTGGTGAGCACAGTGGCGGGATAGGCGGACGGTGGACGGATGATGCTGACACATTGTAGTTTGATGGAGACAGTCTAGACTGAGTGACAACTGAGTGACATTGATAGATGTGATCTGCCCATATTTGGGGGTACAGGTAGCTAAATGGACAGTAGATGGGATCCCGAACAGGCTTAATTCGGTACTGCATCTCCCATCAAAGTATTGGTGTTGGTGCTGGTCTGAGCCTAGCGTGGAGATATGTTTATATAACTGTCTTTGTTGTTATTGTTTAATCTATAAAGTGGTCTTGTGGGCAAATCAAATCTTTAGAGGACTTAAGCTGTGTTCATGGAGAGTCATGGTACTTAGTGAAAGGCACTTGTTGATTGTTATCTCAAGTCTGCTGTTGACACTGTTCCAGGGAGTTCAGTTGTAGTATCTGGCCATTGGCATCTATTCCAGTGAGTTTGGTTGTGATCACAATCTGGATCCAGTGTAAGGGTGGAACATTATAATTAAATACGGCTCCAGAGCATAATGTACTGTAATCTTAATATAATGTTAGCATCAGGACCCATATTTACTCGTAAGAGTATTGTAATGTATTGTAATCAGATGGTAATTTTATTTAATCATATTTAATGAGCACTAATCCCCTCCAAATAGTCAAGCCCATCGCCAAAACTGGCATTGAGGAATTCCTTCTTCACCACAGTGGCAGCAGTGGTGGAAGCAGCCATGGAGGATCAAGCATCTGACATGGTGTGCTTGCTGCTTGAAAAAGAGCTATTTAATTGCAATACTTACTCCTGGAATAGCTAGGATGTCACAGGTGATGTGAGAGAGGATCAGAAAGTGGATAGCACACAGCCGCAACAGGCAAAGACAACAGATTGATGATAATCTAAGCAGAGTGTGAAAAGTATGGGCATTCTCGGAGCACCAGAGCAATGTTTAGTGGCCTGCCTTTGATGGACAGGGGCCTTCAGCGGCCCAAGAACACCAAGGATACTGGCAAAATAGTGGTGAAAGAGTACCCCTCAAAAGATTCGGACATCCACCATGGGGTCATGCAAAGATGGAGACCCGAGAACCAGTTTACACCTGAGCCAGAACAATATTTTGAGTAGGCAAAGCTCGATGAGGGGTGTACTCACACTACTTAATATTATGATTAAATACAGCACCAGCATCGTAATATAATCTTACTCTAATGTAATCTAATGGTCTATAATTTTAGCACCTGACATTATCCTGAGGCTGTATTTAATGGTAATTCTAACATTAAATCTGAGTATACTTGAATGTACTCGTATTTTTAGCCAGCCTTAATCCAGTGTGGTCTCCGTCAGAGTACAGTAGGAAATCCTAATTAAGTCTAGAGAAACTTATAGATCTTCAATAGCTCCTTTGTGGTCCCTATAAGCAAATCCTATCTAAGTCTAGAGAGACTTATAGGTCTTCAAGATCTCCTTTGTGGTCTAAAAGTATAAAATATATAAAACCTGTATTGCTTCTGTTGAAGTAGATAATGCCTGGTCAATCTTTGGCTACTTTGTGCTCATACCATACTAGTCCTAATAAAACTTCTATCGAGTTGGTGTTTTGAACCTGAGAAGTTCAATCTTACCTGTAAACTGCAGTACGACCCAAACTAATTGTGTATATGTATATGTTGGTTGGATAGTTGCTGTCTAGCTTCTTTCTGATTAGCTTTGTGAACATCAGTATACCCATAGTCACTGTTCCACCAGTGCATGAAAGGCTGTCATTGTCTCGACAGACACTAACATGCGAACCAGATGCGATCACACACACGCTGACAGGACCACAATATATTCCAAGAGGCAAGACACCAGGCTATGAGCAACAGGAGGAATACAACAGGGTTTACATGTGGTGTTCTAAAGGTAAGGAAACTGTGCTCTAAATGGGCTGAGCGTGAGAATACTATGAGGATGCAGCCAAACAGAACCACCACTTGAATGGAACTGAGTTGCCTACATTTCGCCCTGGTCACGTGTTCCCAATAAGGGAATTTGCGTGCCGTGTTTACTCTCTTCACCCAATCCAGTAAAACACTGGCCAGGGCACCGGCGGAAGTGTGACAGACAGATATCGAGCTGCAAAGTCGCACAAAGTTGGTGCCACCGGTGACAAAACCTCTTGAGGTTTGAATGGAGACATTTGGGCCATATGGTGAGTCAAACAAGAGTAGGAAAAGCTTTTAAAGGTAATTTATTCACCGACATAGCTAATACAGTACTGTAATGGGGAGGAGTTGGGGGAAGGTATTGGATAACAACGTAAAATGGATCATGGATGTGTAGTACATGAAGAAAAAACCAGAGCTATGCACTGCAGGTCCTTCCAGCGTCAGAACCATCCATGAGAGGCTCGGTTGACACGACGGGACCTGGTGGCAATGCTCACTTACCTACAGACACGTGGCTGTCACACCCTGGCACTGAGCAAACAGTGTTCCCTAACAAGAAAATGGAAGATGATGAGATGCATGAGGTCCAAGGTGCCGGTAAAATGTGGGACAGCCGACATCGGTGAACGACGCTGAAACGCTGACTATCTGAGTAAGGGTGAGATGAAGCCAATGTATATCAATGCTTAGAGTACCAAAATACACCAAACCACACTAAACACTAATCCAAACAATGAATGGTGCAAGTACGGGGTCTAACCAAGTATTAGGTTAATGTTTGGGCTAAAACTATGTAATAGTTACTTTCAAGAAAGTAATGGTAACAATCCAAATAGCCGATCTAGTGACTCTGATGAGGTCTAGAGATAGCCAAGAGGTTTTTATGCGACAGGGGTGGTGGAGTAGCCTAAGACTTTGTTATCCGTTCAATGTTCTCGATATTCCTTGTAGTGTTCCGTGTTCTATCAATCTGTTTGCCTGTTATCCTTATGAAACCCGATATGAAATCCGATACGACCCGATATGACCCGATATGATTCTGGTTTCCTTAAGGTTCTGGCACTTTTAAACAGATATAATCCAACAACCAACAATATATTGACCGAGAATAACAGAAAGAACAAACAAGTTCCTAATGGTACCCTGAATGAATACAAGACTTCCTCTGACAACAATACCAGCAGTGCTGTGTATGTCTAGCAAAGAAGGGGTGGATTCACTGACTTTCCACTCGAAACCTGCCTGTATTTATACAAGAATTATACATCACATGATAAAAGAAAGAAAGAATACAATCAGCTCATTCTGGTATATACGGATAAACAGACCTAGTTATTTACAGCTAATTGCAGTACCGAAGGCGCGAACGAGGAAATTACCGTTTTGGGCCAATTTCGATTTTCGTGTCCGATTTGCTCATATCTCGGTCAGTTCTGCAGGGATCAAGGTGAAACATAGCTAGATAATTCGGGGTAATTCATCCGCAATTAGTGATAGAAAAATATCTGCGGAAATATTGCATTCTGCTTCTTCTGGCATGTGAGGCTCCTTGAGCCATAGATTTGCCCATTTCTCTGTCAGTTCTGCATAGATTCAGATGAAACATAGCTAGATCTCTCAGAACAATCCACGCGCAATTAGTGATAGAAAAATATCTACGGAAATATTGTATTCTGCTTCTTCTGGTATGTGAGACTCCTTGAGCCATAAATTCGGGCTAGTGAGCCCAGATCTCCTCCAAAGGAGACTGATTTTTGTGAGTGTATACTCATGTATGTAACAAGTGAAGTGATAGAGACGAAAAAATAAATATGTTACCTCCCTGCCTTCCCTACCTCGTTTGAAGGCCATTTGTATAGCCAGCATACAGATCAAATAGCTGTCACTGAACGATTCTTACTCAAATGAAGCATGACAAACAGCTCAAAAGCTCATAACACAGCTGCATATAGTTTTGCAGGATGTTATCTGGGAAAGACGCTGCTTGTGACCGCGAATTGGGACACAGAAGATGCGACTGATGGGATCAAAACTATGACGGGCCGATCCGGACAAAAGTCATTGTAAATTTTTTTTTTTCGGCCAGCATCACAGACAATTGATTGGCACCGGTGAGCAGTGGTGAGCAGTTATTATCACTGGTGCGCATTGATGATCACAAGTGCTACTGGGTGAAGTGGCACCAGTGCACATTGGTGCACATTGGTTGGCACCGGAGATAACCGGTGACCATCATCATCAGTGTCACTGCATTTTGGCCCTCCTTTTTAAATTGCAGCACCCACCAGGCATCAAGTTTTTTGGTCCCAATCCCCAATTTCCTAATCAAGTCCTTAACTTTAAAAATGTGATGTCAATGCACGACTTTTGAGGGCTCGGAATCTGCCATGTCCACTTCAAACCCCAGAACTCACACATTACATGCATGGTGCTTTTCCTCGGCCCTACACTGCTGGAATAACATGCCAATAAATAGGGGAGTAGAAGATACCATTTATAAACAGTTTTTGAATGTTCAAATGTTTCCACCTGATTTGACCGGATCTTCAAACAAAACCGGGGCCTTGATCCACAGTGTCTTTGTGAGCTCTGTAATATGCACTTTGCATTGATACAATGTGATTGTCTCCTCACTGAAAAGATCAAATTTGGACCACTCAATAAAAGCATGTATTAAACACTTGGAGTGGTCTACTTTTGAATGAAGCCTTGTTGCCAGATAACAAGGGGTTTTAATGACTCATGATAGATAGAAATGAAATATATAGTATAATGTTGTGCCGGACATGCCGGGGCCCGGTGGGCCGCCAGGACATGAGTTATGCTGGCATCTACGTTTCCGGTATGGGTCCATATGTGGCAATTTTTGTTGGAAAATACGCAAATTAGGAGGAAATGACTGCCAATGATGGGATGAAAAAATGGATGAGGTTGACAAAAATGTGAGCTAGTGGCAAGGTATTGTGAATCTTTAATGATTACTAGTTATCACCAATTACCACCGGTGCTCACCAGTGCCAATCGGTGAGCATTAATGATCACTGCCCAATACATATGTTTTGAGACTTTTGTCCGGATCGGTAGCTCATACAAAACACCTTGATGGTGGCCGAGAATGGACGTATTGCGTCCAACTAGCATCCACAACGGCATTTTTGGCACGGATTATTGGGTTATGCTGTAGAGGGGTACACTACGACCATATAAGGTGTTTCTACTGCTTCATAAGACTTGAAAATCAGACAGTTTGGGTCAATTCTATGTTGGCTGCACAAAAACCGGCCCTTGGGCATGGCAGGAAGCGCGGGAAAGGAAATATTCATGAATATGGCTCCATGGCATGACCTTATACATGTCTGAGTATTACCTCACAAAAATTAGTCTCCTTTGGAGGAGATCTGGGCTCACTAGCCCGAATTTATGGCTCAAGGAGTCTCACATACCAGAAGAAGCAGAATACAATATTTCTGTAGATATTTTTCTATCACTAATTGTGCATGGATTGTTCTGGGAGATCTAGCTATGTTTCATCTGAATCTATGCAGAACTGACAGAGAAATGGGCAAATCTATGGCTCAAGGAGCCTCACATGCCAGAAGAAGCAGAATGCAATATTTCCGCAGATATTTTTCTATCACTAATTGCGGATGAATTACCCCGAATTATCTAGCTATGTTTCATCTTGATCCCTGCAGAACTGACTTAGATATGAGCAAATCGGACATGAAAATCGAAATTGGCCCAAAACGGTAATTTTCTCGTTCGTGCCTTCAGTACTGCAATTAGCTGTAAAGATCCAGGTATCATGAGACATGGATAAATGGTTAAATACGAGCTCTATCCCGAGAGCCAGACATCTATCTTTCTGCTTTGGGTGTTGCCATCATATCTTGATGGACTTGATATCTTTAGACATGCCAAGCATGGCATTTCCGGATAAATTGTGGTAAAGATTGCCCGGACCAACCAGCTTAGACCAATGGCCATTAATAGACTAGTTGTCCTGTATCTCTGCCTGATGACACCTTTGTCACCCAACATGTCCCGCGGTCAAAACGTTGATACAGAGAATTCCGGTATCTAATCTATGTCGGCTATCTCCGGATATTCAGCCCGAATGCCTTACTTGACATGTTCCCTGCAAACACGATCCCCAACGTTTCCCTGACGTGTTTATGGTCTGAATGGATAATGTGCATTATGTCCTTGTTTATGACGCGCAGTACGTGTCCCAATTCGATCGAATGGTTAGACTTGTACTTTCGAGAAAGTCCACCGTAGCCTACTAAGCTGTTGACCCCCGTGGTATCGGTGATTTACAGCTATTTGCGGAACATAAGGCGCGGATCAAATTTTTATCAAAAACACTGATTTTCACTAATGCCCCTTCAACTCGCTCAATTCTGGCCCGATTGTCTTCAAACCTAGACCAAACGATGTGGAATAACTTTCCGCAGTGCTTAGGCTACGTGTAATATTTACTTTACCCGACTGACATGTCCAAATGGGGTAACAGACGATTTTCAACCGTTGCCCCTCTATCTGTGAACATAATGGCGAGGATCTCTTGAGAATATTTGAATGGCTTCTCAATAGCATATTACATTGCTTAGGGTGCATTTTACTGTTATAACTTGAGGTATAGGGTATGAAATATCATTCAAATTTCACATACTTTTGAAATCCTCATGAATCACCATAGTGAAACAGATCTGCGGAGTTTTCACCATCCTAAGCAATGTGTTATACATCCATAAGTTGTCCCAAAGCAGAGTTTCCAGAAACTGAAGGATACTGCTCACGATACAGGGGCAACGGTTGAAAATCGTCTGTTACCCCATTTGGACGTGTCGGTGGGGTAAAATAAATATTACACATAGCCTAAGCACTGCAGAAGGTTATTCCACATCGTTTGGTCCAGGTTTTGAGACAATCGTGCAAGAATTGAGCGGGCTGAAGGGGCATTAGTGATAATCAGTGTTTTTGATAAAAATTTGATCCGTGCCTTATGTTCCGCAAATAGCTGTAATAGATCTCTACGATGTTCCTTACTTCGATGTGTCTTTAGCCAACAGCCCGGACCTCACTATGGCTCTTAATGGGCAAGATATTTGATAAACACTTGTTATACTTTGGTAAGTATAACAAGAACCCTAAAATTGATAAATTTCATGTGTTGGCAATTTGCGTGCTTATCAACGCGTCGTGTACGGCGTGCATGGTGATTGGCGTGAACTTGACATGGCTGCAGCGTTACGGAAGAGATGGCATACATGTCGCAATGGCTGAGGGTGTTGAGGTGGGGTAGAATGAAGTCGGGAGCAGGGGGAGGGCGGAGCAGAGCATCAGGGACCATCATAGTAGAGAGCAAGAGACAATAGGGCCCACGGGAATCGGTTTTGCAGTTTGATACAACAATCCAGACAAAATTTTCAAAATTTTGACCCACCTTTGAGCAGAATCCGGACAAATTTGACCCTCGTGGCCACCGACTTTGATGCGCTAGTCTGGACAAAGTGGCCGAAATTTGTGAAGGTTGCATACAGAGTCCGGACAATGCTCGCATGGCATAGGTGTGGTCCGAACCCATTGTCTTCGCTTTGGTTCTTGGTCGGAGTGGAATTACTATATTTATGCGCAGCTCTTCAAAGTGCAAAGCAGTGGCATGTGAATGTAATGGAGCTCGAGGAGGGTGACAATGTACGATATAATTTTTTTGCAATTTTTTTGCAATTTTTTGAGGTTTGAGCCCAAATCCGGACAGGATTTGACCACAGAATCCAGACAAGACATCAATGGTCTTGACACAGGAGAGTCCGGACAAGAGGTTGGGGTGGGCGGAATTTGGTATCAAACCCCAAAACTGATTCTCGTGGGCCCTGAGACAATGGTGAGTGATGACAGTCACACCGGTTCCGTTTACGGTCGTCAAGCAAATAGGACACATGCAAATTTCCTTATTGGGAACACGTGACCAGGCGAAATCTCAAAAACTATGGAACTGTTGTTCCTTGTCTGGCTGGAGGTCATATGTGAAGGTTCTAGCCAAACAGAACCACCAGAATAGAACTCTTTGTCCCTTGTTTGGTTGGAGGTCATGTGTGAGGATCAGTGCACAGTTACAAGCCATATCACTGCCCTGTTTAATTGCACTGTCCATGACCCAGGGTGTATAATTTATCTTGGTAACACCCCTCTGCATTATATGGAATAGCTTCAAGGCATTTTCATTGGCCTGATGGTCTAGTAGTATGATTCCTTGTTAGGGTGTTTATGGGGTGGTTGAGCATCCCGTGAAACCGATCGAGGAGGTCCTGGGTTCAATTCCCAGTTAGGCCCATTTTTTGCCTTTTGGGCAATTCAATCCAAACTCCACCTGGACAGTGATCCTTACTCTCTCTCCAATAAAATCAACCATCTGGAGGTCAGTTCAATCAGAATCTTTTCCCCTTTATTGTCAGATCACAGTCTGAGTTTAGTTTTCAAGGCCTCCTCAGTAGTTTGAATAGCATAATACCCTGACAGTCTTACTAGATCTTACTATTGGTGGTTGGCAATGCACAGCTAATTTCAAATTCTGACTTCAGCTCAAGTGTCAGTGAAATTTGCGAACAATCCATAGACATTGAGGGCTATCTTCTGCAGAGGAAAACTGATGGCATGGATGTATCTCAAGATTCTCTGAGGCCTTTTTAAAATAAGTACACAGGCTGTACAGAAACAGACACTTCTGCCAACAAAATGGGCAACTATGAGAGAATAAAGAAGAAATTTAGAATTCCAGAATACTTCTCTGCTCAATGCTTCAGTGCAGGCTCTCTAACTGGATTGATGTTCTTGTCAAGGCATATTCCCACTGTCCAACTGAAAATTAGACACCTAAATCAGGATTCAAGTCTTCTTTACTCCTTTTAGCAGAGTGCTTGTTCTGGTGGCCAGCCACTCCAAGAGACCATCAGCTACACAGTGGATCTCAGGCAGCATCTGTGTACCTTGTATCCATTGAGTGAAACCCCTGGTGATTCCGCTGGTTTACGCTTGTGTGACCAACAACCTGCCTCCCCGTGGAAACCCCTGCAGGAATTTCAGCTGTTCTTTGACCATTCATAGATATGTTTGTGATGGTTTTGGAAGGGCACACAGTTCACCAGAAGGTCCTTGGGAGTCTGATATCAAGGCAAGAGCTAACATATCTAAGATTCCTTCAATTCATATGCCCTTCTCTCACTGCTCAACGTCCCACTACTCAATGAAGACATACTCTCACCTGCATAAGACCTGAATGTTGATGGTCGCACCAAGTACCTTTACCTTGATATTGACGGAGCTACAATAGCCTTCTTGGATCTCGGTTTTACGGAATCAGGTCACACATTCTTTTCCTGGTTTTCTCTGTACATGTAGCTCATATAAGCATGCAGGAATTGACGCTGACCAGGTTCAATGACTTCCTTCTGGGGTTATCATGACCAGAGTTGGGGCGACTCCGTGTCACATTCAATTTGCAGGTATGCGACACTACCCTTTTCATGTATATCCGACCCACCCTGGTTGACCGCTCATAGATTTGAATGGCAATGGAAGGGCTGAATATCTCTTTGTTCACAATGATGGCTCTGTCAATGCGTGGTTGAACCTTGGTAACCCTGATGATGGCCCTGATGTATGCTCCTGCATTCATTCGGTGAGAATGTTGTATTGATATCTTCCAGGCTGCCAAAGTCGGCTGGTTTCCTGTGGGATCAATTGCAAGTGGGATAGGTGAGGATGGAACAGGTATTTGGATTCAACATGCAACCATGAGCAAGTATTCACCGAATTGTTTTCCTCTTTAGGTGTACGGTTTGTGGATCTGAACAGCGATGGCCACACAGAATGTCTCCGGCTTGATGAAGACGGGGCTATGACAGGTTTGCCCATTTTTACTTGACATTGAAACTATTGTTAAGTGGATCATAAGCCTAGCTCAATCTTGGTTCTGTGGATAGGGGAACGGGTGTGCGTGTCTTTTCATTTTGTTGTCTACTTGCTCAAATGTGTTGCAGGCGGCTAACGTTGTGTGGCTGCTGCAGGGCGTAGTTGCAATTGGACCAGCAGATTAGGCCATGAGGGATAATGTGATTCTTAACAACATTAATGGTACGCACTGTCACGATTCAATCATTATCTAATCACTCCAATGCCATTATCTAAGCACCTAATCAAGTGCCTCATGATCGGACTGCCAGGGATCGGGTTTTCACAGAACATGCCAATGAAGCCCTAAGGATCAGACAGTTGACAGCTGTCAGACATGCACAATAAGGATGTTTATTGTTCAGAACACATGGCCCTGGCATGGGACACAAGCTTATTGTTCTTGGCAGGGCCATGGGACACAGACTTATTGTTCTTGGACGATCTATTGTATATATTATTAGCTACAAGCATAGCCACAGACAAACAGTATAAATAGAGTAGCCAGTTGCTTGTATTCTTTAGTCTTTTATTCCATCATCCTTCGAGATACTCCTCCTACCGAGAGAGGTCCCAAGCAGCATTGTGCTCCCCTAGGGCGTCTTCAGAGTTCTTGAGCGTGACATGCACACTGCCTTGTCATCATCCTCTCACGAATCACGGTCAATTATTGGTGCTTAGGTGATGGCAGAGCAGATTACCTTAATGTGTTTGTCTCGCATTTTGCATGCCCTCTGTACTTATGTTTTACATAGCCACCACCCACACCGGTGATAAGCACGGAAAATGACCAGACTTGAAATCTATCAATTTCAATGTTCTTGTTCTACTTACTGAAGTAGAACAATGCTTATTTATTACTCTGCCCACAATGAGAGCCATAGTGAGGTCTGGACTGTTGGCTAAGGGCACTTCACAAGAGATTACATTGTATAGACTTGCCTGGTCACCAATACCACGGGGGTCAACAGCCAGGTGGGATACAATGGAATTTCATGTAATTCCATGTTCAACCATTCAATCGAATTGGGACATTAGGAAAGTGTCATATATCAAGGGCATAACACATACCATCCATCTAGACTGTGAATTCATAAGGGATCCAGATTGCAGGTCAAATCAAATCGGCAGAGTTGTTAGTGCAGCTGCAAGCACAAGTTCGACATTTGTCAAGTCACTGTAACATTAATCACACGAGCCTGGATGCCTTGGAGAGCTCAGGAATTGTTCAGGGACATTCAGTGACACTATCAGGATCAACAGCCTGCTGTGTATTTACACGTAAATCATCAAAGATTGTATTTACATGTAAATCAAGAATTGGGGCACCGTGGGAATAGTTGGGTGACAAAGGCGTCATCAGGCAGAGATGCAGGACAGCCAGTTTATCTATAAGGCTAAGCTGGTTGGCCCTACCACAATTTATCCGGACATGCTATACTTGGCATGTCTAAAGATAACAAGTCCATCAAGATATGATGGCAACACCTTAAAACAGAAAGATAGACGCACGGCTCTCGGGATAGAGCACTTATTTAACCGTTTAACTGGGTCTTTTGATGCATGTACCTTTAAATAGCCAGGTCCGTTTATCTGTATATACCAAAGTGGCCTGATTGTAGTATTTATTTATTTTATCATGTGATGTATAATTCCTGTATAGATATGGCCACCGGCAAGTGTGGTTCCGAAATTGTTTGCTTATATAAGCACATCACCACCGATTTGGTGACAAATCTGCTTTCTTCAGACTCTCCGGTCGCATCCTGGCACCCCCTGCCCATTAACTACCCGGAATACATGCACAATACACTCAAATTGTCTCCCATGCAGAATCAGAGGCTGAAGCACACTGAGGAGGGTGAGAAAGGTCCAAATGAGGTGTGATACAATTGTTTGTTCATGCTTGTAGAGCCTTCATCACATCCAGGTGCACCCCGTAGGGACTGGTACACACCCATTTTCGGCCAGGAAAGTGTCCCAAATATTATTTTGACCGATTCTACATGTACAAAATTTTAACCGACACCACATCAATTAAATATGACTGAGGGGATGGTTGGTGTAATAATAAATGTGTCTACATGTAGAATGATTTTAGAGGATTTATCATGAAGCTAACTGTAGTGGGAGGTGAGTTGCTGTGATTTGGACTGTGGTGCTACTGCTGGCAAGTCGGTTTGTTGCTTGGCAGAGTCAGCAGTTCATCCTCTAGGGGGAAATTTGTGTGAAGTCTCTCGATGGCCGCGGAATTCGTGTTTTATAAATGTGGTGGTGTACAAACTACTCCATTTCACAACGGAGGAATCTTAAGGTCGCTGATTCCTTCCCTGTGGGAGAGAAAAGCCTTCCAGTCAACGCTGCTTTTCCGTTCTACACTTGAGAATGAGAGAGGTCGGCCCCGATGTGATGCGGAGGGAAGCGCTAGTGCTAGTCTGGGGTATATTGGTCCTGTTTTTAAGTCTCCACCGTCGTAATTCCCAACTTTGGAGTGTTACCAAACACAAATATAGGGCGGGTCCGTTGCAATTGTCGCTATTCCGCACAATCCCTCTCTGCTTCATTCCTTTCTTCTGCCTCTGCGGAGAATCCCTTTTTCCATCAAAGAGTCTGCTCCTTTGAAAGCTTCTCAGATGGTGTGCCATCATTCTCCTGCTCTACTGTAGGACCAGATGTCCCAATGGGGTTTTAACAGCTACACACAAATATGATGGAGTTGTCCACGGCATCATTCGTAGTGGGAGTTCTGCTCTGCTTGGGCTTATGCAGCGACAGAGGAGGCGAATATCGAATATGGGTGGGGTATAAGTGTCTCCGCTGTGAGGAAACGGCAGCGGAGTGAGGCGGAAGGGAAGGAAAGGTGTCCCCTTTGGTCTCGGTGACCTTAGGTTCTTTTCGTTGACTGTTCCCTTCTGTTCTAGAGCAGTTTTAAATGCCTAGATTGCAAGGGGAGAACTAGATACCGTTACTACAAGTACTACGCCGTATTTATACCCCAGCAGAGCCCAGTGCACTGCCTTCCCAGGAGTAATGTTGAGCCTCCGCTGACTCCGTTGTGCATGAAACAGTTTGGCAGAGCCGGCGGAACCGACTCTTTGGTTGCCAGCGGACCCTTGTGGTGGTAATTTGACACAGGGTACCTGTGTCATACTTCTGCTGGCGGAATTCCCTCTTTCTCATGGCGGAACACAAGCCCTCCACGGAGTCGGACTCTCCTCAATGTTAACCTACGGTTATCAACCCGTTTAGGATATTGTGGTTCAGCCATCAGTTATATTTTCTCGTTCAGGCAATTTCTGCTTAGCGGAATTGCCTTCCGATGGTCCTGTATTCTTCAATGGTGTGGGGTTCGAGATTCTGCCGCTGTAAATCCCGTCGGTCATTTGTTATTACTGGACGGGATTCCACCATGCGTTCCCTCGAGGCGGAATTGATCCATGTATGCGTGGTTTTAGTCAACGGGGATTTATAATTTGAAGAATGATCCTCCGTTTCCATCTCTGTATTGGTTCTGTAGCGTAAGTGTTAACACACCGCAAATGCCTGTTGAGACCAAGGATTTTCAGCGGAGACTCCGGGTTCGATTCCTGGCAGGGCCGTCTGTCTTGAACGATTCGGTTTTTATTTTTCTAACATGACTTGTTTCCCACTGCAACCCTGGTGGTTGTTTCTTGCTCAGTGTCGACGGGAGGATGTCACGCTCAAGGCTCAAGAACACCCAATGGACACACAATGTGTGCTCGGTAAGAGTGAGGCTCGAAGAATGATGGAATAAAAGACTAAGGAATACAAGCGACTAGCTACACTACTTATACTGTTCAACTGTGGCTATGTAACTAGTGCTAATAATATATACAATAGAGTGTCCATGTGCAGTAGGCACCATAACCATGTGTTCTGAATAATAAACATGCCAGAACCGTGTGTTCTGAGTAAGAAATAAGAAATGTCCTGAAGCCATGTGTTCTGAGTAATGCCCATGCATACTCCACATGTCCGCAGCCATGACACCTGTCAGCTGTCCGATCACCAATCCGTCATGCTTCATCGGCATGTTCCTGTGGGAACCTGATCCCTGGCTGTCCGATCACTGATGACTCAAGCATAGCCTTGGTGTTTAAATAGATGAGTGCTTGATTAGGTGCTTAGATAAGGTGTTGTCGCGATTAGATAGCGTCTAAATCGTGACATTACCCCCCTCTTAGGGTCGGCGTCCCGACAACCGTGGAATAATTAAAATTCGACTGAAGTACCGCGTGAGCATCCTTCGTTAGGGAACTTCTCCATGATTTTCTTCTGTCTCATGATAGGGTCGTATAGATAGCATGTCGGATAGTCGGCCAATTCCTGCTTCGGCTTATACTGCTCAATTAAATAATCCCAGTGCCTCAGCGGCAAGACCGGAATCCCATCGGTCTGCAGCTGTTCCTGGGCAATCAAACCCTCTGTGTCCTGCACGTCCTTGGGTGGCATCAAGCCTTGGCATCTAAGTTCAGCGGCTAGCGCCTTCTTCTCGTCATCGGACATCATATCTACGATCTTGGCGAGCATGACATGGTTGGCGTTTAGGTTGTGCTCAACATTATATCTGTCCAAGAGCTCCCGCGTTCACCAAGTTTTGTCGCGGCTCCCAATTCCGTTCTCCGATCGGGTATCCCTTCCACTTGATTAAATACTGATAGCCTCGCCCACGTTTCCTGTGGTTGAGGATCTCCTCCACTTCGTACTCCTTCTCTCCCTGCATGATCTGCAGTCCCGGCCGCTTCTCCTTTCGTCCCTCGGGCGGTTCCACATAAGGTGTGAGAAGTGCCTCATTGAAGACCGGATATGTCTGGTCCGTCTCCAGCAGTCTCAGCTTCCACGCCAAAGCCCCGGCCTTCTCCAGGATCTCATAAGGCCCAAGCCTGAGATCATCTATCTTTTTGGTCGGTCGGTCGATCTCGATATTGGTCCCCTCGACCCAGACCTTGTCTCCGACTTTGAATACAGGGGGCTTGCGCCTATGTGCGTCATAATACTTCTTCATCTTTTTCTGGGTTTTCTCAAGAGCGACCGATGCCTCATCGCGGATCCTCTTCATTTTCTGTGCAAAGTCGTTCGCGGCTTCATTGCACAACTCGACTGAGTTCTCTATCCCCTTCCAGGAGTGGTATCCCGTGTTCGTATAAAAAGGCGACATGCTCGTTGACGAGCTTGTTTTATCGTTGTGAGTGAACTCGGCCAATGCGAGCCACTCAGCCCAGTCCGTCTGCCGGTGGTTGACGAAGATCCTGAGATATTTTTCAATCTCCTGATTCATCCGTTCCGTTTGTCCATCTGTTGCCGGATGATAGGCTGTACTCAGGTTCATCTCTATGCCGAGAAGCCGGTTAAGCTCTCGCATGAACCCGGATAAATATTGTGTGTCCCGATCCGATATAATTTTATGGGGAATGCTGTGATATCTAATCACATGATCCCGGGTGAGTCGGGCGACACCTTCACTCATCAGCTCCATGTTCGTTGCCTCGCAAGGGAGCATCTTCGTGTAAGTGTCAACCCAGACTTGAATAGCATTAAAGCCATTGCTGACCGGCAGCAGGCCGATAAGATCCATGGAAATAATCTGCCAAGGCCCCTCAGCAATCTTGTGTGGGTTAAGCTTTCCCTGCTTGTACCGGTGCACTCGAGTCCTTTGTCAGGCCTCGCAGGCCTTTATATATTCAGCGACTTGGTTTCTTAGCCTCGGCCACCAATAATTACGCTCCACCATTTCCTGCGTGCGGTTCTCTCCGGGATGGCCGAGCATGGGCAGGTCGTGATGAAGTCCGATAATCTTATTGCGCAACTCCTGATTCTGGGGTACATATATAAGTCCGTTGTAATATATAATATTGTCCTTCTTTTCCCAGGCTGGTAACTTTTTCTCGAGCGCTAGCTTAACGCTCTTATCGATCTTCTTCTCCTTAAGATCCCTGCCTCTGGCCCTTCCAGCACTATGTCCTGTGCTTGGAAATACTCTGGCTTCAGCAGAACGACATTGTCGTTGTCGTCTTTCCCTTGGTTGTGATCTGATCTCCGAGATAAGAGATCCGCCTTCTTCTTCAACACTCCGGGCCAGTGGTGTAACGTGAAATTGAATTCCGCCAGTTCCTGAATCCACCGGGCCTGTCTGCGATTAACCTTCTGAGGCTTCTTGAAGTATTCGAGGTAAAGATCTCGAACGTTTGGCTTGCGCCCATCAACAACTCTCGCCACTCGTCCAGCGCGGTCATAATCACGAGCATCTCTTTGTCATAGATCTCGTAGTTCTGCTCAGTCTCATTGAGTCCATGAGACATGAAAGCAACAGGGTGCCATTCGCCCTCCTGCTCTTGTGCGAGCTCCGCTCCTATAGCTGCGTCTGATGTGTCTGCCTCGACTCGGAACTTCCCGTGATCTGTGGGAAGTGCCAGTACAGCGTCTTCGGCGATGCGATCCTTGAGCCTTTGGAACGCTCTCTTCTGCTCCTCTCCCCAACTCCAGCCTTCCTTCCCAGTCAGCCTTGTCATCGGCTTCGCTATCTCCGCGTATCCTCAAATGAAGCGGTGATAGAAGTTTGTGAAACCCAAGAACACCTGTGTCTGCTTAAGGTTCTTTGGTTCCGGCCACTCCATCACGCCCTTGATATTCACCAGGTCCATCTTCATTGAGTCGCAGGAAATGACGACTCCTAGATCCCAGTGAGAAACCCGTGTTGGGAGATCGAGAGAAGTACAGGTAAATCGAATGTTTCTATTTGTATTGATTTCCGGCCAAGAAACATAGCATGGCTCGATTTTTTCGAGACAGATCTTGCCGCATCAAGCAAATTCAATAGAAACTTTCTGCCTCGATTTCTTTCAATTCGAGTAGCTGTGATTTATGCAGCCGTATCTAGGCAGATGTATTCATTTCAAGAAATATCTTATGGCTCAAATGCAGGCATGTAGTGGGAGATCAATTGAAATATATGAAAGAACATCTATTATCTACTCGGGCGCGCACGCCACATTGGGATTCCACCGATCACACGGATGAGGCACAATTAGATTGCGGCCTTCACCCAGAAAGTCAGTAACAGAAAGACACAATCACGGACACGCACCTGTGTCTTGGCGGCGGCCGCATTGTCCAAGGCCTGTTTCCATACCTACAAAATTTATCAGCACAAGGTCGTCTTGTATAAGTGAATGACTTGGTACGAACCTCGCCTTCGGGAGTTTTCTCGATGGCTGCCCAGTAGATTTTGAACTGGGACAGAAATCCACCTTCATGCTTGCTGCACCAATCTTTCATGCAGAGGTTCCTGTGGAAAATGATATCAATCGAGATTTACTAAAGAGAGATCTTACCTTGCTGTTGTTGACGCACTGGGTGCGGCCTTTGTCTCTTTTGCCGCTCTGGTCTTTTTCGGAGGGGTTGGGACCGCCGGCTGGATGTTGGGAACAGTGTCGCTCGCCGGCTGGATATTGGGAACGGTGGTTATTACCACCGTGTTGATCTCCGGTGTAGGTGGAGCCGTGGGAGCAGGAGCGACGTCAATGGCCACTTCCGGGGTGACAGCGGCCACGGCGGGGGAAGGGGCAGGCGCTGCCGAAAGCCTAGATGGTTCAAGCGTCAGTAGTGGCAGTGAATGTGATGGGGACACGACGCTCACAGCGGATTGACGATCTGTTTGTCGGTCAGTAAAAAGGCTGTAAACGATGTCGAATAAATTACCAAGAGAGGAGGTGCAGTCACGGGTGGCGCGACTGGCTGCCCGCCGTTGTCAGGGTCTTCTGAGACACCGCTTGATCCCTATGAGAGATGCCGTAAGTTAGATCACCAGACAATGATTATACCTGTGCTATAGTTTCCGCAATGTCCTTGTTCCCAACATTGACCTACCATGCAAGGGATATTCAGCAATGGTACACCGGAAATTGTAGATACACACCGATTTCGCACGTTTGCTGTCTTCCTTACCTACATCATCGTCGCGGCCCCGCTTCGCCGAACGACGGCGAGGTATGTTGGAGTCCGGTTCCAGTTTGATACCCGCCCACGACAAACACCAAGAAGAATACATCTTCTTTGCCATGTACTGTACCTTCCAGTCCTCGGCGCATAGACCCATCTCGGGGTACTGCGCACAGATTTCCGCACTGAAATTTCGCTGCAACTCGAGGCTACCTTTCATCCAGGTAGCTGGGGCCAGTCCGGCGTCGCCCATACGGGCGAACAGCCCGTTGACCAGGGTCCGGATGTCTGTCGCACGATACCCATTGATGACCTCGCCATCGGCGGTGGTCACATATTTCATAGAAACATTGATGCCCTTGGCAGCGCGCGAAGATCCACGCGGCTGCGGCCCGTCGACATTGGACTCGCCTGCGGTCGATGCCAGGTGGGCCGACCATTCATGAGCATGCCAGAAGAGAACCTTCGGGTAGTCGAGGCGATTGAGGACGGGCTGCGGGGTGAGGGCCAGAGGGCTTCCACCGCTCGAAGCACTGCCTGCAGAAGCACCGCCCGCAGGATGGGCACCGGCGGACTGATTCAGAGATCCGACGGCTTTCAGGAGCGAGTGGTACGCATTTCTAGCGATTATAATTAGTTGCCCACTCATACATACAATATACGTGGACATACTTGATGGCATTATTTTCTGTCTCTAAGACGAGATTCTCCCGTGTCAAGGTCAAGCAGCGGCCACATTTGATGTCGGGACGGCGTCCTGGGAATGGCCCTTTGGAAAGGAATCGGACGGGGTCGGAGTACGAAGATTCGGTGGTCCACTGGTCGTCTGATGATCCGCTCATAGTGCCGTGAATTCCGAATAGAGCAGTGCTCGAGTATAGGTCTGGCATTGCAGGAGTCGAAGAGCGGCTGCCAGAGTACTCTGAGTACTGGTTGGACCAGTTCGTGTCGTCCATGTCGGCCATGGTGGGGATAAGAGAGAAGGAAATGCCAGAGTGCGATGCCCGCACTGCTGCGCACGGAAAAAAAAGCGAGACCATCACGATCACATGACCTTTTAAAAATATCTCTATCGCTCCCCCTCGTTCTGAAAATGTTGCCAAGATTCTCAAATATCAGGATCGTTCGGCCTTGATCTACTTGTATTCATCGCGTGGAGTAAAGGAATGTAACGTGTGTCAGATCATTTTCACCTTTCCACTTCCGACATCTGACTCCCGGCGATTTTGCGAGCAATACTGCAGCTGCATTTCCGACAATCCATGCGATGACAGAACCAGCATATATGGACGACAATTTTGTTCCCTCTTCCCAACCCCAGGACGAGGATGACCTTTCGGCACCATGGAGTTGTGAAAGTCAATTTTATGAGCCGCCCTCGGAGTTATCCAAGGTATCTTACATCCATTATCACTTCCGTACATATATTTGACCTGGATAGGGCCCACAATCGGACTCTGGTCAGCAAAATATCAGGGTCCCGAACACACGGACATGTTCCTTGCATTTAATCAGGCGTGCGCCCCCTGCAGTGAGTCGCATCTACACTCAAAACCACTTTGTACTGATCCCCCCTAGAAATTCAATGTATCGGTGGCCAGTGTAAAAACTCCGGTTCGGAATATTCCTTCTTGGAAACTTGTCCGACGTGTCTCGGATCCCGGACCGGCTAGAAGACGCCATTATGCCCGTACTGCGGCGCGTATGCTTAAGGAAGTCTTGGCAGTCGAGGCGGTGGTGGCTCGGATGCGTGCCCAACACACGAGGTTATGTTGGAAGGCAGGGATCTAAAAGACTAGAAAGTAGATTGTTTAGTAGTCTATGAAATGTATGCTATTCGCATCTACAAGATTACTTACTAGTCACAGAGACGAGTAGATGCTAAAAATATAAGGACAACGTTAAGTGGTCGGTCGCATGACTAAGCTTTGCGACCGACCACTTAATGTTGTCCATCTATTTTAACATCGACTTGTGATGCTTCTGCGATACGAACAGTCACAGTGACTGTTCGTGTTTGATCTGGACTGCCATCCTCATAAACGGTGCAGTACAGATAGCCCGAACCCTTATATTCAACATATTTTAGTTCTATGCCTCTGGTACCAGTTCCTGTTCGACCCCCAACATCTTCATGAGCTTCAGGCCCGGTTTTTCCATCAAAAAATACCGGTTGTGCTCGGATCCATCGTGATAGTCACGAGCATACTGTTCATCTGGTGCGAGCATTACCACAGATTGAATGGACTTGATATCAATGACTTGGACGGCTGAGTTTCCCAGGTGTTGCATCGTCACATATGTCTTTGAAGAGTCGATGTAGAGCTGGTGGTGGTGCTCCCCGTAGAGCGAGACAACTGCAAGTGGCTTGCCGACCCCTGCGACCTTGAAGCTGAGGTAAAAATGGACCTCTGCGAACCGTGTTCTGCCTTCATAATCAATCTACAATAATTCAGATAATGACACATAATTAGAAAAAAATTATGTGGACCTTGACGTTTCGGGCAGCTCTCAAGTGCTCGATGGGTTTCAAGATCTCTTTCCAAGCCGATCGGGCAACCTGACTATTAGGCAATCGCACTCGAGACCATCTTGTGACGAGTGGAGCCCATTCATCTGGCATCTGTTGTCCCACGTCCTGCAAATAGGACTTGATTGCAGACGCCTCGAATTCATCCACTCCACGGGGACTGCCATCCATTGCAGTGAGGAGAACATACCCATCAGCAAGATCTATTGATCCCCGAGGAAATGGATTCTCTGGAGGCTCCAGATCTGGTATCATGGCTTTCAACACGTTGACCTGACAGCGTCGAAGGGCTCGCTGAGAAAGATTTGCGAACGCATTGGAATGTTGTTTGATTTCCTCCCTGAGGTTTCCAATGGTTCGCTCCAAGGCCCACTGTGAATAAATGATGCCAGGACCGACACGGGCGGTCTCGAAAGGCATGTGGGAGGGTGTGTGGATGCTTGGTCGAACAAAGTGAAGGCGGTCCGCTCGGCGCTGGCAATACAGAGTTTCGAAGTCATCTGAAAATTCCGTGAGTTTTTCGTGCGACTCTCGGAGCTCTGAGGGAGGAATTTCTTCCTGCATTAAAATGCGATTGCCCCGGACCGATTTGCAGTAATGACGCCAATAGACGTCAGGAAGGATACCATGAAGAAGTGCAGGTCCGAGCCCGTAAAAGTAAAGCAGGAATTCCCATGCCTTGTACCCACTGGAAATCTTTTCGGCGGGATTTCGAGGAGGGCGATCGAAAGATCGGGGGATATATGGTGTGCAGCGTGCGACCATCTTCCCGTGCTCTTTCCAAACCTCTCCCTTCAAAACTGCCCAATCCCAAAGTTCCCTGCTGTCACTCTTGTCGCATTCAAACAATCCACGCCACAGAGGAATGAGGAGGTCGGGGAGATTTGGGGCGGGGAGGTGCATGATATCCAATGCGAAGCAGCCGGGAACACCGAGAATATGTTTGGGCGAGAACCCGCTGAATATTGTGGGCTTGGAAATACCGGTTTCCAACCTGCGTTGCATGTACTGTGTCTTGTTCGGGGAGTCAATGACGTATTGGAGATTCTTTTGGTACCGTTCAGAAGCCTGTGCCGAAGTGAAGTCCCGAAGCAAGTCAGTGAGACTGACATCTGGATGACTGCACCCATCCTGGTCATATCCATCTGGAAGGAGGCGAGCCGGTGAAACGCTGACTTTATGAACTACCGTGCAAGCGTGAATCAATGACTATCAATGTGTAAGCACCAACAACCACTAAACCAACACTAAACAATAATCCAACAATCAAACGATGCGAGGTTCGGGGTTCCAACCAAGTATTAGGTTGATGTTTGAGTAGTTCAAGGTAATAATGACTTTAGCTAAACTGATTATGTGGTTCCAATAGCCGATCCAAAGACTCTAGCGAAGTCTGGACGAAGCAGAGATGGGTTTTATCACAATGGGGTTGGGTGGGGTAGTTACTGGTGTCCTAATTGACTTTAGCTAAAATCCCTTTCTGTGTTCTCGGTCCGTTAAAGTTCCTTGTTCTGTCTCAAATCCGTGTGCGTGCAATATCCTTATGAAACCCGATGTGACCCGATATGATTCTAATTTCCTTAAGGTTCCACAATGCACAGATATGATCCAACAATGACAATATATTGACCAAGAGTAACAAAAAGAACTATGCTAGTTCCCAGCGGTACTCCGAATAGATACAAGACTTCCCAGGCGACAATACCAGTAAAACTGATACGTCTAATAAGAAGGGGTGGATCTACTGGCCTTCCACCTAAAACCTAGCTGTATTTATACAAACAGATGTGTCAACAAGATAGACAAATAAATAATACTGCTGATGTACAACGGGTAAACGGGAACGGAGAATAATGTGCTCCGTGCCATGGATCAGTTCCTATAGCTGTTGGTAGTTAGTAGAACCGCTCAAAGAACCCCTTGTTCTGATATCTGGATAATTATAGATTGATATTTCTGATGCATGTGATATCAGCCCCACTACGCCTTAGTGAGCACTGATGTATGGTTATTTTGGTCGCCTTTTCAATACCCAACTGATCCGTACTTGACAGGCCCAGCATGGAAATGTATTCTTGGCAACCCTCTGTGTTGCCCGTGTCCTTCCGCGGTCTAAGCACGTGATACGGTTATTCCCGAATAGGAACCTCTTTAGTTCACGGTTCTCAATCCTTTTCCCGCTAACCCTTGACCCCTTGTTGGTTCCCCGTGTAGAGAGACCTCTGGATGGATGATATGTGTATGTCTTTGATATATAGCACGCAGTAGATCATCCCAATTCAATAGAATGGTTGAACGTCGACTTTAGCTAAAGTTGCTGAACGCCTGCTGGACCGTTGACCCTCGTGGTATCGGTGGCCCAGTAGCCCTCTCAGCTTCTCCAGTGCATAATGCTTTTAACTGACAGCTCAGACCTCGCTTCAGTCCTTTATAGTGGCAGAAACAATAAGTAGTGTTCTGCTTTAGTAAGTAGAACAAAGGCGCTAAAATATGGGTATTTCAGGCCTGGCTATTTTGCCTGCTTATCACCGGATAATAGTGTGTACCTCCCGGCTTTCGCCGCCCTTTTAGTTTGCAGTATACACGGCAGGCGCGTTTCCCGTGGTGCCTGACACAGCCATTTATGGACGCCATTCCGGGACCGTCAGCTGTCCCCAGAGCAACAAAGGGCCGGGATGTGAACAGACGATCTTCAGAGGCATCCCACACCCGGAGCCCTTCCTTCTGTAGGGCAGCGACATGATAGAAGCCGGGAAAGAGAAAGCTGTCGGAGTTCTTGGGCTTGCCAGGTCCCCCGATTATACCTCCAGGAAGAATGTACTTCTTCTTGTAACGTACACCCGGCTGGTGGTCCAGAACGATCCAGATTAGATCCAACACTCAGAGACCTTGTTCCGATATAACTGGGCTCCATCGATAGAGAAAATCAGGACCATGTCGTCCAGCGATATACGACCTTGTGGATAGCAGGGATGAGCAGAAATATTAAAATTGTTGAGTATACTTACCATCGTGGACGGCCGTAAGATAATCACTGCCGTCGAAGAAATCAACATAAGGGGATGTTCTGACACCATTGTTTTGTGCAAGTTCCTCCATTATTTTGGAAGTACAGCGTTGGCGATATTTCATGCTATTGGCGCCGTCTACAGTTCGCCACAGGGCCTGGAGCTGGGGCGCGAATGGAAATGTCGAAAATCGTCTCCGAGGTACCTTCACTTCGGGTGCGTGGTTTGGCTCCCACCGGGACTGGCCACATTCAGGACAAGCATCCAGTTGTGCGAATGGACCAGTATACCCGATGCAGCTGTTTATGCACATGTCCTTCTCGAGTGCTACAACACCTGTGAGGTCTGTAACAAGTCGTTTGACCTTGTAATATGTGAGAATTTTCGAGTCGGGGTTCCTGCGCAGAATGGCGTCCCGCACACCAGTGTAGGAGGCTTCCGAGGCGTTTCCAATGGCCAGAAAAATATCAATGGAAAGACGGTCATCAGGACCTTCCACAGTGAGGATCTCGGTAGCTGGATTACGAATTTGGTGGAGTAGATCGGGATCCAAATTGATGTCGCCTCCTAGAGATGCGCATTGGAGAGCTGCAATAAACTTGAGCGAAATATTAATGTCTTCGATAACTGAAGTCCGTGTTTCGGAGCGATCGTCCGTAGATGGTGGAGGGATCTCGCGGGATCCTGGCGCCTGAGGTTGTATGTTTTCCTCCCGATCTATGTCGGCCAAGCATCCTGGATCTCCGCCAACCCCGGGCCCTGGAGGGGGGACCAGCTCTAGTGGATCGAGTGAGGGCGGGTCAAATGTGCCTTGCCGTGCAGCTGACGGCTCAGGCAAGAATTCTGGTTCCGGCTTTGGAGCGCAAAATGAGAGTCATGAAATGTGAGCTCAAAGGTATAGAATACATACTTCAAAAGATTCTGGGTCCGGGGCTCCATCCGATTCGTTTCGGCGCTTTTCTACGCTGTGAGTGGAGCCTGGCGGAAGTGGCCGTTTGAAGCCGACCGGGGGATTCAAAGAATGCGATGAAGAGCCAGAAATGTTTGGTGGGGCTGCCGAAGCAAGGAACTTCGAAAATTGGCTACCAGCCATGGCAGTCTCTGTATCCTGCCTCCGATGCAATGATCTTGTAGAGTACCCAACCGGTTTGCCGGGTCCGTCTGGACCTCCACATTTTTTCCTACAGTGGCAGATGACTTTGTTATCTTCTCGGCCTGGAGTCGGAGCCATTCGAAATGCCAGGAAGGTAGAGAGGGCAACGTCTTTTGGACTTATCGCTTTGCTGGAGAGCTTCCGCAGACGGAGCAAAATGTATGTATTTCAATAGATTGTGCTCGATGTAACAAGATCTCAAAAGAGCCAGCGACATCATTCCATCAATTATATTTGGGTTTATATCTAGTCGGATATCTCTTGATTGCTCAGATCCCTATTGTTTTCTCTCAATCTGCCAACACGGGTTTCTCACTGGGCCTAGATACTTGATCTCCGTCTTCTCAAAGTCGCACTTCTCTGGTTTGAGAAAGAGCTTGTTGTCTTGCAGGATTTTAAGTACCCACTTTGTCAGTGCTCTGTGCTCCTCCAAGTTATCGGTGAAGATAAGGATATCGTCCAGGTAGACTATGACCTTTCCCTCGTTTATGAGCTCTCGAAGGATGTCATTCATCATCATCTGGAACGTTGCTGGGGAATTTGTCAGGCCGAAGAACATCACGAGCGGCTCAAACAGCCCTCAGTTTGTCCTGAATGCTGCTTTCCACTCATCTCCTCTGATCCGCACGTTGTTGTACCCCCATCTGATGTCCAACTTCGTAAAGTATTTGGTGCCACGGAGCTTATTTACGAGCTCCGAGATCAACGGAAGTGGATAACAGTTTTTAATCGTCATTTCGTTGAGCTTCCGATAATCTTGGACTGGTGTCAGGCTGCCATCCTTTTTCTTCACTAAGAAGAACACTGAAGCCATCGGCGACTTCGAGGGTCGGATCCTCCCACTCTTCAGATTCTCCTCCAGGAACTCATTCAATTTTCCCTGCTCCGTGACTGAGAGCGGATAGATCTTGCAATCTACAGCCTTTGATCCTGGCTTAAGCTCGATTATGTGATCCCACGGCCTTTTCTCGGGCATGGCATCGAACAATTCCATTGCGAACACCTTCACGAACTTGTGGTACTCCTCCGGGACCTTTCCTTCGGTCATGCGCTCCTTCCCACGATTCGCTTCCTCCGCCATCTGCTGCGCCTGTGATCCTTGTGCACGCAGATCAATCTGTTCTGCAAAGTCGACCAATAGGATCAACTTGCCATCTTCCAACTTCTCTTCCTCCATGGACAATCCAGTCCGGTACTCCGTACCGTGCATGTTGCACTCAGGCGGGCAGCGACTGAACATGATCTTTTGGGATCGCCAGTCCACCTCGGGGTTGTGCTTGAACAACCAGTTGTACCCAATAAACACGCGAGCCTTGCCCAGTCCTGTGACCAAGAACTGTTGATGCTCAACGTGGGGTCCAACCAAAAGCATCAACTCAACGTAGTGAGTGATCTTTCCACGAGAGTTCTCCGTTCCGTCTGCGTTGCAGGCGACAATGTGCACGTCAAGCTCATGGAGCTCGAAGCCTTCTGCCTTGGCATAATCTCAATCGATGCACATGGTAGTGCAACCATTATCAAGAAGAGCCTTGACAGCGCACGTCTTTCCGGTGTCCAGCACAGTCAACGTAATGGGAACGAGCATCTTGTGGTGCTGCCTCTGCTTCTGGATTTCCTTCATCTCCTTGGCAAGCCGATCCTCAGGCTGTGCCAACTTCTGCGCCGCCTGTGTCTTCTTCTGACTCAGCGTCACGCGTGTTTTCTTTTGTTTGGGCGCTTCCTCCTGATCCTGGGATTGAGCCCTCACAGCATCGCTGTCCTTTTTCGTCGCACTATTTTTCGCACTGGTTTGGGTTCCAGGGGCCTTTTTTAATGCACTCCATCTCTTATTTACTTTGTCCATCTTCTGATTGCAAATATTACGTTTCCGATTCTGATTCTCCAAGATACATATTTTTTGTTTGTTTTCTACACTAGCTACTAAGAAATTGTTTATGCTCTTTTGTAGACTAGTATTTTCTGGGGTATAAATATCATATGCCGGGTCTGTGACTACATTGCTAATATTAATGTCTGGGAGATGTGCATATTTGTTTGTGATAGGGGGCACCGCTTTGGCTGCAAGCGGGGGCCCCTTTAAAAACCCTTCTCACGAAGGACGGCTGCGAGAGCCTGCAGGTCGTCCTGCGAGTAGTCCTCGGTCTTGATCGACTGGATATTAAACTTCCGCTTGGGAGGCTCCGGGCACTCCTGCTTCATGTGGCCTTCCTTGCCACAGTTATAGCATTTAAAAATGCATGGTGTCTGCCGCGCGTGGTCCACATCCATCAGGGCAGTCTCCCCCAGCCCGATCTTCTTCGCAAGGTTGGGCGCCGGCCCGAACCCCGGTGATGACTTGGCAGCCGGCGCTTGTGCACATGCCCGGACCCAGAACATCCGGCTCTGTTGAGCCTCTTGGAGCTTCTTCCGCTCCATCACGCCGCTGATAGCTGTCAGCTGGCGTTTCAAGCCCCGATAATCCTCTGGGACTTCCACCCCTCCAGCGTACAGCTGGTTTCAAACGTCCTCGTTTACGAGGTTCTCGATGGTTTCCACAAGAAAAGTATTGTGGGGAGTGTCCTTGGCGTTCGGGGTGTACCCCGCTTCCTCAGCGTTCAACTCGAGCGCCTGGATGAAGTCGGCCAGGGGAGTCTTCCCCTGTTGAATTGTGGTAAGGCACATGTGCGCCGTCTGGTTCTGGTCTTCATCAGCCATTGGTAATATGAGCGACGGGCGAGGTGGTTGGTAAGGTAGTTGGGCGAGGGCAGCGTAGAGTCGGTCGAACGGGGTGGAGGTAGGAAGTTCGGCAGAGTGGTATAAGGAAGTCGACGGGGATGAAGTTTCCGATGAAGAGGAGGTGGATGGGGTGCGGAAGGTCACTGTGTTGATACAAATCTGCACTAAGCGGGTGGTGAAATTGCAACGGTCTCTTGTGTCAGAACTACCCTGGGTCTTCTACAACACCCCCAGCGATAGCAAGGCAGTCTTCCCCGAAGGTCCAGCTGGCACTCCTGCGACTGCTATGTGGCTTGGGACGGACTCAACGTTTCCCGTGGCCTAGCGTCTGTCTGTTCAAATGAACCAAAAACAATTGGCGCTGCACTTGTTTAGACTCGCTGTGGACGAGGTAGAGAATCAGCGGGTGGGGAATAGGGAAAATGGAACTTCAAATATGAGAAGCCAAGTAGAGGGTAAGAAACCAAGTAGTGGATAGAGGGATAGGGGAAAGGGAAAGGAGGTCGGAGGGTAGGGGCGGTATGAAGGTATGAAGGGTAGTCTTTTATTATGTCACGCTCAAGGCTCAAGAACACCCAATGGGCACAATGCAGATTGGAGGTGCTCGGTAAGAGTGAGGCTCGAAGAATGATGGAATAAAAGACTAAGGAATACAAGCGACTAGCTACACTACTTATACTGTTCAACTGTGGCTATGTAACTAGTGCTAATAATATATACAATAGAGTGTCCATGTGCAGTAGGCACCATAACCATGTGTTCTGAATAATAAACATGCCAGAACCGTGTGTTCTGAGTAAGAAATAAGAAATGTCCTGAAGCCATGTGTTCTGAGTAATGCCCATGCATACTCCACATGTCCGCAGCCATGACACCTGTCAGCTGTCCGATCACCAATCCGTCATGCTTCATCGGCATGTTCCTGTGGGAACCCAATCCCTGGCTGTCCGATCACTGATGACTCAAGCATAGCCTTGGTGTTTAAATAGATGAGCGCTTGATTATGCGCTTAGATAAGGCGTTGTCGCGATTAGATAGCGTCTAAATCGTGACAGAGGACCTTTCAAGTGGCAGGATGTGTTTTCCAAGCTGTGGAAGCTGTTCCATAAGTGGCGGAAGTCGACAGAACGTGTTATTTGAGCGGCAGAAGGGCTGAATTGGCATCCTAACAGTGTTTCCATGCTTTTATCGTTGACGGAATGTGTTTTCCAAGCGGCAGAAGGGCTGAATTGCGACCTAACAGTGTTTCCATGCTTTTATTGTTGATGGAATGTGTTTTCCAAGCGGCGGAAGGGCTGAATTGCGACCTAACAGTGTTTCCATGCTTTTATCGTCGACGGAATGTGTTTTCCAAGCGGCGGAAGGGCTGAATTCGACCTTTATGCCCATTGGCGCCGTAGCATAGGTGTTGCATCGGATTACTTCATGCACAACAGATTGTTATCGCGGCTGACCCGGGTTCAACTCCCAGCGGTGCCATCCGTTTTCTTTAACGTTTTGAGTATGCTTGTTGGAAATATTGTCCTTTCAGATAGTTGTTTCTGTTGTTGTCAGGAATATTCCGAGTTTCCGGAGTCGGCGCGTGGAGACAGCTCACATCTCCTTCCCACTTTTACTGCTACTTGCGGAACATAAGGCACACATCATTTTTTTCTAAAAATGTCCGCTTTTTGATCCGTGAGCTTATTTGCTCTTTATCTCGCTCAGTTCTTATCCGGTGGCCTTCGGACCGGGTGGAATCGATTCAGGAGGATGAAACACAGTGCCTAAGCACCTTTTCAGAATTTTCGGGAGGCTTCCTTCGCACGTTATACCGAATTCGGTAATTTTTACTAAGACACTCTTTAACAACGGGATGGGGCCTCGGGGCGGTCCAGTATTTTGGTACACCACTCTTACATGCTCAGGATAGTGCGCTGTAGAGTTTGATTAGCGGTATTTTGCCGACAAACCTTGATACAAAGGCAATAAATGTACCACAGCCAAGAATTTTGTCCGAAATTGGTGACCCTTCTGTGACACGAAGGACTCTCGGGGGAGGCCAGAATTTGGTCTGGGGACTCTTTGATGAGATATATACTAGTGCGCCAAGGCATTCGTCAAGCATCCAGGCAACGAGAACCAAATGAGCGGGGCCCCGCAGTCCGGAAGATACTGAGATCACATCATGCAGTGCTTTCGTGCCTATCCTTGCTGTTTTTGGGGGCCACAAATTTACCACAAGATTGTAATGGAGTGTACTATTGTCTACCAAATTTTGAGAACCCCGATTGACTATGAAACACTTCTAAAATCCATGGTGCGACACTTCCGCGATCAAAGTTGTCACGCTCACGTGTGGTGATGAGTAACAGCCCCAAATTTTCTCCGCCTCCTCTTACAAATGCCTACCAGGCGTCCCAAGCGTCAGCTCACTCGTAAAAAGAAGCACAAGGAAACTCTGGTGCTTGACCCTGGTCTTGTGTCTGCCTCCAGCGAGGCCAACATACTGTCACAAAACGTGGACTTCGAAGATGGCACTCCGGACCCAAAAGATCCTTCGTACTCTCCTGGGCCCCTAAATGAGTGTTCTCCTTCGATCACTCCCCCTCCTGCTGTTCCCCGGAAGTGTGCCCCCAGTGCCGTGTCCCTTGACAGCGATGTCGAGTCTGACAGGCCGGCATCAAAGAAGCTGAAGAAGAAGTCAGTAAAGAAACCCGTTGAAGTGGACCCCGCGGCTCATAGTGCGTAATATTATGCCAATAGCTTTGCCTGTTCTGATGATATACTCCAGAGCTCATTCTCTATATCCCTCGCGCCGAGCTCGATGGTGCAAATCAGTGTACACTCCTCACCCACGCCGCACCATTTGACGAGGCTCTTGATGTTATTCACGAAACCATCAGGTGCGCTGATGTCGGAAAGAAGCTGGCGCTCACATACAAGCTCAGTAATGCACTGAAATTGACTCAGGCCACCAGTTTGCGGTCTGAGGACAACTGGACGGGCTGTCTGGACGAAGTTACGAGCGCGGAGGGTGAGAAGAAAAAGTTGATTTCAGTCAACATTTTTGTCACGGATCAGGTGAGCCTTCGTGATCTATTATTCCCTCATTCTCATGTATCCAGTACCTTGCCTCGCTTCGCGCCAAACTCGGCGTCAAAGCCTCAGGCACGACAAAAGGGAAAGGAAAAGGGAAGAAACTCCCGATCCTAGACCTTGAACATGCAGAATCTGGCGACGACAATTTCGATGATGGTGTGGGGATTATGGAGAAGGAAAAGAACTTTCTTGCAGAGCTTCAAGCTAAGTACAGTCGCTGCCAGCTCTGCGGTCCCGAAAAGGCGTGCAAAGTTGATATCAACGGAAACCATACAAAGCTGAGTACCAACCAGCTTCGTGCCTGGTCAAACTCTTTAGTTTGTTCACTTGTTCCTTGTCTTGAGTCAAACTGACTGCATGTCAGGCACTCGGCACGCGTGGCGTCACTCTTTCGACACCACCAACGATCAATTGAGTGGTAAGTTCTTCAAAAATTCCAAGCCCGACCCCGCTGCATCGGCTTCGGCTTTTATGGCCCAACCACCATTCCCATTTCCTGCGTACATGGGGATGATGCCCTTTCCGATGCCCGACATGCAGCCCTTTGGTAATCTGTCCACTCCTGTCACACCGACACCCCATCCGAAAGCTCCCCGCGCATCCACGTCGAAAAGATCACCTGCATTGCCTTCCAGCGACCCCCCTGATATGGGCGCAGTGAACCCGTACCCCGACATCAGTGAGTTTCTCCATCAACTCGACGGGTATCAGCCCAGGCGTCACTTGCTTGACTCTATTCCACGCTTCGAGGAGCTCGACTTCTACAATATCGACGAGATTGCCAAACTTGGCACTGCGGAAAAACTCTCTAGTGTCGCCGGAATCAGCCTTGGAAACTCGACTTATATCCTGGAGCAGGTTAGGGGTGAGATGAAGCGAGTCAATCGTGCGAGAAGAGATTTGGTGGTCTGATTTGGCCTATAATTTACTTGGCTTTCCTGTCTTTACTCGGTCCTCATTCACAGTCCTTACAGTATCCATTATTCTTGAGTCAAGATACCCAATGATTTGACCAGAACAATTTCATGGCTCGGAATTTGACGGATAACGCAACATATTAGTACCCCGAATGCTCGAACCAGCCTTTGGACGCCTCCGCAGTGACCTGTTCCAACGCCCCATACAAGAATAGAAAAGGAGCACCTCATCTCCCAGCTCAACAATGTTGCGAAAGGTTTGTCCATGGCGGCGAATGTACGCCTTGATCCACGCAAAGCACTCCTCAATTGGGTTGAGGTCAGGGGAGTATGGCGGGAGGAAAATGAGTTTGATTTCGCTACATTGAACTCAGCATTGTATGTATACACATAACACAAAACTTATGCTGCTTCACACATCTCTTCGACGCCTTCAACCTGGTGGATACGACAGTTATCCAAGACAAGGATGCTGTGTTTTCCGGGGTAAGGATTCATAACAGCCAACAGAACTTCGAGCCACAACAAGAATTGATCTCTATTGTAGCCCCCGGTTTTGACGTGACTGTAGATGATACCCTCGGTTGTAAGAGCCGGTAGCAGGGAGTACCTGGATGAAAAATCAAAATACAGGCCTAAAGGAAGGCGACATTCGTACCTGGTTCCACGAACAAAGCAGCACCGCTTTTGAGCACGCAGCCCTCTCAAGGACCAGCCATTTTGGCGATAAGAGGTCAGAATATTGACTGCAGACTCGTCGGCGCAGACGATACGCTCCGGAGGTTCATTTCCGATGGCCATGACAAAATCACGGCGCGCATCGGCACAACGCTCAGCGGCCTGTTTGGATAACTGTACAACGGTTTGTCAGTGTGGCTCAATCAACTCGAGAATAATACCTTTTTGGACCCATATCCAAGACGATGAAGGGTCCGACTAATAGTATCCAAGGAGACGTCAATGTCGTGCTGTATGTAGAGATGCTCTTGAATCTCGTCGAGGTAAATGTCGGGTGTCTGCTCAATGAGTGCCAACATGAACTAATTGGGATTAGTGAGCACAAAGAACGATGGCAGGTCACAGACCTTTGTATTTGATGTAGATAGCAGGGCAGGATGTCCTTTGTGCCTGCGATCCCGGCACACCTCCCCGATTTCAGCCCAAGTCTGCTTGACACGCTGCACGACACGCAATGGCATATTGAGATCCTGTGCAATGTCTTTGCTGTGTTTGTGTAGAGTGTATGCTTGGTATATGACTCGCATTTTGAGATCCCATGAGTACTGCTGTCGGAGGGCAAGTACCGGCTTCTTTCTTGGCATGGTGGTAGCAGGAAGACGTGTCGCCGTTACTCGTGACCACATGTGAATGTGACCACTTTGATCCCCGGATGTGTCGTGCCATCGATCTGGACCTGTTTCGAGGCATATTGGGCTCAGGTACAGTGAGAAACAATATCACCTTCTATTACAATCTTGTGGTAAATTTTCGGCCCCCAAAAACAGCAAGGATAGGCACGGAAGCACTGCATGATGTGATCTCAGTATCTTCCGGACTGCGGGGCCCCGCTCATTTGGTTCTCGTTGCCTGGATGCTTGACGAATGCCTTGGCGCACTAGTATATATCTCATCAAAGAGTCCCCAGACAAAATTCTGGCCTCCCCCGAGAGTCCTTCGTGTCACAGAAGGGTCACCAATTTTGGACAAAATTCTTGGCTGTGGTACATTTATTGCCTTTGTATCAAGGTTTGTCGGCAAAATACTGCTAATCAAACTCTACAGCGCACTATCCCGAGCATGTAAGAGTGGTGTACCAAAATACTGGACCGCCCCGAGGCCCCATCCCGTTGTTAAAGAGTGTCTTAGTAAAAATTACCGAATTTGGTATAACGTGCGAAGGAAGCCTCCCGAAAATTCTGAAAAGGTGCTTAGGCACTGTGTTTCATCCTCCTGAATCGATTCCGCCCGGTCCGAGGGCCACCGGATAAGAACTGAGCGAGATAAGGAGCAAATAAGCTCACGGATCAAAAAGCGGCCATTTTTAGAAAAAAATGATGTGTGCCTTATGTTCCGCAAGTAGCAGTAAATGCCGATCGTCCCTGGTCGGCAACATTTATAAGGCGGATTCAATCATCCCTTAATTTCACAACCCTCGACCATGGACGTGTCAGCTATCGGTCGATTTTATGGGTCCATCGTTCGATTTCCTGAGGGTTTTGCTATACTGCCTGGCGGACTCGCCCGTTTTCTTTGAGAGGACCTCCGTGGGAAGGTGTTTCTCATTTCCTCCGGTGTTTTCGACGATCATTGGGCCACCCACACCCACAAGACACTGATGGCGGACGAGCTTTTTAACATACAGGGCTGTATGCAAGTAGTTGTGGACCATGTGGTGCATCGTTTCTCACGTGCTATTAGTCTTCTGCTGGAACTCCCATCTGTTGCTTCGCAGTACTACACAGCCTCCCTCCGGCAGAACGAACTTTGGGGTTTATTCAGCCGGTATAACATGTATTCATAGCAGTAAAGTAGGCAATCAATACCCAGGGCACCTTGTACCCCATGTTTCAGGCTGATCTTGTTTGTATTTTCGTTCACCATATTCAGCATGCCAGGGTCATGGATGATGTTCTGAAGATTTGCACTGAGTTGCCTGGGCTACATGAACAGTTTTGGATAAAGATAGGCCAATATATAATGATAAAATTTGAAAAAGCCTAATGACACTTTTTGTCTATTTCATGAATAGGGCACCAAGGAGACCATTTAGTGGGAAATAAACACTGGGAGTAAGATCAGACAGTGTAAATACCCCATATTGCAATTTATTTCAAGTGTTTTGGTGAAGTTTTGGCCAGATAGTGTTTTGAACCATAGCCAGTATATGAAGCAAAAGTTGTCCATATCCTCAGCAACAGTATTCAGTCAAAACTTCACCAAAACACTTTAAATAAATGGTAATATGGAGTATTTACACTGTCTGATCCTATTGCCAGTGTGCATTTCCCACTAAATGGCCTCCTTGGTGTTCTATTCATGAAATAGGTAAAAGGTGACATTGTGCATTTTCGGATTTTACCATTATATATTGGCCAGTCTTCTGACTAAAAACTGTCCATATGGCCCAGGGAAATTAGTAGGAACATCCAGAACATCATCCATGACCCTGTGGCATGCTGAATATGGTGAACAAAAATACAAAACAAGATCAGCCTGAAACATGGGGTACAAGGTGCCCTGGGTATTAATTGCCTACTTTACTGCTATGAATACATCATCCAATGTCAAAGGATGTGTTTTGGGATATTTCACATCATGGAGGAACACATGATAGGGCCAAAGTGATATTTCTTTGTATGACCAAATTGCGATGTTTTTCATCATTATAATACAATAAACTACTTGGAGGGTGTCTTTGTAGCTTGAAGGAACAAGGTAGTGCACTCAGGAGCCATTTCCATTTGCATATCCCCAGGATATTATGGTCCAGACACAATTTATCAACTTCACTATTTGCACCCTATTATTACAATGTAGTAGGCTCTAATGTGTTCCAGTTGGCTTAAAAGAACCTAGAACAACATTCCTATCCAGTTAGATCATCCAAAACGGTTGAATTATGAGCCAGGGAAGTGCAAATGTAGTAACCTTCCTTTTTGGGACGAAAGTGTTAGTGTCCCAAAAAGGAAAGCCATGAGCCAGAGCTTTGATCCCTATATCCAAATTGTAGAGCTCATTCAGGGCTACAAGAGTCATCTATAGCATTTTGCAACTGGTGGCCTCATTGGCCTGCAAAATGCAAAATACTTTCTGAGAGCCGGTGCTTTTGAACAAATACTGGCATTTAATGCAACCTGGCATTAATTGCAACCTCAATATAGGCAGCCATAGGCAGTTATAGAACCAAATACAGACAGCCATCCAATCTCAAGGCAATAGCAGGACCCATCAATCCCAATACAGACAGCAGAAATATTGTTTAATTGTGATTTATATCAGTTTTTTTGTTGTCGTTTATTGAGGGTAGCCCAACTAGATATCCCTTCTAATAGAACAGGTAAACCTACCACACTACCTGTTCTAACTAGAATGGCAGTATGGGTGGAGGGGGAAGAGTGGTTATTTTTCCTCTTATTTTTCCATATTTTTCCTGTATTTTACAATATCTTTTAGTGAATTTCCTTTTTGGGGTGTCCTGCCCAATGGCAGGTGGGTGGAGGGGGAAGAGTAGTTATTTTTTCCCTTATTTTTTCGTATTTTTTCCTGTATTTTACAATATTTTTTGGTGAATTTCCTTTTTGGGGTGTCCTGCCCCCACCATTGGGCACAGTGCTCAGCAGGATTAAGTAATACATCTTGTGAAAGCACCAAGTCAAATGGGGGACTATGTTGTAGTTATCTTGCAGCATATTTGAGTATAAACTGCAGCATATACTGCAGCATACTGCGCCAACATTGAACCCTTCTTGTTAGAAGAGGTACAGGGGGCGTATCTACTCTTCTAATAAGAAGGGATATGTGGGATTAGTAAGTGAGTGGAAAGCCAGTGAATTCACCTCTTCTTGCTAGACGTACTCAGCTCAGCTGGTATTGTCGCTTGGGAAGCCTTGGTTTCATTTGGAGTACGATTGGGAACTTGTTAGTTCTTTCTGTTATTCTTGGTCAAATATATTTGTTGGTTGTTGGATCTATGTACACATAAAGAGAAACAGAATTGTATCGGGTCATATCGGGTCATATTGGGTTTCATAAGGATTTAGGAAAAGCACACAGATTGGTACACAGAACACAGATATTGTAGCTGAGAACATTGAAGGAGCACAAGTCTTGAGTCTTTTGACCACCAAGCACTACCCCAAGCCACCCCATCGAGATATAACCACTCTCTGCTTCGTCTAGACCTCATTAGAGTCTCTGGATTGGCTATTGGAGCATTCTCAGTATCTACGTATAAATAGCTATTACCAGATGTAGTTCAAATATCAACCTAATACTTGGTTGGAACCCCGTACTTGCACCACTTGATTGTTTGGATTAGTGTTTAGTGTTGGTTTAGTGTTTGTTAGTGCTTAGGCATTGATAGACATTTTACTTCATTTCACATCTGTTCAGGTAGCCAGTGTTTCACCGGTGGTGTTGTTGAAGCATGGATCAATGAAGGCGGCCCTGATGACGGTAGATGTTGGTGAGTCCTTTGTTGTCTGTAACATCGTGTCTTATTCTATTCCACGCTAGACTGCCAAGGTTGTTTGGTATCCCCAAGGCGTCATCGCTACTGGAGTCGGCACTTCCAGTGTGGGTGTCCAATTTGCGGTCTCAACGGCGACAGATGAGCAGATTATCTGGATGTCAATTACCTGATGAGTGCGGTGAACACTTGGTTAAATGGATGCCTATAATTGATCTGAGAACGTGAGGGAAACCAAACCAAATCTAATAATATGATTTTTGCTGTGATACTAATTTGGTATTGTGAAGTCGTTCAACATAAAGCAGCCCTCATGCAATCCCACTTATTATCCCACAATCTAGCTGCAATCTAGAAGACAAATTTTGTTCTTATTTCAGCTGCCATCCTTTATGTGACCAGCTGTGATAATTTACTGAGACTGAAATCTTCACTTGTTCTTCCAACAATATACAGTGGGAGAAATTGGTTCCTTACCCCAAAGATCCACTGTTACGAGACACACTTATCTGCGGCTGTACTCAAACCCCCGGCGTCGAACCCAATGACCTCAAGAATGTGCACCTGTTTGATTGTATGTAACACACCAAAGAGACAACCTTGTGCGAAGGCACGCACAGTGAATGAGACAGCTCTTGAACATACGGCTGTACTCATTCTGAACCTCAACACTTGGCATCCACCCCGATAACCTCGTTGTTAAATGCTGTATTGCCTTTCCTCAAGAATGTGTCATCCTGTTCAATTGGAGCACGCCAACCAGACAGCCTTTGCGAAGGCATCCTGTTTGATTCAAACACACCAATGAGACAGCCTTCATCAATACATAGTGAATGAGACAGCTTTTGAGCAAATTTTGAACATACCTGGCTCAAAATTCGTTCCCTGGCCTCCATGTCAGATACACAGGGCCAAGATAGTTTTAAGATGTATGCAGGCAGCTCGAGTTGTAAGAAGCTCACAGCTATATCCTACTACGAGAGGGAAATGAGAGCATTTGATGGTCGGTGTGCACTGCCAAGACAGCTTTTGAACCAATTTTGGGTGCTGTTTTTTATTCCGGTTTGCAAACATTATTTTGAAAAGGTGTTTGTAAACTGGTTTATATATGGCGAGGCCTAAACTACTGGTTTTTAATTCAAGGTGGCAGTGCCTGGCCCACTAGACTGACCTGAAGTCAGCAGAAATAAGCATCTGCTGTTGCCGTTGGAACAAATGTGACCAACTCAAAGGCCAAATCGTCCGAAATTGACCTTCTTACCTCCTGGGGACTCGCATTGTGTCATTATCTCATTTGAAATTGCCAATCCTGTGGATTTGAGCCTGCATTCATTTCCGTTCCTCACCTTGGGGAAATCACTGGGCAAAAAATCACTGGAACACTGCAATTCCAGCACTTTTTAGTGAGTGTTTATAAACATGTTTATAAACACCCTGTTTATAAACCAGCCATAAAAGACTGTTTATAAATGACTGGGGAATTATAAACAGCACCCTAATTTGAACGTACCTGACCAAGAAGTTCCCTGGCCTCCATGTCAAATACACAGGGACAAGACAGCTTGAGCTGTATGTATGCGGCTCTAGCTGTACGAAGCTCACAGCTATATCCTAATATGAGAGCCAAATGAGAGTGTTTGATGGTCGGCGTGCACTGCCGAGACAGCTTGGAGACACAGTGCTGGGCCCTCAATTTAGTAGGCATTTAAGTTAGTAGCACTTCTTTGAGTATTGTAAAACAATTGATGTGGCCCAAAACCGAATCTAATATGTCTTATTTGTGAGTTAACTAAGTTGAATATTATTTCTTTTACTTTACTTAGTGTAGCTAACTAAAACACTCTTTTAAATCTATAAGCAGCCAATCAGAGTGCTTCTAATGGGTTAAAAAGGTGTTTTAGTTAGCTATGCTTTTCTAAGTATAATAAAAGAAATAATATTCAATTTAGTTGATTCCCAAATGAGACATATTAAATTCAGTTTCGGGCCACATCATTTGTTTTACAATACTATCTTGCCCAATGGGTCTGGATTTATTTTTTCTCTCCTGTCCCTTGGGCTTTGTGGCTTCGGTTTTTGCAGAATCCTTTGGTATACTGGTAGGCTACACCTATGTAAAAAATCTAAGGGATATGGGAAGAGGAAGCTTTTCCGATTTGGTTGCTGGTCCATCAAACTCGGAGGGATTTTTGAAAGTGTCCATGTTCTGTGATCCCACCTCGACCTGGAACTCTGGGAAAATTTAAGCAGTTGTATGTAGGAAATATAACACCTTCTGTCTCCTCAGATTTTTTTGCCGGGGCAGGGCCATCACGCTCTGGAGGAAAGTGGTGAACTGTCACGAAGAGTCACAGTGAATCAATTTGTCACGCTTTTGATTACTTCCCTCCAGAATGCGATGGCCCCGCCCCGGCAAAAAAATCCGAGGGGATAGAAGGTGTAATATTTCCTACATATGATCCCTCGAAATTTTTCGGAGGTCCAGGTTGAGATGGGATCACAGAACATGGACACTTTCAAAAATCCCTCTGAGTTTGATGGACCGGTAACCAAATTGGAGAAGCTTCCTCTTCCCGTATCCCTTAGATTTTTTACATAGGTGTAGTGTAGTCCACCAGTATACCAAAGGATCCTGCAAAAAAACCGGAGCCAAAAAGCCTGAGGGACGGGGGAGAGAAAATAAATCCAGACCTGTTGGGCAAAATAGTACTCAAAGAAGCGCTGCTAACCTAAGTGCCTGCTAAATTGAGGGCCCGGCGTTGTGAGACAGCTTTTTAAACCGATTTTGAACATACCTGGCCAAGAAGTTCCCGGGCCTCCATGTCAAATGCACAGGAAGACAGCTTAAGTTGTATGCAGGCAGCTCGAGCTGTACGAAGCTCACAGCTGTATACTCGTCATGTTTGATTATCAGCGCAAGGATCAGCATGTGAATTGCAGCATGTGAATTGCAATAATCGGAAAGTATAAAATCCATACCCCTCATCCTCACAGTCAAAACTTTGGCCCCACCTTAAATACGGCAGGATGCTCCCACTATGCCATTCATTACCAGATGCCCAAACCGCAAACACCGCTGCAGTCCTTAGTCCTCCTGTTGGCAGCCGCCACACTGTCCTCGATACCGAGCAACATTAAGATCCAGTATCTCAGCCTAGGGATCGGCTGCACATTCCACCTCAACTGCCTCAGGGACGAAGTCACCATGACCACCGACATCCTGGTGCGTGCGAGAGCCGAATGTGTGCGGGACCATCACGATCTCAGTGAAAAATGGCGTCAATTTCTCCAGTATGTCGCGCACCCAGGGATCATCTATATGGTTGGAATCACTGACGAGGCGCGCACGTCCGCAGGGTCAAGTTATCCGCATCTAAAATTCAGTCACGTTTGTTGAAGGCAGCCGGAATGGAATGGGTGCTGTATCTCCAAGAAATGTGGGCCATCGCGGAGAGCCTCGACAAGTCCGAGCACGAGCTACGTGAGATCCAGAAGTCCGCACTTGTAAGCAGTTCCCCTTGATATTCGAGAGTATGTGGCTGATATGACCATGAAGGCTAGCTCGCTATCGAAGCACAATGCCAGCGAAAATTGGCTGGGGAAATAACTCAGAGCGTAGCCACCGGCACGGGGACCGAAACATCCGATAAGGATACATAACTCAGAGGATAAATAAGGCTCATGTATCGAAGTCGCTGAAGGACGTGGGAGATGGTACCATCAACATGCCCAGGACATCGAACAAAATTTGGGACGATAACGACCAAATGCCGGAAACGTGCGCCGTGCTGGAGAGCTTACAAATTCAACAAGCTCTTTCTCTTGTACTCGAAATCTCTATCTCCTTCTTTCATGCTATATTAGTCGCTACCCGTGAATGAGTTCGCGGCTCATCGTTCATTAAATTGCTGGTTGCTGGTTGTTCCCAGTTACCGGGTGGGGTCCTCGTTCGATGTGCTCAGGGAGGACTGCTAGGGTTTGCTTGCAGAATTAGGTGATGGCACGACTCAGCAGTTGGCTTCGGGGAAGGATTACGACCGGATATTAGCGAAGATGGCTCTGCCAACAAAGGTAGTACCGTACCTGCGCCGGTGCCATCTGCCGGCCAGAAACGCGTTGGCACGCAGCCGGCGGTGGGAGGGCAAGTGAAAAAAGAAAGCACGCATCATGAATGAGGATGTAGTGTTGGACCAAATGCACCTTGCACAGTCGCTCAATGGTCGTCTTGATGAGAAAGCCGAAAACCTAGTGCTTTCGGCAGAGGGATTTCTGTGTGAATATTATCAAGAATGGTGAAAAAGCAATAAGTACACATCGAACAAGAAAAACATCAGCTGAATAGGCATCCACTAGCACTCTCCCAAGAGCAATCCTTGACGGCTCGGCCGGGTCCAAAAGGTTCATGAATCATGGTGAATACGCCGTATAATCCGAAGCACACCGCTAGCGAGAGTTAATGGCAAGTGTTTCAGCAATTCGTTCAAGAGCCACGGCGACGAAAGCTGGTTATATGGCTTGATTTCGAGGGTTTTTAGTGGGACAAACTTCGAGTGCCGAGCCGACCCTGCGCCACAGGTCTACTGTGTCGTCCATGTCATTTGACCCGGTCTGAGTCTAACAGTTATTAATGGTGATCGTGGTCAAAGCTGGAGAAGCTAACTGGGGGATGATCTTAAGCAACACGTCGGCCATGAGGTGGGCCTCAGTTTCGATGCTGAGATGATGGAGACTTGTACTGTGACGCAGGCCGAACACTCACCACGGTCTGGCAAAAGTTAATTTTCGTTTATAATTGTAACGGAGCCCACAAACTGACCGGACAAATTTGAAGTGTTCTGAGTGAAAGGGGATTCATGTAATTCTAGGTCTCAAAGGGTTCCACCGGCGAAATGAAGGTATCTCTCCAGGCCCGAACTCTGGGTTGACCATGCGTTGTAGATGCAGTGCGGGAAAGCGGGGGATTTGCAGCAACGATATCAACGCCAAAAAGAAATTGTCCGCGGCATTCTCCAAATACAACGTGCACAATCTCCCCGGAAGTCAAGAGGCGATCGGAAATGTGTGGTGGTGAAAGAAATCATCTCCGACCTTGCGGGAAAGGCTTAGATACTCTACCGAGGATGGTAGACTCGGTAGGAACGCCAGGATAGAGCTTGCTGAGGTCGTTTTCAAGACCTCAAACTCCATCGTTGTCAACGACTCGGAAGCAATGGGGGAGAGATGAGCGAGAGTCCGATCATCTAGTAGGGCATACAAGTCAGTCATCCGAGGACAGGGGCCCAAACAATGTATTGCATCTACCTATTCGGGATTATTGGGTTCTGAATCCTCTGGTTCCGTTAAATCCAAACCACCAATCAAACTGGGAAGTGACACAAGTGAGGTGTCCACAATGTTGAAGAATGTCTTCTCGTTCAAGATGATGACTTGGAATCCGTGGGCCCTGCTCAGGTACAGCCAGGTGTATGCCTCGTCGGGCAGGTGGTCGATGAATTCCACTGGCAAATTCGTTGCCATTGAAGGATCCGCGACAACAACTGTGACCACAGGGAGAGATCAGGATTTTTCATTCGAGAACGAGACAACGAGAAAACAAAATTCCCATACACTGAACGTCGCGTAGCCTAGTTGTGGGCCCAAATCAAAGATCAGGGGTGATTCACAGTTGATAAAGTTCTGGTTTTCTGGTGACAAGGGCATGTCAACGAAGTTGCTCTTCAAGTTGGCAGGCAGTTGCGGGGGCAGGTCAGATCGGAACGATGAATTTGGCCTTATTTCATAGTCGCGGGCCCGACCGGCGTCATCAGCACACTCATCCAAATCCCCGAAATAGGAATTTTGTTTTCAATCCCTAAATTTTGGTGCCGTATATTCTGTTCCCATCCGGCTCGACTAGTGCTGGCCAAAAATATAATACAAAAAATATATGTTGACTATATTCAGCAAAATACGGATATAATACGGCGAGAGGTCGACTTCAAAATATGACTACGGATGGATATGACTACACTATAATATGACTATAATATAATACTCCTTCGGCGTAGTCAAAATATATTTCAATATTCATGGTGGACGGAAGCGGGCCAGAAGCATGGATTGTCACCTTATCTTTGTGCTCACTTTAAATGGTAGTATGGAGAGCATACCTGCAGGATCATTGACGGCAAGGTCAAGGTCGAACTTTGCTTTGGCAATATTTCCCCTGTAGGATGTCACAATTTAGACGCTATCTAATCGCGACAACGCCTTATCTAAGCACCTAATCAAGTGCTCGTCTATTTAAACACCAAGGCTATGCTTGAGTCATCAGTGATCGGACAGCCAGGGATCGGGTTCCTACAGGAACATGCTGATGAAGCACGATGGATTGGTGATCGGACAGCTGACAGGTGTCATGCTGCGGACATGTGGAGTATGCATGGGCATTACTCAGAACACATGGCTTCAGGACTGTAAGGGCAACCTCGAGGCCCGAGGATACTCAAGAGTCCTAGCGAGGGAGATCCAAAGTATATGAATAAGTACACAATGATACAGGAAAGTATAGCGCACCTAGCGAGGGAGATCCAAAGAGAAGAAACTCTGAGGATTCCCATGCCAGAGCGGAGTCTAAATAGCTACTGTACAGAGACATGTGACCGGAGCAATCGGCAGAGATCCCAGGCTTGATCACAGGCATGGTGCCATCGGGAGATACCAGAGGGGCGTCGGTGGGGGGTTCCCCTGACATCACCCCCCCCTTGGAATGCAGCGCCTCGACGCATAGACCGGACATGGAGGGTAGGGTCGCGGAAGGGGAGAGAGTCGAAGGTGGCAACAGAGATGGAGCGCGGAGCAGTCGGATGTGTTTGATAGTACTCTGCGACAGCTTCTGGAGCGAAGACGTCGGAGTGTTTGACCCACTGGTTATGCGAAACATCATACCCTTTGAAGGACACCATGTAATACAGTGACTTCCAGCGGATCTTAGCATCCAAAATCTTGTCGATCTCCCATTCTGGAGCGTCCCCGGGCACCTCTGGTAGAACCGGAGCAGGCTCATCATAGCCCGGATGACCCGGGAAGGGGTCGTCTTCTGCGAGTTCCAACTTCACCACTGGAAAGACTGGGTGAAGCCGGGAGAGACGGGGGGGGCAGCTCCAGCTTGTAAGCACCTCGACTGACAACCTTAACCACCTTGAAGGGGCCAAGGCGCCGGTGCAAGAGACCCTGCGACGGACGGGTGGTCTGGATGTCTGATGCGTCAAACCAGACACGGTCACCAACCTTGATGTCCGGAGCTGGGGTGCGCCTGCGGTCGTAGTACCGCTTGTACTCCTCCTTAGCCTTCACTAGTGCGGCTCGGGCTTCAGAGACGCCAGAGGCGATCTGGTCGCGGAATTCGTTTGCTGGCTCCACCTTCGAGTGTACTCTGGTCGGCTCAAACCCCATCCGGGGGAGCCGCCCAGTGTCGGTCATGAACGGGACCTGCTGCATCGAAGAGTGGATGTGGTTGTTGTAGGCAAACTCTGCGGCCGGCAAGAGGTAGTCCCAGTCGTCCTGCTTATAATTGGTGAATATACGCAGGAACTGTTCCATCTCTTGGTTAACGCGCTCGGTCTGCCCGTCAGTCTGCGGATGGTACGCAGTGGAGGTTGCCGGAGTGATTCCAATGAGGCGCCAAAGCTCTGTGGTGAACTCCGCGATGAACTGTGGACCACGGTCAGAGATGTACTTCTCTGGCGTACCATGGTGCCTCCAGACGTTCCGGTAATACAACCGGGCAGCCCCGATGGCGCTGATGTGGCACTCGTTGAAGTGAGCGCGCTTACCGAGAACATCGACCACGACCATGATGGCATCGTAGCCATGCGCCTCTGGGAGCTCCACAACAAAGTCCACCGAAACTGTGTGCCAGCGCTCTGGAGGAATCTCCGTTGGGTGCAGCTCTCCAACCGGAAGCTTCCGGAGCGCCTTGGTGCGGCAGCACAGGTCGCAGGTCGCCACATACCGGCCGACATGTCGAGACAACTGGGGCCACCAGTAGTTCCGGGAGACAAGCTCCAATGTCTTGAAGCGACCGGCATGACCGGCAATCCGGGTGTCGTGGTGCTGCTCCAGAATCCGGCGACGAAGGTCGTTGTCTAGAGGGACAACAAGCTTGCCAGGGAAATAGAGGAGACTGGAGGAGACGTGCCACTCAGCGCTCCAGGAGGAGCGAGCACCCCGAACCTTGAGAAGTTCCCGGGCTGCGAGAGCGACGGGGTCTTCAAGGTCTGGTTTGCCAGCGAGAGCTTCTCGGATGTCGCGGAGGATTGCAACCTCTGGACCAGAGACAGCAAGGCCTTCGATTGCACGGAGGTGGAAGAGCTGTGGACTCAGGAGGGTGACGTCCTGGTTGTCCGGAGCTGACCCATGGTCTGGCCGCCGAGAGAGGGCATCTGGACGTCCCATAAGCTTTCCGGGCTTGTGATGAAGCGTGAAGTCGAACCGAGACAGGTACAGCGACCACCGTGCCTGTCTTCGGTTGAGGTTTTGCGACTTCCGGAAGTACTCCAAGTTCTTGTGGTCGGTCCAGATCTCAACCGGATGCTGCGAGGCCTCGAGGAAGTGTCGCCACTCCTCGAGCGCTCGGACGATTGCGAGCATCTCCTTGTCGTGGATCTCGTAGTTGCGCTGGACCGGTGACAAGCTCTTGGAGAAGAACGCCACAGGGTGCCACTTTCCATCAGAGTCTTCTTGCGAGAGAACGGCTCCTGAGGCAAAGTCGGAGCTATCTGCCTCTAGTCGGTACATCTGGGACTCGTCTGGAAGGATGAGGACGGGGTCAGAGGTGACCGCATCTTTGAGAGCTTGGAAGGCGACGGCCTCAACGGCAGTCCAAGCCCATACCTTGCCCTTCGCCGTGAGGTCAAAGAGTGGCCGGGCAATATCAGAGAAACCACAGATGAACCTGCGATAGAAGTTTGTGAAGCTGACGAACTGCTGCACATCCTTCTTGTTCTCTGGAGTAGGCCATGCGGCGACCCCAGCGACCTTGACTGGGTCCATCTCGACGTGGTTGTGTGAGATGATGACACCGAGGTACTCAATCGATGATTTCTCAAACTCGCACTTCTCCGGGCGCAAGTACAGCTTGTGCTCCCGAAGCCGCCGGAGCACCTCCCGGACGGTCTCGCGATGCCGGGTAAGGTCTGAGTGGGCAATGAGAATATCGTCGAGGTATACCATGACGTCTCCGGACATGATGAGATCCTGGAAGATGTCATTCATCATGGTCTGGAAGGTCGCGGGGGAGTTCGTCAAGCCGAAGTACATCACCAGGGGTTCAAAGAGTCCCCGGTTAGTCCGGAATGCGGCCTTCCACTCATCGCCCTTTCAGATCCGGACGTTGTTAAAACCCCACCGAATGTCGAGTTTTGTGAAGAACCGGGCGCCTTTCAAACGATTGATGAGGTCGTTGATCAGCGGAAGGGGGGTACCGGTTCTTCATGGTCATTGCATTCAACGCCCGGTAGTCCTGAACGAACCGGAGACCTCCGTCCTTCTTCTTGACGAAGAAGACCGGAGATGCCATCGGAGATTTTGATGGCCGTATCCGGCCGGTCGCAAGGCCCTCCTCAATGAACGCGTCGAGCTCGCGCTGCTCGAGGGGTGAGATCGGGTAGACCTTACAGTTGGCAGGTTTCGCATCCGGAACGAGTTCGATGGCATGGTCCCAGGTCCGGCGCTCCGGTAATGAGTCAAACGACTCCCGATTGAAGACATCCTCGAACTCGCGCACCCACTCAGGAAGTGGCTCCTTACTGGATGCAGAGTTCTTGGTGTGGGCCTCTGCCAGGCGTTGCGAAACCGTGGCAGTGGCCCGGATGTCTTCTGGAGGAGAGAACGTGGTGTATAAAATGCGATCCCCATCATCGATCGGGTCGTCCTCATCGTCGGAATCATCGGAGTCGTCCGGAGACAGCTCCGGTAGCTCATCCTCAAACTCGTCATCGTCATCCTCGCCGGAGCGGAGGTCTGTGTCTACAGCACAGATATGAGGAACCAGACCAGCACGGAGTTGCCTCCGGATCGAAGCGGCAGTTTTGGCATGCTGGCGCTCGACCTTCAACTCGTCGCGGCAGGTCGTGCAGACCGAGGGGCATCGACTCATTTTAACCTCGCGGGTTTCCCAGTTGATCTCCGGGCTGTGCTTCCGGAGCCAGGAGAACCTGAGGATGAGCTTCTGCTTGCCGAGACGGGTGACAGCCAGTACCGTGCGCTCACTGTGTGACTTGTACCGGATTATGAGGTCCGCAACCTCTCGGATAGCCCCGGCCTCATTTGGAGAACCATCAACGTTGAAGACCGGGATGGGACGAGATAACCGGCGGAGCGGGACCTTGTTTTCTGCAGCGTACTCCGAGTCAATGAAGTTGGAGGTAGCGCCACAGTCCACAAGTCTGGACAGCGAAAGTTTGACGGCATCATGGGTGGACTCTATCTCGAGGGGTAGATGAAGGGAATTTGCACCGGCCTCAGCGGCGATTGTGAAGCTTTTGGGGAGCTTGCGCTCCCACATAGGCATACGACGCAAGCGGAGGGGGTCATCAAAGATAGGGGTGGCCCGGGCCGGCACAGGGGGAGGTGGAGCAGATGTTGCACAGCATGATGCAAGAGGGATAGGGCAAAAGTAGACTTCCCCCATTACATCATCGCTATTTTTAGCCACCTGGGGGTTTGGATCAGGAGGTGCATCTATCGCTTCCGTGGGTGTAAGAGATGCATTGTCAGACTCGTTACACAGGACAGAGAAGCGATTATAGGACGCGAACGAGGGCACACTGCTCACTCGCCGCGGACGGCAAAATCCTCCAGCTCTGCTGTGGCTTGGGCGTCGGCCGCAACCTCAGCGGATGCAAGGCGTGCCAGGAGCTCCTCTAGCAGCGAGCCATCGAGCTGCTGGACCACTTCATCGAGGATATCAATCGACCGGATGTCGATCGGAGCAGTGCAGTCACGGGCGAAGTGGTTTGGATCGCCGCAATGGAAGCATCCTCGGCGGGGTGTACCTCGGGCCCGCGCACGGTCAATGTCCATCGGAACTGGGGGTGGCAGCACTGGAGCGGCAGTGCGGGGTTGCGGGGCTGTGGCAGCAACTGGGCCTTGTACCAAAGGAACAGGAATGCGGCCAGTGGGGAACACGGAGCGTCCAGCAAGCGGCTGAGCGCGAACGGAGTTTCCAGAACTCCCAGGGGTGCGCTTGCGTGCGCTCACCTGCGACTCGTACTGCCGGTAGGCACGCAAGCGCCATGCAGGGTAGTCTGCCAGCGCCGGAACGTCGCCTGACACAGTAATAGCAACGTTAATTGCTGGGTCAAGGCCGGTGTGATACTTCGTGACCTTGATGATCTGGTCAGAGAAGCCAGCGAGGTCGACGAGGTCCTCAAATTCGTCCGTGTACCGGAAGACGTCGCGGGTGCCTATGTGGTATGCAGTGGATTCGAGTCGAAGGAGAGCATGGTCCTGCTCATTCTCCTGGACGAACCGGAGCTTGAACTCAGCGACGAATGAGCTCCAGTCAGGGAAGGGGAACGGGGTTTTGCCAGAGTGGCGTTCAGCCCAGGTCTGTGCGGCATCCTTGGCCATGAACGAGAGCGCATACCGAATGACCCGCTCTTCAGAAGCAACTCCATTGACTGCAAACGCCTCAGGAATGAGCGCCGCATAAGACCGGACAGCGTGGAGGAACGCCCGGCCTTGGGTCCGGTCGCCGTCAAAGACGAACGGGGGGTTCGGTCGGAGGACCGATTTTGTTCCTGTGGTGGGGGTTGCAAAAAGCGCTGGACCCGGGTCCGGAGCCGGGGCGGCAAGGGACGGGGCAGGCGGGGGTGCAGGGTTTTGGGTAATGTGGTCTCGTGTTATATGTCGAGTCAGGCCAAGGTCGATGAAGTCCGACCTCGGAGTTCGCGGTTTCTCGCAACACTACAAAGAATAGAGTGAGCGACTATTCGGTCCGCAGTTCCGCACAAGACTATAGTCCGGAGTCACAGAGTTCGGAGTTCGGAGTTGTAGTCCGAATAGAGGATGAAGGCAGAGGCTCGACCAACGCCGAGATAGCGAAGAAACAATCAATAATCAAACTGAAGTACAAAACATAACTAACTAGCTTTTTAAACTAAGTACGCTATTGTCTCTGGAATACAATAGCATGCGAGATATTGGTAAGTAAGAAATGTATAACAATAAGATGCTAAGGTGACTTAGTAAGGCTAAACAATAACGGACCTCGGGCTTGGTAAAGAAGCCCGAAGAAGAAGACGGACGAGACAATAAAGCCTCGGTGTAATGTAAGTCCGTCGGCCCGATGAGTCAACCGTGCTTAGAAGGGAAACGCTCAGTAGACCTTCATAGCGTGAAAACCCTTCTCGGGAATTGCCGGACCGGGCCAACCGGGTCGGCCGGTCCGATAATGCACGGATATAACATCTCGGAGCTGTACGAGTATGCCCTCCATCACAGACATCCGCGCTTCGAGATCCGGCGTGTCGGGCATGGCGACGTGGGGAGCAGGGACTAGGGAGGAGGGGGCAAGATTCGGGGTAGGGGTGACTGGGGTACTAGACGAGCTGTCCGAGTCCGAGTCTGGCGCACCAAAGCCCGCAATCTTGACCAGTTAATCCCTTAGAGAGTTTCTTCTGCTGTAAGGGCAACCTCGAGGCCCGAGGATACTCAAGAGTCCTAGCGAGGGAGATCCAAAGTATATGAATAAGTACACAATGATACAGGAAAGTATAGCACACCTAGCGAGGGAGATCCAAAGAGAAGAAACTCTGAGGATTCCCACGCCAGAGCGGAGTCTAAATAGGTACTGTACAGAGACATGTGACCGGAGCGATCGGCAGAGATCCTGGGCTTGATCACAGGCATGGTGCCATCGGGAGATACCAGAGGGGTGTCGGTGGGGGGTTCCCCTGACAAGGACGTTTCTTACTCAGAACACACGGTTCTAGCATGTTTATTACTCAGAACACATGGTTATGGTGCTTGTAGCACATGGACGCTCTATTGTATATATTATTAGCACTAGTTACATAGCCACAGTTGAACAGTATAAGTAGTGTAGCTAGTCGCTTGTATTCCTTAGTCTTTTATTCCATCATTCTTCGAGCCTCACTCTTACCGAGCACCTCCAATCCGCATTGTGCGTCCATTGGGTGTTCTTGAGCCTTGAGCGTGACATAGGAGGAGATTTCGATGACCTGTTGACTTGGTGGAAGGCGAGTTTCATGTACTGTATGAGCTACCGATCCGGACAAAAGTCCCAAAACATATGTATTGGGCAGTGATCATTAATGCTCACTGATTGGCACTGGTGAGCACCAGTGGTAATCAGTGATAACTAGTAATCATTAAAGATTCACAATACCTTGCCACTAGCTCACATTTTTGTCAACCTCATCCATTTTTTCGTCCCATCATTGGCAGTCATTTCCTCCTAATTTGCGTATTTTCCAACAAAAATTGCCACATATGGACCCATACCGGAAACGTAGATGCCAGCATAACTCATGTCCTGGCGGCCCACCGGGCCCCAGCACAAGGGGCTGTCGGGATTAAAATTCCGGATATAGGGTGGGGGGGGGTCTGACCAAGGGTCGAAAAAAACTTTTGAATGTACATTTCAAAGGAGCTTCCCAACGTTCCAAAATGACTGTAAAACGATAGTCAGGGTGGGCGATGTTTCTGGGCCCTCAAAAGATCATCGGTAGAGAGTGTTCCCGATTGGGAAATATTGCGAGCACGTGCCCACTTGATCTCACCGAAATAGCAAAGAAGCTATTGTATGAACCTTAGTAAGTTACAGATCTGAATTTAAAGGAATGAAGGGAACAGACTCAAATCAATACTGGTGGACACTATTTACACTCAGGAACAAGAATTTTCATCAGAATATGAGAGATACTATATGTTTCACTGGCAGTGAAAGGCATCCACGTTTTGAGGCCCAAAGGAGGATTTGTAGAGTTCCAATATGCTTAAGGATTGTCTGGGAACACCCAGCAATGAATGGGAGCAACCACGATGGTCGCGATAAAGGTGCACATGATACGGGTGAGCGGCCCGGCGCTAGGGGTGGGAAACTCCTTCCCTATATGGAAGGAGGGGGAGGGGGGGGGGTCTCAAGGAAGGTTGAAAAAAACTTTTCAACCTGATATCCGATTTTCGAATCCCGACAGCCCCTTGCCCCGGCATGTCCGGCACAACATTATACTATATATTTCATTTTTATCTATCATGAGTCCCTTGTTATCTGGCAGCAAGGCTTCATTCAAAAGTAGACCACTCCAAGTGTTTAATACAAGCTTTTATTGAGTGGTCCAAATTTGATCTTTTCAGTGAGGAGACAATCACATTGTATCAATGCAAAGTGCATATTACAGAGCTCACAAAGACACTGTGGATCAAGGCCCCGGTTTTGTTTGAAGATCCGGTCAAATCAAGTGGAAACATTTGAACATTCAAAAACTGTTTATAAATGGTATCTTCTACTCCCCTATTTATTGGCATGTTATTCCAGCAGTGTAGGGCCGAGGAAAAGCACCATGCATGTAATGTGTGAGTTCCGGGGTTTGAAGTGGACATGGCAGATTCCGAGCCCTCAAAAGTCGTGCATATCACATTTTTAAAGTTAAGGACTTGATTGGGAAATTGGGGACTGGGACCAAAAAACTTGATGCCTGGTGGGTGCTGCAATTTAAAAAGGAGGGCCAAAATGCAGTGACGGCCAATATAAGGCCGTGACACTGATGATGATGGTCACTGGTTATCTCCAGTGCCAACCAATGCGCACCAATGTGCACTGGTGCCACTTCACCCAGTAGCACTTATGATCATCAATGCGCACCGGTGATAATAACTGCTCACCACTGCTCACCGGTGCCGATCAATTAGGGGGAGTCAAAGCGGTCAGAGGACACCAATTCACGGCCGATTCTGGTGTCGATTTGACCACCGATTCTAGCGTCGAGAATCGGCCAGAATCGATGATTCTCGAGAATCGGTCAGAATCGCTGTTCCTCCTCCGGAGGAGGAACTGCATCAGAATCGTCGATTCTGGATGTAGCGATTCTGATCCCTCGAGAATCGAAGCCGAGAATCGACTGCAGAATCGGGCAAGAATCGGGCCGGTCAAAGTTGATTCGATTCTGGGACGATTCAAAATGCAGAATCGATTCAGAATCGACCGCAGAATCGAACCACATTGACCGCTTTGACTTCCCCTATTGTCTGTGATGCTGGCCGAAAGAAAAAAAATTTACAATGACTTTTGTCCGGATCGGCCCATCATAGTACTGTCCTTCCATCTTGATACTCATTATTGGTCCCAGAACATGCAAGGAACTTTACCGTTCATGGTGTGTGTTGCATGAGACATTCTTGCAATCCCTGGTGTGAGCATTTCTGTGGAACACCTGTTCTCAAGTGTCAAGCACACACATTATCAGATGCTCGTTCATCCATGACCGCAGAGACAGCAGCAGTGGATATTGTGACGAAGGAATGGCTAAAATCTGGGCTAGACTGAACGAAATTCATTAACGCTCATAGGAAGTAAATAGGGCTGCTCAATTTATCCGTCGTTCACGTTGTTCACGCAGTATTTGTTCGAAATAAATAAAGAATTCAAACTCCGCCTCACACGCGCTGAGCTGGCAGTGCCCGACACCAACCCGACCACGCCTGTTAGCGACGAGCCGCTGTCCCCGTTGGCTTCGCAGGCTCGATCCAGGACGATGAAGGCACTTGTTCAAACTTCAACTTCATGGACTGAGGGACTCGACTTCCACTCCTCCAACTCGAAGGAGGACAACATGGGAGCAAGATAACCCAGTATCGGACATTGGCGGGGTACCGAGTGGGAGAGCAGAGCTGCTCAAAGACTTTACATTTGCTGCCAGTGCGTGTATACCCTTCCTTCCTGCTCCCTATTTGATTCACTCACTTGGTCCTTCCTCCTCAGCTGCACATATGGGAGGACGGGGAGAGGAAGGCGGAAGCAGAAGGCTTGACTACGTACATTGAGTGTCATTCCCTCCCTCCTTTCACTAGGATACCCATTCTATTAACCTATCCCTTGGTCCTCTTTCCTTACATTCATGTCCCTCCTTATCTTCTCCTCCCTCAAGCCTCACCAGACTATCTCAGTCCCTCTCTCTCTATCTGTCTCACACATCCCGCGACACGGCCTCCCCTTTGCTGTGACAACAGCTTCGTCCCCGTCCCTGCACTCCTGTGGGAACTCAAGTAGTGGGAAAACACGGTCCCTGTGCTCGTGTGCGTCGGAAAGGATGCGATGCGAGCGTGCAGCGTCAGGGAGCGGGAGGTTGGGCATGCTTTGGACCTTGGTTCTGATAGGGCGGGGGATGTACGCGCGGGTGATGCTACCCAGCAAGCTTCCTCTTCGTCCTACCTGATGCTACCTCTCTACCTCTGACCGTACACGGATATCCTCAGCTATATGTATTTAGATTTCAATTCTAATATATCCACCCCAAAAGTCCGAGAGGGAAGCATAGAAAATTATTGCCGCAGCGGAGTTTGAATTATTTATTTGTTTCGAAGTGAACGACGTGAACGACAGATAAATTGAGCAGCCCTAATATATTTTGCATATATTCAAAATATAGTCATATTCGGACTCAAAATATAATATAATACACTATGAATACAATACGAGGCCCCGGGGTGGCTACAATACGGATATGACTACGATACGGTGACGAGCATATTTATAGCGTATTTGGCCAGCGCTAGGCTCGACTTTGTATTCTTCCTTCGTAGATTTCTCTCTTCATCATTATCCTCGAATTCACGGCACTAGTACTTGATGGTAGCTATGGTTGCTAACAGGACGCTACAGATCCTGATGTTGCAATACTTTCACACTAATGTCCGATTTTTACATTCATCGCATTTCAAAAAAAGAATACACAAAGCAAATAATAAAAGAAACAAGAAAAAAAGAAAGTTACTCGGTCCCCATAGGAGGAGAGCCTCTATCATCATCGTCGTCTTCATCTTCCTCCTCACTGTCTTCTTCTTCGTCGTCGCTACTCTCGCTCTCATTGAAGGTCAGTGAAATAAACTCATCACCCAGTTGGGCGTCTTCAGCCTTCACAGGTGGAGCACTGGAGTCAGCAAGAGAAGCAGTTGTAGCCGTCGCCGTCGCCGTCGAGGTCGCTGGTGCCGTAGGGACCTCGGGGACTACAGGCAGCTTCCGGTTGCGGTTCGCGCGGATGACGTGCGGGAGCTTGCATCCCTTGGTCGCGCACGCGCCGCGCTCCGCAAAGTCGGGGCACTCGCGCACATGTTGCCGGTCGCACTCGAGCCCGCGCTCACAGTAGCCGAGCACCGCAAAGTCACGGCACACGCCCTCACGGGCGCCGACGTTGACGTGCGGGAACGGGCAGCGCTCGCGCGTGCAGCGGCCCTTGTTGAGGAAGTGCAGACAGAGCGGCGTGCGTTCCGGCGTCGGGTCGTGCGAGAGGCTGCACGTCGCGGCGCTGTTGGGGCAGTTGCCTTGCAGAAAGTTCCAGCAGATGGCGATCTTGGCGGGGTCGTGTTGATAGAGGCAGGTGAGGCCGCGGCTGCAGGAACCTAGAGAAAAGAAAAAGAAAAAAGGAGTGAATGCGGATCACCAATGCAGCGCTCAGGAATGGATCGGTTGGCGAGAGTTGAGGGCGCACCTGTCGTGGTAAAGCGGGGACACGGCTTGTCGGAGTACTTGAGACGCTTGCTGGCGAGCCGGCGAGATCTGATGGCGTAGATTAGAGAGAATCCCGAGCATGCCTCCAGTAGTGGGACGGACTGATATGGTCGGCGGCTATTGTTCAGCGTCATGTTAACAGGGCCGCCACGACGGCCGCGAGAAGCTTTTGGCTTGTAGACACGGCCGCGAGGGTTTGCTGAGAAATGGGGGCGTGGAGGTGGTGCTGCGATAGGTTGCGACGCAGAGGTCGAAGGTGGCTTTGGAACTGCGAATAGATGAGAAAAAGTAGAGAAAGACGGCAAGAGACGTACGATCTTTCCGGACGAGAGATCGTTTGGAGGATTCAAAGGCGACGCCATTGAGAACTACCTCTTTGACTTGTGTTGTTGTCGGGGCCGGGGGTTTCGCGATAGTGGCTGTTGAGGGTCGAACATACTTGTTGCTTGGTGGCCTGTAGTTCGGGTTGACGTAACTGCTGCTTCGTGGTGGTTGGTATCCTTGTCGAGTAGAACTTGCTGATTTATGCTGGCTGATAGTGGCTGGAACGACGAAATGAGGATCTTCCAGACGAACAGAGGGAAACATACCGGTCAATCTTGCGATTTCGCTTTTGATTTGCGCTTCGGTGGCCATCTGCGGGGGCGAGGTGAGTGTTGGAGTCAAGAAGGGATTAGATTCGTCAGCAATCAATAAGTCCAAACAAGGAAGTCAATTTTGAATTTCTCTTATTACGCGCTCTAACGCACTTTTTTGTCGGGCTTCATCGGCTCCCGTTTCTGCCTTTCCTCGATTCACCATGTCGCGCTCGTCGAGAATCAAGGTCCTCCTGACCATAGATGTCGTCTTCTTCTTTGTCGAGCTTATAGCAGGTCAATCTCGTGGCACTTTTGCCACTCAATTCTCACCTTTTGCTCCAGGGTATGCTGTCGGATCTCTTGCTCTCGTTGCGGACAGCTTCCACATGCTCAAGTATGTCCCTCGACCCCATCTCGAGTCTCTGGAGGACTTATTTCCACTTTCAGTGATGTCATGAGCTTAATAGTCGCGCTCTATGCGATCAAGGTTTGTCCACTCGAGTGGAAGCAGTTGACTCTCGTTATTTATGCGCCTTTAGCTCACTGAGCAGAGCGCTACCGACTCCCGGTACTCGTACGGGTGGCATCGCGCAGAAATTCTTGCAGCACTCGTCAATGGTGTCTTTCTGCTGGGTAATTATGCGACAATTCCCCTTCGGAGGTACTGATACTCCGGATGGCAGCACTGTGCTTCTCTATTTCCCTGGAGGCGCTAGAACGGTTCTTCAGCACCCCAGGTACGCTGCAAGGATAGCATGTCACTTCGGCCAACTGACCGACTCTACTCAAAGAAATCTCGAACCCGCGTTTGGTCGTAATCGTCGGAACTCTCGGTCTCGCCTCCAACTTGGTCGGCCTCTTCTTGTTCCATGGTGCGCATTCTGACCCGCTCAAATGCTTCATTTTCTCATCCAATTATAGAGCACTCCCACTCCCACTCTCACTCCCACGCGGAGACGTCCAAGGCACCGAATGGCACGCCCAACAGCGCGGCCACCTCTGAGAGCAGTGCCACCGTAAAGCCTACGCTCTCCCGGACCGACTCGGACGCATCTGACAACTACGCCCTGTCCGGACACCCTGTAATCACGCGCGCCGCCATCGTGAAAGGTTCGCTGTCGGCCTGCTTTCGGTATTTTGTTTCTTACCGTCCCTCCAGTTGCACACGACATGGCCCGTGTGCGCTCACCCTCCCCGGCGCGCTCCAACACGCGCCACCTCTCGCACGACGAGCACGCACACACGTACGCGCACTCCGCGACCGAGGAGACGCCCCTGCTCGCCACCCCGGAGGCGCACTCGCACGGCCACGACGGCCACGACCACGCGGGCGCGGAGCACGCGTCGCCTGGGCACGGGCACTCGCACGGTGGCTCGATGAACATGCGCGCGCTGGTGCTGCACGTCCTCGGCGACGCACTGGGGAACGTCGGCGTCATCGCGACGGGCCTCGTCATCTGGCAGACCTCCTGGAGCTTCAAGTACTACTTCGACCCCGTTATCAGCTTGGTCATCACCGTCATCATCTTCTCCTCTGCGCTCCCCCTCGGTATACACCCCCTTTTGCCCCCAAAAAAGGACGCTGGCTAATCTTGTGCGTCGCAGTGCGCAGCGCGTCGTTCGTCCTGCTGCAGGGCGTGCCGTCGACGATATCGCTGGAGCAGGTGCGCGCGTCCATCCTGGACGTCGAGGGCGTGCTCAGCCTGCACGAGCTGCACATATGGCAGGTTTGTCTCCTCTCTCCTTCTAACCCTCACTTTGCGCGACTCACCAACCTTCCGCAGCTCTCCGAATCAAAGAACATCGCGTCCGTGCACGTCCTCGCCTCGCGCGACCTCGACTTTATGCCGATCGCCGCCAAGATCCGCAAGGCGCTGCACGACCACGGCATTCATTCGTGCACGATCCAGCCCGAGTACTACCGCGTCGGGCCGCCCGAGCATGTGCTCAAGGTACTTCCTTCCCCTCCTCCCCTTTCTCCCTTCCTCCCTTGTTACTAATTTTATTTATTCAAATCTCACCTCATCTGCAGGCCACGTCCGACACATCGTGCCTCGTCCTCTGCCCGCCGGAGGAGTGCAACCCGCAAGACACCTCGTGCTGTCGTACGTCCTTCCTCCTTTCCCTTCCTCATCCCCCACTCCTCCTTCATCTCACGTTCTGTGCAGCGCCACCCCCGACGGACGTCTAGGCCCGCTAATACGCTACGCTACGATATCGCTGTACAAACAAGATAGGAATTAACAGCTATTTAATGGACGGATGTATGTACTAGATTTGCCTCGCGAGGGGACTTCTTGGAGAATGCTTGGGAAAAGTCAGAGAAAGGGGTACGGGTATTTATACAAGTATGCTCTCGACACGAATACTATCGCATTGCTAGCGTCCGTCCCTCATGCCACCTTAATGACTACTTTCTCCCCGCTGACCTTGTTATTCCGCAGCAGATCCAACCCCACCTCAACCCTCCTCCAACAAGCGCACCTGATTCGGCTCGATAATTCCTGACGCAAGCAACTGCGGGAGGATATTGGGCATTGAGTTGTCCCTCAAGTATTCGTTCTACATACACCAAATCAGCGTCATGTCCCTCATCGAAAGATCCGACGCGACGCACCTCGCGGTACCAGAACGTCCGCACATACACGATCTTAGTCTCTGCGGGGAGGGAACGGACTTCACGCGGGCGGGAGCATGCCTGCGCCCCCCACGGCGACGGTGTCGCCCTCCTTGATCGGCAGCAGCAGCGCGACGGCGCTGCGTGCGCGCATCAGCGGCGCGACGCGCGCGATCGTGACCGACGCCGAGATCGCGTCGAGCGCGAGCGCAATCTTGCCATCGCCGCCGGCGGCTGCCGCGACGTCCGCGGCGAGGGTGAGGCTGCTGTAGCCGACCACGCAAGTTGCGCCGAGCGTGCGCAGGAAGGCGTGCTACCGCGGCGACGCGATCGCGCTGACGTTCGTGTAGCCCGCCGCGTGCAGCAGCTGGATGGCGTACTAGCGTGACGTTCGTGTAGCCCGCCGCGTACAGCTGGATGGCGTACTGCGCCGTATATGAGGATCGGGATGGCGTGGTCTGGGGGCGGAGCAGGTGCGGGGAAGATGGGTAAAGAGAGCTGGTCAAATAGGGTGAAGAAGGCAGTGACGAAGTTGTCGGGGATCGTCGCTGCCGCAGCTAGGGCGAGGCTGTCAGGTATCTGACGAGGGAGATCTTGACACATAAGTGGTCGGGCAGGGCGACGAACTGTTGCATCGTTCCCTTGAGACCAATCTTGCGGCCTTGAATGCACAAATCTATGACGAGACAGTCACTCAGGTAATAGCACGCATAGAAGTTTCATACTGTTTTTTCGACGGGACCCCCAACCAGCAACACAAGGTCGACTTCACGACGGACCAATGGACGTGGTATCCAAGGATTATTCTATTTAACAACCCCCCTTGTTGAGAACAACCCGGGTTGTTGGGGGTTGTTGGAAAAGATATTCTATTTAAAACCTTGGTGATTTTTAAGCCAAGATCTGATGATCGCTGATGGCGGGAAGGGGCGGGAAGGGTTCGGGGAATTGCTCAGGTACAAATAATGCTCTAAAAGAGCCGAAAAAATTCTTGCACGTTGGAGATCATATGAGCTGACTCCCTAAATTTTACTGGCCATTCTAATGTCCAGGGGAGATGGAATTCGAGGCATTTTACCGTTTGTACATGACAAACTCCTCAGAAACTCCCAAATCAAGATGGAAAATTGAGGGAAAATTGGCGAAACAGTGTGAAGGTGCTCCGATAGATATGGGCTAGTAGACGCACGTGTATACTCTTCTTGGGACTCCAAAATTTCCAAATATTGTGAGAACCGCGGTCAAAGCGTTGATTTTCCTGATCTTATCAATTTTTGTTGGCATCCAAAAATAAAACATATTTGCCAGCAACCCCCGAATAACCTCAACAACTCATGTTGTTCTTAACAAGGGGGGTTGTTAAATAGAATTATCCTGGTATCCAAATGTGAAATTTGTTCAAAAAGAAACAGGCGATCCACCGCGGTTCTGCGCATCACGTCCAAAGAGAATGGCTGCTCGTAGCTGGAAACCGGCGCAAGAATACGATATGGTTCCCCGATGCGATAGAAGGTGGCCAATTCTTCTGAGCGTGGTGCGATATGTCATGCACTAAGTCTGGCGCACGAGAATCAGGTGGTTCTTCCGTAAGAAGGGGCCGTGGTTGGAATGACAACTTCATCCGGAGGAACGTGTGACGTGTACAGATATCGCCGAGTTCAACTCTGCGGGAGTTAGTACCAACTTGAATTACGACCATGGTCGGTTGGTTATAACCCAGACCCTCACGATGACAGCCTGAGGGTTCATAGATCGGGATGTCATGCTGGTTCGGGACTAAGTTGGCAAAAATTGAACAGAGACGTCGCCCGCTCTCCTCGGAGTCAGGTCACCGCTGAATTTATGGTGGGACACAAATGAGATGGGTATTTGACAATCTGCGATTGGCACCGTTGCCGCATCGGGCTTTTAACAGATTACTTGCCTGCGTTTGTACGTGCTTGTACACAAAAGTTTGACAGTCTGACAAGTGTACAAGCTATGTCGAAAAAACGACAAGTTGGGAGAATTGCTAGTCTCTCTCAGACGCTATAACTGGACGCTCGTTCCTCGCTAGTTATAGAAAATTGCTATCTAACTATCATTTCCGTGCCTTTTTGCAACAAGTGAAAAAAGTCCACAAGCCGACAAGTAAAATGTTATCTTGGTGATGCGTCCGTGGCCGCGTTGAGTGGAGAACGAAAGTGCTTATGTTCAAAATTCCCATTTCGGGCATTCGGACGAGTGGTGGTGGCAGTGCGCAGAGCCCGATTTTGCAAGCTGGGCCAAACATTGTAACGGATCTTTTCTCCCGCGCGCGCCACATCTCATGCTCCGCGGTTGATCTATCTGCACTGCTCGCGTTCTGACAAAATCGTGGCCTGGACTCGGTAGCCGCAAATACTGGCCATACACTACTCCGAAAATCAGTTCTGCCAAGGTTTGCTTGCGCCCGACATCTCTTCTAAGTTCTTGCCCTTGACCATTCTGTCAGCCGAAACGTAAACTACCGGAACTTGTCATCCCAGAGGAATCCAACGCAACGCTCATTGAATCGGATTTTTTACGGTACCTCGAGCCGTTGGCCCAACATGGCTGGAAACTACGAATACTGCATCGTCATACTCAGGGCGCCTTGAACCGGACCTTCGAGTTCCCAAGTTTCAAAGATTTGGTTTCATTCACCGAAAAGACGCGGGATGCACCTATTGGCGACGTATGTCGAAGGGCAATCCTTTGAAAATATCTATTCACTAGTCTATGCACGCAGTTCAAGATCATCCCTCATTCGAAAAGGTGCAGCGCCCATCTCTGGCTATACTCATCCGATTGCGTCACACGGAGCGTCATCCGGCTTGCAGTGCAGGCAGGGATGGATTACCGGAAGCTTTTTACCAGTGACACAGCTCCCACATCGAGGGAAAAAAGGATCCCGTCGTTCGACCACTGGCTGGAGGCCAAAATTGCGATCGAGAGACCCCGCAATCAGATAAAACTCAAGCGTTTCCGGATTGAACCTGTGCCGCTGCCTCCTGCTCCACCTGTACCCTCTTCCCCGCCACCACTGCTCGCCGTGGCCGATCTCGAAACATATATCAGTCCCCTCATCCGGAACGGCTGGACGATCAGCGGCCTCCGGGACAGGGAAAAAACTGTATCGCTCACTGAGTTCCGTTGCTTGTCTCGCACGTACCGCTTTACCACCTACTCTGCTGCACGTCATTTTTTACACGGTGCAGTCGCGTTGATGCCTCCCCCGATTCCGGGATCCCTCGTGTGTTAATTTCCCGTCTCTCATAATTCTACGGCTAAGCTTTTCCACCTCACTCCAGGGAGGCGTACACATTGAACTACATTCTACCGGGGGCATTCATGAGGTATTACTCTTCTCGATAAGTGAGCTCGCACCGGATCCACCCAAAAAGTACGGGATCTCCATCGTCGATGTGCGCTTCGCGATCGGTGTAGAGACCGAATTTCACAAAAACTGGCTTGGACGTGCTGACAGCACCCGCACCTCCGGTCGCCTATCAGTACGGAGAACTCTGAAGGAGCTGTTGAACTACAAGTGGAAACCAGCGCGCTCCAAGGAGATACAATTTGTGAATACTCCTTAGGATACGTATTCACGTCTGGAAACATGTTGAACATGTTGAACATTGTCTATTCCTTCCCAGTAACTAACAGTTTATTTCGATGACGCCCATTTTCTCGGCCAAGAATTGTGTCTGCGTAAGGCTAGTTTACCTTCCTACTGCGTCACACTTTTTGGAACCCACAGCAAATAACCATTTCTACCGCTAGATCCGAATTAGGAAAGAAAACCAACACGGCTACGTGTCTCCTGTACCCATCCAGATCGGAAATGAGCTTCCGACAGGAGCTGAATTCCTTTTGGGCTCCGAAAGCCAAACCAACCGACTCGGCACCCAGTATCAGTTTCCAAGCACCTTCTTCAGACCGCCTGCGCATGCCGGCCGCCGACGGACGCCCGACCGTCGTGACCTTCCTGCGGCACTGTGGCTGCCCATGTTCGCATCCTTTCCGGTTCATATCCATGTCGCCTCATCATGTACTGACTTGTATCGTTCCATAGTCGCCGAGAAGACATTCAAAGCTCTACGCGCTGCGGCCGCACAGAGTTCAGATGTCCGCTTCGTCGCGGTATCGCACAGCGACCAGGGCGCAACCGAGCGCTGGCTCGATGCCGTCGGGGGCAGCACCGGGATCGAAGTTATAGTTGACGCGGACCGCGATCTGTTCGCGCAGTGGGGGCTCGGAGTGTCGACGCTCGCGCACTTCCTGAGCCCCGCGGGCCTGTGGGCTCTCTACCGTCTCGGAAAGGACGAGGGAATCTGGAACAGGCCGACGGAGAGCGGTAACCGGTGGCAGACGTCGGGAAGCTTTGCGGTGGATAACAAAGGGCTGGTAAGATGGGGAGGGCCAATGCGGCAGGCTGGCGACATTCCAAATTTTGAGGAAGCTTTGGAGATGTTGAAGACAGGAAATTCCAACCAGCAGCGATGACTGTATGATTAGGTGTATGATTAGCGCTACGACGTAGAACGAGGGGACCACTTTGACCCCGCGACGAACCTCAATCCTCAGACCACGTCAGCGTTTTTCTGTTGTGTTTTCATACATTATCTGCTACAATTATATGGCTTTATGTAAAATACAAGCGAATAGAAGATAATCCGAAATAAAAATATGCTTCAGTTCATTGTTGGGAGCGACGTCATTTCAATTTGCCCTGCAGCGACCGCACCGGCGCCTGTCCGTTCAATGGTGCCAACGGCTCGCGAATCGGTGCGCTTCGGGTCGCGTCCACCTCAGAGACAGCGTCGTTGTCGCAGAAGTTCACGTCAATCAGGTCCTGGGAATTATGAATCGACGTCATGTCCGGCAGTAACCTGTAGTATGCAAATAAATACCTGAACGGCAAAGTCAGAATATTGAGAGAAGCAATGAATTTATTTCGAGCGGTTACATACCTCCAAGGGAAATGTTGGGTCAATTTTCTCAGGCTCCAACTCAAGGCTCGCTATCAAGTCCGGCAGAAGGAGCTCATCGGGCGGGATGGTATCCGAGATGAAGCGCCACCAGTAGGCATCACTCTGATAGAAAATGTTTTAAAAATACAACCCATGGGAAGAGTTGAAGGCCTTACATCTTTGAGACGTTTCCGTAGATCGTCTCGAGGCCTTACTTCTTCCTCCACCGGTGAATCGAAGGCATCGAGGGTGAGACCGTCCTCCTCCTAGTCAGCAGTAATTATTGAGCTAAAATGGAACCAACTCGGACCTAATGAGAACCACACCCTGTTTGATTGAGGGTAAATTGTGTTGCATGTGCAATGTGCATGATCGAGAATGGCGCTTACCAAGGCAGAGGCCCAATACGCCTCGTACGCCGCGCTACCCGACAAAATCCCAACATGTTCCGAGCCGAGGTCGATCCGGTCATACGATGGTCCCTGTCAGGGCCCACCGATGCGTACAAGACAAGGACGAACCTCTACCAGAAACGGCATTTCCGAGCCGGGGAGTGCTAGTCTCTCATAGCCAGACACTTCAACAATGATCGACCTCGTACCTCGGTTTGTTGAAGTCTGTTATTAAGCGCGGGGGTCCGATCGCAGTTCGACCTTGTTACGTAATCTTCGCTTAGCTCGTTTGGGTCGTTTTCGCTCTGCGGCGCATCTTTCTCCGCTTTCTTGGTGCGGAACTCAACCTTAGAGACTATTAGGGGTGCTCAATTCTTAGGTCGGTCGGTCGGGTCGTTGGAATAAATAAAATAAAATAGAAATGTTTCAAACTCCGCTCGGCTTGAATTACCTAGCACTTCGACACTCGAGACTCTTACTATGTACCATCCCTGCTGCATTGAACCTTTCTCATAGACTCAGCAATCTTCAGCCAGTTGAGGCTTTCGAGATCCAGGATCTCTGATATGTCATCGCAAAGGATCTCAGCTTCGTCCCCTTCAAAGTCATCCAAATTGTCAACATCCTCTTCTAGAGCAACAGATGCAGTGAGTACTAGTAGATTCTCAGCAATGAACAGGACATCTGAGTACTCTTGGATTTTGGTAGGTTTAGGCATGGGTCGAAGTGCTCCGGATGGATTCAGGGATACTTAAGGACGAGCTCGAGCGGAGTTCGAAATTTGGTATTTATTTGCAACGACCCAACCGACCGACCTAAGAATTGAGCACCCCTATTCGTGATGATCTGTCACTTTGGATTTTTTTAAATGGTCTTTGAATCCGTGCAGGAGCTTGTCCTTCAATGTGACGGGACATCAATGCCCCAAAACCCATCAACTTGACTGGTCAACAGCTTCGGCCCATCGGACCCAAAAAATCTGAAAATATTGGGGTACGCAGAAAACATCTTTATTTCTCTGCTGAAGATAAATTCCGGGTTCAAGAACTGGGGCAAGGTCCTCAAAACGTGATTACATAATAAGACTGAACTCCGATCGGACCCCCGCGCTTAAAAATGGACTAGGGGAGTGCTATGGTGCGCATAGTCGCGCGCGGGTCTGGGGACTGTATTTTCAGAAGGGGGTCATTCAGAGCCGGTAGGAACATGGGGATATACCTCATCGTCCGAGTCGGGTAGAACATCCTGAAAAAAGTTGTTGAAATCAGCAATCACGGTGAAATATAACTTACTTTATGCACGAGCTGTGTGTCGATCAATTTGACGCTGACGTCGCTGTCGCTATCCGAATCATCCGCCTCTCCTTCCTATTTTCCGAAGACTCCCTAACAAATCACCTGGCGCCAGCGGCGCCGCTGCCTCGGGCTCGGCTAACAATGTGATTTGTTAGTGATTGATGATAATCTCTCTCTCTCTCTCTCTCTATAACCACGTTTAATTCTCTTAGTGTACATACACTGTTGTACTTTGCCATAATATAACTGTCTGTGATGCACTAATTGCTGTTTTGACTGAGAAACTGCGAGAAAGAGCCTAGATAATTGATACACATTGATGACACACCTGCAGAAACTTTGTACAACTTTTGTATAACTTTTGAGTAAATGTTGCAATATTTTTTGGGGAGAAGATATTTTCAGATATTTGTACCCATTGAAGGAATTGAAGATATTTTATGACATTCTACCGTAAATTTTCATAAAATATCTGGGGGGGGTTTCCCTGATGGAGTCAGACCGTGTTACTGCGAAGTCTAACCTACGAACGAGAAGAGAGGCCGCTTTCGGGTTCTTTTGTGCCTCGCGGACATTGCTCAAGAAGGTAAGATCTGCCAAACGGCGTGGAGTTGGAAGTTTGGTCGGATTCCCAAAAAGCGAGTGACTCACCCGGGGGCAGTTTTTTTCCGTGGGTTTTATTTTTGGCGGTCGGCTTGGGTTCGGGGTTGGGGTCGGAAGAGTAGCTAGACAGACTATTATTGCATGTCTCAAGTCAAGTATATGACGCGATGCAACTTACAAATTGAGATAGGCCTCTCCTGCGGCGTGTAACAGCGGCAGGAAGATCAGACGTAACACGAAAGCAAGCTCTTTGGTATTTTCGTCCAGCTGTATCCAGATACGGGCGATCAGGGTGTGAAAACCGGCCTCTGTATTCGACACTCCGGACATAAAGCGATTGTCCAGTTTGTTCAGAAGCTTGTAGAGCACCTCGTGGGTACGTACAGCATTTTGGACCGTCTAGGGAATTTAAGGTACGGGCTGTGGAATAGCATTGCGGCTTACCTGAGAGAGACCGATTGGTTTACCCCAAAGATCGCCACGTAAGAGTAGGAATAAGACCCGTGTGACAGTGGATACGCCAACTTGGCGATAGTATTCCCGTTCAATTGCAGGTGGCGAAGAGGGGCCATCCTCGGCGTCAGAGTCGGAGAAACTATCTGGCCACCCGAAGCGGTCATCAAGTTCTGGCAATGGTGGAGGCCGAAACTCCTCGCTGTCGATGAAGGCGGCGACAGCGTCTCGTACGGCCATTTTGACATTTCTCTTCGGTGTTTTCGCCTTGGCCTGGGGCGTGTTAGAAACGGCTTTGAGAGGATTCTATGTCGTACCTGTCTGTTCCGACGCATTTTTTCGAGTGACGAGTTGACTCGAGGTGGTGAAAGAAAGAAAAGAGGGATTAATTAACAACAACACTGCCACTGACGTGCCAACACATCCTTTCCCCACGGGGAAGATGATCAACGCAGTGTTTTGATATACTTCCATTTAGTTGACTTGACTACAAAAAAAACCGACAACGAGAGTGTAAACGTGCTCAGCCCCATATGTACGGCTCAGCGGATCAAATTTACTCAACCCGGTAACACCTGTCTTCATTCTGACTAGTGTTGCCGCGACTCAAAAAGTTGAGTCCTGACTCAGTAAAATGACTTGTGACCGAAGTCGACTCAACCAACTTGAGTCACTCAAGTCGACCAAGTCGGCATATTTTTCAAATTGCTCCCAGCACCTTGGGAGCTCATAAAAACGTGAATGTGCAAAAATATTTTTTTTGTCTGTCACACATGTCACCATTGTCATGGTCCGTGATGATGTCACAAATTTCGCAATTTTTTACACAAATGTCCCCAATGAGTTCCTCAGGCCCCAAGGAACAAAATCAATTCTTAACCCGACTTGAGTCACTCAAGTGACCCCAAGTCGATGGTATCAACTCAACTCAACTCGGCTCAAGTCAGCACCACTAAGTCGACTCAGGGGCCTCGGAGTCTGAGTCGTGGCAACACTAGTTCTGACGCAGCTGCTGAACGGAGGCAGAAGCAGCCAAAATTCTCGTGTCCACTATATTTCAGTGGTAGAATGGCCCGATCCTATTGTTAGTGCGTAGGATGGAGGTCGGGGGTTCGATTCCTCCTAGTGGCACAACGGGTGCCAGGTCCCGCGCTGTGTTGTCGTACCCACGAGAAATTCCAGTATGCACTCCCCCTGTGCAATGCTGGGTTTTCACTTTATTACATGTAACTTTTTGTTCCTTCATTTCTTTCTTTCCAATCCTCTTGTTGTCGGGAAATCTAAGTAAAATCTCGGCTGATGGTCAGTGAAGGCACCGCTGATGTCAACCCTTTTTTGTCGACTTGACTTACACTGCACTCGAGAATACTAATAATATCAGTACCAGATTCCAGACTACTATTTTAACACAAATTGAAAGATATGGCATACTGGTTGCATTTTGCTTCAGTCTTGCCAATTCTGGTCAATGTATTACAACCATACGTCCCACAAATGCTACCACCTCTATCCATCCTCTACTATGGAACCTTCTGCAGGTGAGAAAATATTGGCAAAATAGTTGCCCACTACCCACACATCAGCAACAGTAGTCCCGACCATTCCATCCAGTTGCACCACAACACAAGAAACACCGTCCATTGGAGCAGAGTAATGTTGTCAAAACTCAAAAAGTCGAGTCGCGACTTGCCAAGTCGACTCGACTTCGCTTAGTGAAGTCACTTGGAGTGACTTCAAGTCGACTCGAGTCGGCCAAGTCGAGGGTAGTGTTTGATAAATTGGCTAAAATGACCACTCTGTCGAAGGAATACTATACGAGTGCATATATCTTGAGAATTGACATAAAATAAATAAAATAACATTTATTTCGTGGTGATCCCAAGTCCCCATTGTGATTATGCAGGTCAGATGCATTCACAACCTTTCATATAGCATGAAATAATTTCCTGATATTTTTCTGGGTTTAATCGTGCTCAGAAACTGGATAGAAACACAAAATGAAGCCACGATGACACGGGTGTCACATATGTCACACCATATCACACTCGTGAAATCAGTTCAAAGATTTTTTTGAAATCAATTCCAATCGTTGTTATGCATGAGAAGGAACATCCAGTAAAAATCACCTCACTCAAGTTGACTCGAGTCAACTTCCTTTGACTCACAAGTCACATCAAGTCGACTTGGGAAGGCTGAGTCGCAAGTCTTGACAACATTAGAGCAGAGCATCCCCTGAAAGCATGCCTCTTCACATCCAAGAGAACGTTATAAACCATACCCCCGATGGAATCATTCCCGAGCTCGGTTCCCGGGGGAAGGATGAGCACGGATTGGGTCTTCTATGGCAAGTGGGAAATAAACTGAACGATAGCATCGAAATCCGGCCGTCTTCCTAGAAGACGGAAGATCAAGATGGTGTGCTCCGTGTACTTAAAGATCTTGAAAAGGCTTTGCGACACTGTCCCTTCTCCGTCCGTCTCTGACAAGCCCGGCGCATCAGGGGCCCGGTCACCTATGGCGAGGTGAGCCGTTTCTTCAGATTCATCGCCATAAACAGCCCTTATACTATTGGTACTCCTTGGAACCTCTTGATGAACGATGGAGCTCCATCAGTAATTGATTCTGAGAGATTTTTGACGCTGCCAATAGGATTCATTGACGAGGTTGTCAAATTTGACTGCTTTTGTGTGGAGCTCAGTAGTCTTATTTAGCATTGCGACAATCACAGGGAGTCGCTCTTCTGCGTAGCTTGACAAGAAGTCGGGAGAGGAAAGGCCAAGGACGTAGGCTAACTTCCAGCCGAGGTTGAACTTTGAGTGTGTTAGTTGTTATGCAAAATATTGAACCGATTGAAGCAGTATATACTGAGTCTTGTACGCTAGAGTTCATCCCCTGATAGTATGATCAACAAGAGATATGTATTCTGGTTGTGTATCGTACCTGGCCGCTGAAGAGACTGGCAATGTGCACATGCGTCGTGTCTAAGTCAAAGAGTAAATCATATGTTTAGGGACATTCAGCAGTTTACCTCTAATTATCAATACACAATCCTTCCAAAGCTCATCCACTATTCAGATGTTTGGACTGTAGGGATACAGTTGGGGTCAATCAAAACCCGCCTATTTGGGATGCATGGGAAAGTTGAATGTCAGGGGTGGGGAATGCCATTGGGAAACCTACGAAATAGTTTCTATGTGAATCAAGGCCCAAACGAAGAGATTGGCACGAGCAAAATTTGTCAAATCAATGATTTCTCCGAAACCGACCCCAAAATATTGAGAAAAGCCAAAAAAAATCGCAAAAATAACGTAAAATTTACCAATCGACTCCTTTTGGTGAGCTTGTCATGATCCCGGCAAAAGCAAACAATTCTATCGAGCTGTTCCTTTGGAAAAAAAAAAGATTTGATGTGCCAATTATTTGATCCAAAAACAGCATTTATATCTCAGGTATGGCTTCTATTGGCCGCTAAATGGTTCTGATGTACAGATATGTGACTTGGGAGAGATTTGTCCCTAAAAGTATCCCCACAGGGCCAAAAGGGGTACACACAATTCTGTTCAACTGGCCCAAAATATTGAGAAAAACAATGGCTCGTGGGAAAAACTTCGGAGGTATGTTTTTGGGCTCCTTTTCGCCCTCCGGATCTGAATCTGGTGTCAGATTTCTACAAAAATGAATGGTTCACGTGCTATTAAATAAGCGGTGTTTGATTGTCCCCAACTGTATGAGTACCAGATGTGAGGTTCAGACCAGGACTCACATATATTCCGAGACACAATTAATATCTTCCTGGCCAGTGTGCCAATGGAAGAAACAGCAAAATTGGTTGGGGTCCAACATCACTTTCTAGCGATCAAGCTCCTTGCAAGCCATCTGAATGCTGAAAAGACTCATCTTGCCCAGGCCAAGCCAATATGCTTTTCGGGTCGTTAGAAATTTTGTGTTGTGACACTGATATCTAAGGACAAACTTAT